>JBAMMX010000018.1:7473892-7976392 GCA_037126225.1 Dillenia turbinata | reverse complement strand
ATATATGAGTCTGCAAGTTGAAATGAACATGAAAAGGGCTTTCTTAACTCTTGGACTTTGAGTGCTTCACAAGCCAGTCGATGACTGAATCAATGTTGGTCGAGTTCTTGCATGAGATCATGAAGCAGCAAACTTCCCTGTCAGATATAGTCCTAAGCCCCCTGGATACGCAATGCCATCATCAGTTCAAACTAGATTTTAGGAATATCTCCACTAAAGATTTGAGACTGTCTATGAATACTCACATTGCCTCGGTCAAATCCTGTTTTGTCAAGGCCTCTGGCTTGTCGATTTTATTCCCAAGGACCAGCAAAGGGATACCACTGAGAGACGGTTTGCTGAGCAAATCATGAAGTTCACCTCTTGAAATCCATATATTCTCATGATCAGCAGCATCAACAACGTAACTGCAGAAAGGTTCCGGTTCAAGAAAGTAAAAATAAGCGACCTAGTAAGCATCAAGATTCAAAATTCTGCTGAATAGCAAAACAACAGTACATGACAGAAGACCAGGCGTCATCTCTAACTCAAGATGCATTTTATTACTAGCCTCCGAGATGACATCTATGGGAGTAGTTGAAAGAAAGAGAAAAACCCTTCTTAACTTCATATAGTACATGGAAACACCCACATGGAAGTTCAGCAAGAAGACAACACATAAATGCTATTAAATTCTAAAGAACAATAGCCAAAACTGGTGGAAATTATTAGTTCTGAATTTACCTGTGAATTAGGAAAAAAAAAACTTTAAATTACCTTACATAAAGCAAAAGATTTCTGAATTACATGGCACAACAACACGAAGCATGATTGCCACACAGATTTAGAATAGGAAATTCCAAATTTATGTATGTGATGCAAAGTTGGTACTGATCTAAAGTTGAAAGGAAATAGAGGTACAGTTCCATACACAATAGCAGAAACAGCAATATCTCTCCCACATACTGCGGAACCTGGGTTGACCTCCTAAATCCCACAACTTTATTGTAACATTCCCTTTAGTAACCTTTCTCATGTTGAATCCAACCTGGAGGGAATTAAAAAAAGAAAGAAAAAAGAAAAGAAGAACATTGATACTCTGTTAGCTAAACTTCAGTAAAAGCACAAGAAAACTATATCCCAAAAACATTGAATCTAGAGGAGGAGGCTTTGGGGGCCTCCTTTTATTTCCTCCTCCTATGCTAGGCATTTATTAGGTCTTCTTAATAAGAACTGCATTTGGTGGGATGTACACTTTTATCAATTGCAATTAGCTGCGAGTTAAAGAGTTACAGAAGGTATTTTCGGCCATACTGCAATTATCAGGATACTAAACAGAAACTTAGATGATACAAAATGGGCTTGAATGTAAAGATACTTCCTTTTTTATGATCTATATTTCTCTTGCAAATGTAGGGCGCGAGTCCTGCAAAAGGAGACATTGGCCTCTGCATTTGTTTCTAACTTGCTTGGAAGAAACAATTTATTGGAAAGGCTCTCCATCAAGAAACGGTCCACCTCAAAATAGTAATACTCACCGTTGGAATCATGTCTTCACTATATCCCCCAGTCTGAGGACAAAATGAAGAAAAGGGTGCGAAAGCATCAGCAAGAATCTGGTAAAATAAATGAGAACAAAGGAAACAAGTGAATAATACAAAGTAACTTACGGCAACTACATTGACAAGTGATGTTTTTCCTGCATTCTGAAGACCTATTAGAGAGAGCTCCATCTCCTGCTTGAAAAAGAGTCTGCCATGATATACAAATGGTGAGATTGTATTGGGATAGCTACCAAATCCATACGGAAAAGGCTAGACGATAAACTGACAACTTACTCCAAAATGCTTCTGAAAGAAAATACTATCTGAACATTGTAACAACACGATGAATATAGCATAAACCAGATCATATTTCTCCAAAAGTATTCCTTTTACAGAAGAACTATAAGAGTTTCCATTTGTTTTCTCATAACTAATCTGGTCCTGGCTTCACTACTCGTTCCATGTTACTGAGAGAAGGATGTGTGGCAACCATGTATGTACTTCTTGACCTTGTCTGCAAGGGTGAGATCCCCCAATATCATGCTAAGAATAGCTAGAATTTCCAGAAGAAAATGCCCATTCGTTGAGAAATAAAAAGCAATATTGAAAATTCAAGCAGCTGAAGCTCAATCCCCAAGGAACAAGATCCTGCAATCTTTTCAGTGCCAAGTTTCTAATAACCATGATTACTTTTGCAATGTAAATGTCCATGACGACTTTAGGCAGACATATGGACAACTTTGTTGATCAATTTCTTCTCCTATGGAAACAATGTGACAAATCCAGTCCTGAGGGAAGATGAAGAAGATGTCACAACAAATTTTCATGCAATTCAAGCATTTTGAATGCAAAATTCCTATGTGATAAACTCATTGACGTCCAGTAATGTGAAAATACAAAAGCTATCTGATTCATATCTTCCAATTCAAAGGGCAAAGGGGAAGGCATTTGACTAGCAATTAAAGCAGTCATTCTGTATTAAAATAATGGCATTGCCAACGTCATGCATTACGAAATCCTCAAAATTGACAAATTTACCCAAGCAGCAGGACAAAAGTATGAAAAGGAGGAAAAAGAACCCAACTACAAGCACCCGAAACAGATGCCTGAACAAAGAAAAATGGAAAAATGAAAAAAAAAGGATTGTACGTCTTTGAGAAGAAAGAAGTAATTGTGTATGAATTCGGTTGCTAAATAAAATTCTAACTTTTCTGCTTCCTCCTGTGCACTTGCTTCAAAATTTGAAAGCTCTGAACTGCCCTCACTAGTCTCTTTGTTGATAGTGATTTCTAAACGTCCAAGAGTTGCTTCGAGCTCTTTGACAGCAAAGGTAAAGGATCTAGCATCACAAACATTCACTAGCTGTTTGGGAGATGATATTTCTTCCAGTTACTGCACACGCTTTTTCATGTCTTTGTCAGATGCATCGTTGTGAATGAGTTTAAGAATATACACAAAATGATTTTGGAGATTCTTGGTGTGATGCTAATCAGCTGAACACTGAGGTATGGCAACCGTACAGCTAACTGGATAGAAATGACAGTTCACTTGCTTCATTAGACAAACAGTTATACAATGTCATTTTTTTATGTCTCATTAGGTTTTCAGAGCAATTTTATTCACACGGGATTATCTTTAAAGGACAGGATAAATCATGCTGCTCCAAATGAGATGCACAAAAAATGGCGCTGCAGCCTTCATTTGTATAGTTCATCGTCCTAAATTTGCACTGAGGAACATGGCCAGCAAACTCTTCCTCCAAGTTAAATTTCATATCACAGTGAAAATTGTTCCTGAAGTCAACATTCTAAAGCAAAGTTTGTACAATAGCTTGTCTTCAATTTATCAACCAAAACCCATTAATCTACATCTCTTGTACAAAATCATCTATGTTGTCCTCTCTCTTTTCACTTAGTAGCCATCCTGAAACCTGATTAAACAAGTTTCTCTTCAAACAAGCAAAATCATCAAGAAAATTAGAAATAATATCAGGAGGGTGGTCAGATGGCTCAGCTTCTAAGCCGCCTTACAGATTCTGCAACGAAACTTTCGCCTTCTCTGGATAAGATACTCCTCCATTTCTTTCCTCAAATCAACAGCCATAGTAGTAGGGCTTCTAAAGAGATCACCAGTGGTGTTGTCAACACAAGCTGTTGCTAAGCCAGGGAGAAAGACTTGGGCTATCTTGTGGACTGATTCTGCATTGTAAAGATTACATGCGAAAACTGGTCCATGTTCTCTTAGGTCCTGGTTTGAGTTCCACAACAGTTGTTGGAAGGGTCCATCCTCAAAACCTTGACTTTGTTTAATAAGAAACTCCAAGATGGGCTATTCCTTGGTCGCTCAATTCCACGGCCCAGCTAGAACAAAAACCTCTACCAATGCGAAGATTTTGCCTCATCCATTATATTTATGTCAGCATTGTCCTCTATGGTTTTGCACTGCGATCCCAGAGAAAGTGAATCAATCCAAAAAAAAAAAAAAATGCAGGGAGTGACAATATGGCTGGGACAACGTTCAGTTGGAGAAAAGGAAGCAACTCATAGCAAAAGCCTTAAATCACCTTCTCTTAAGCCTAATCCCTACTTTTCATCCTGACACAATCCCGGACTCAATGTTGAAGACTTCTCACCAACATCCTTGGACATTGCAAATGGTCTTCCACATACTCAAAATTTCTAACATGGTTCAGTTCTCCAAGTTATTCATTCGACCTAATATTCTAAAACATGACTTGCATTGATGGCATTTAAATTGCATGCATTTTGGCCATCACTGACATCTCACTCTATGAGTTTGATTTGTCAGTTCAGCAGTTACATGTCTAATATCCTAATATTTATCAAAGAACTCCATCTTGGTTTTTTTTTTTTTTGGTTCCTTGTCTTGGACACCGCCCGATATCCGGGGTTTTACCCTGACTAATTCGGACCGACCGCTGCAGTGGCTCCTTCTGGAGGGTAGGTCTCCCAACGGAGAACGCTCCATACATAATGAGAACGCTCCATATACATGAAGACTCGATACTCCCAGCGAGAGCCGAACCTCGGTCATACTTAAGGATACTTAATCTCACGTTGAGTCAACCCACGTTGGTAGAACTCTATCTTGGTTGGTTAGTTATGAAGATGCATGGTTTGGGTTTGTTTTGGTTAGGGACATGGGAGAGAGTAAAATATAAATGTAAGCTTTCTTTTAGTTTTCACCTCACAACCATACACTCGAGCAGATTTTCCAATTAACCTTTTTTTCTTCTTTTGCTTCCAAGTACCTGGATTGTTTTGGTTTCTTACATTAAATCACGGTCATGCTTTGCTAACATTATAGTACCAGTCAAATTTACAGAGATCATTCCCCTTCATCCTACTGAATGGCAATCTTATTCATGGGATCCTGAAACAAGGAACTTTCATGATCTAAATCACTAGAAAGGGTGACACAAATCTAGTCTAGATTTGAAGAAAAGAATTTTAAACTCGATATTTCAATAGTTCTTCACTTTACGTGATTTTTTCTAGTAACTGTACATATAACTTATCTATACCTGAAGGACATAACTATCACCTAAATAGCACTCCAAGAATCTAAAAGAGCAAACTCCCCTCCCCCGGGGGGGGCATATTGTGAATCAAGATATGTAATGAACTGTTTTCTTGAACCTGTACCCAGTACCATAACGTACCATGATCTAGGTAACATTGTACAAACCCCATACGACTCCAAAAGACGGTACCGAGTTGGCATAGAAGGTAGTCAAATGGGTAGAAAATAGAATAAAGTAGGCACTAAATGCTACTTAAATTTGAGTACCCAGGGGAAAAAAAAAAAAGAAAAAAAGAGAGAATAATCATGTTATGGGCACCAAACTTGGAGTATTAGGTACACAGGATCGTCCCTTTGTTACAAAAAATGATCCGGTTGATTCAAAGGATGGTCTAATAGGGCGAAATCACCTTAAATCGTGCGAACACTGTCATAACGGAACCCTCAAAGAAAGTGCGTTTGAATTGTAGATCTTACTTTAGGACTTATAGCAAAGTAATTGCATACTAAGTACGCTCCTAGATGCTCATTAATTAAAGTACTCCTATGTTGTCTGTAACTAACTAGATAGGAGTTTCAATGAAAAGAACTGGGAGAAACAAACAGTCATAATTGACATTGCTCGCACAAATTGGGAAGTCCATGGCAGGAGATCAAATAATAAGAATTCTCCTTCACTGTAGAATACCCAATAATAATTAGAAAAACAATAGACAGCCAATTAAATTTCAACCCAGATTGACAATTTTATCAAATTGAAAAATGAAATGTTGCTATCAGAAGAATAAATAATACAGAGAGAGAGAGAGAGAGAGAGAGGTACCTGCGGAGCCAATTGAGAAAAGCTTCCCACAAAGCCATTTTTTGATTCAGACAAACTCCGCCAACGGGAAAGAGAGGAAAATCAATGAATTTCCTAAGACCCTCTCTCTCTCTCTGATTTGTCCATCATTCGCTGGGTTGTCCAACCCAAACCGAGACCTTTTCCTTATAAGAAAAACATTAAAATAAGGAAAAGAATATGATTGGTCGCCATTGATAACCACGAGAGCAATAGTAGCCCCCAATATTACATATATTTACGAGTTTGGGACGCACTATTGACCCGTAAATTTTGATTTCTTTGGCGGGCGTTTCGTGGACTTGTGGGAGAAATTCGAGGGCAAGTTCGAGATGTTAGTAGCCTTGACGTGATTTTTCTAGTTTTACTCTCATAAATATCGCGTGAGTACCACTTCCGTATGTGATTTTTTTTTTTCCCTTTTTATCCTGGGTTTTAGCCTACGCTTATTTAAAATTTTATTCTATTAATTTTGATCAAATTACTATCAGATTAAAAAAAAAAAAAATTCTTCCAATATTATTTTTACTATTATTAAAACTCAAATTCTGATTATTAATTTAAGATATTAATACCCTTTCCATCGAATCAACGGAGAGTTGGTTCGTTTGTGATTGCTAATCCGAATGAAAAAGCGGAACATGTCTTTTCTAATGTAAAAAACCTCAAAACAGTCATTATTTCTCTTATCATTAGCTTAATTAGATCTTAACCCCGCCCTCACATGTTTGATGTTCTTTTTTCTTTCTTTGGTGAATCCACATGTTTGATGCTCTATCCAGACCAAGACTTGGAAATACTCGAGCTATGCTCATCTAAACCTTAATTACTCGACGTGATCTAATAAATCCTTAGGTCTAAATTTGACATACCACAACTTTGTTGCTTTTCATCCACGTTTACTTGTTTCAGTGGTTTTGCTTTTTTTCATCGATGTTTACTTGTTTTAGTGATTAAATATGTACCCTTTAAATAAAATTTTGAATCTAAATTTTATTTATGAAAAAATAGATATCAGAATCTACTTGATTAGATTAAATTTAATTTGATTTAATATAATTATTAGATATCGATAATTTATATAAAAAAAAAATTCACTACTTCTCCTTCTTCTCAAGTTAAGTAAGACGAGTAATTCGAATCATTTTGATTAGGCTAATTTCACAATTCTTCAAAGGATCTCGTGAAGGGGTTTGGAGAGCTTGGGGGGGGGTTGTTATGGCTTTGAGTCCTTAGCAAGACACGTATAACTACTTAGAGGTTGATATCCATGCTAGCTTTTCATCAAAGTATTTGTGTATCTATTTTTGATTTTAACCATAATTAATAATAATAGAGGTGAAAAGAATACTTCTTTTGTCATCCAAATTATAGATCTATAAAAAGAAAATTATCGCATAAATGAGAATAAAAAGAAGATTTATAAATTTAAAAATAATTATAGAGTCAATTTCATTGACAGCACAATGTAATGAAGCCTTAAAACTTGTCCTCTATCTTCTCTCATCACCTCTCTTATCTTCTCTCTAAATTGTTTCAAATTAAATTAGAAAAAAATTTAGGAATAAAAAGAAATTAGTTGCCCATCACAGCTTCAATTACTTTCCATGAGGGGAGCATGCTTTCGGGGGTAAAATCCAATTACAACTAACCTCTATAATGGAAAAAGATCAAAGTTGCACAAAACAAAGGTTAAAAGAAAGCACATCCATTCCTTTTTCTTAGCCTCCCCAAAGATCATCTATTTAGAAAACACCCCCACTAAAAATTTGGTGATCAAAAGCCATTTCGATAAATATGGCAAAAGGAAAAAAGATTGAAATCGAGAAAAATAAGACACCCCAAAAAAAAAAAAATGTATATATATAGTAAAAGATATAAAGTAAAAAAAAAAAAAAAGGCAGTTAATTTCCTCGAATTTGGCAAACCTCAAATTTTCGGCCTTCACACACACTCTCTCTAAAAAGATTTACGATAGCCACAAGCTATTCCTACCTTCATCATCAAGCCAAAAATCTCTCTCTATCTCTCTCTAAAGTTGCAAAAGTTTTTGACACATTGACAAACTCCGAGGGGGGCTCTTGCAATGTCTAATTCAAATGGGTTTGATCCTTTGATTTTGTTCTTGATTTCAAGTTGTCTGTTTCCGACAAACTCTGTTGCTCTCGGTTACCCTGTTGCCCGAATGCAGAGTATTGAGAGACCTGATCCTCTTCGGCATTTTGAATCCTATGACGGAGGGTTTGATTTGAAGAACAAGCATTACTGGGCCGTAAGTATTGATTTTTTGCATATAAAGTTTTTTTTTTTTTTCAATTTTTGTATTTTATGAATAGAGCAAAATTTTTATAATACGTTAGTGCCTTTGTCGGTTCTTCATTACCCCACCACGTATAATGTGACATAAATGATAATTATAAGATGAATTGTGCTATTTAATTTAAAATCACAAAAATCTAGATGACATAATTTACGTAAGAAATTCAATTATTTTTAAAATTGTGATATCTTAAAATTTCTAGTCACACACACACACCCCATTAAATGGATTGCTAGGATTTTTCAAGAAAATTGGAATTTTATGGCCATGACATTGATTGGTGATACATTTTGATCAAATTTCAGTCTGCGGCATTTACAGGAGTGCATGGGTACGCAATTGCTGGAATTTGGATTCTGTGTGGAGTTGGTTTTGGAATTTTCACTGTTGTGAAGAATTTGAGAGCTAGAAGTAATGGCGGTACCTTTCCTCCCGTTGAAGGCCCCTCGGATTCTTGCTACATGATCATGTTCTTACTGATTCTTGTGCTTACCTTCCTTGCCATGTAAGCTTTCTCTCTCTCTCTCTCTCTCTCTCTCTCTCTCTCGTGCATGGGTATGTCTCATATGTCTCATACCATACACCTTATGCATCCCCCATGTCACTTTCTAAGATATCATTTTAATTCAGTCTTATGGTATGTTCATGTTTCTTCATGATGAAGATTGGCCTCAGGTTTTGTCATAGCTGCAAACCTTGGATTCTTAAAGCGAACGAAACGTTTAGAAGAAACCCTTCTTGGAGCTGGTGGTGAAGCTCGCCTAAGGATTCAAAATGCGACCGATGCTCTCAATAACATGCAGATCCTTCTGCGTCCATATGATCAGCCAATCTGTGATCGTCTGAATGTTACTTCTAGTCAGCTTGAAAAGGAATCACGTACCCTTAGAAGCTTTATTCACAAAAGTAAACACTCCATTGACGCTGCTATTCAAACCGCGTAAGCATTTTTCCTTTCTTCCTTAATCAACCATTACTCGTAAATCCTCTGCCTCCTTGTTAATGTAGTTTTTATATGTTGTAGATATGGCGCAAATGTGGTGGTGGTAGCTGTCAACTTGGTTATGCTTGTAGCGTCATTTGGTGAGTTTTTCATTACAGACAGTATATGATTTTTACTGTATTTAGTAAATGAAAATCATCAAAGCAAAAAACATATAAGCCCCATCCCTTTTTTCCTTTTTTTTTTTAAAAAACTTTTATGGGGGCATCTAATAATTAGTTTATTAGTAGCATAGGATATGGTTCTTCCCCTGCTTCTTTGAAGGGCATGTGAAGTAAAGTTTTGTTTCCCCTTCCTTACATTGGTTCCTCTTTTCATTCAGTGATCCTTTTGCTGCATTGGCACCCTGGCTTCATCATGTTAGTAATCTCTCTCTCTCTCTCTCTCTCCCTCTCTCCCCTCTTGATTGTTTGTTTCAAATTTTTAATTCTATTTATATTTATCTTTTGCAGTTTAATCTTTTCTTGCTGGATCCTGACTACCCTTTGTTGGATTTTGACTGGTGTTGACTTTTTCATTCACAAGTGAGTAAAACTAATATTTCTTCTTGTTAATAGATAAAGAAATTTATTTTCTTTCTAGGCCATAAAAGATTTGCATCCGTCCCAATTTTTTTTTTATATATAGAATCCATTTGTTATATTTTTGAGTTAAAATTTTATTTTCAAAATATAAATAATTCTGTGTATATATATAATGCCTATTAGGGTTTGAGCGTTGGGTATTTAGTTATTATTCATTTGACATCTTTTCTTATATATATTTCATTATTCTCATATAATAAATTATTTTTTTATATGCTTGATTTTTTTTTTTCACGTAAAAATTTCAATAATTTTCTCTTCCCTTGTCTTGCTCATTTTTAACAGCAAGCGAGAGGAATTTGGTAGCTACTGGGATAGAAAGAAATATTTTGTTTTACTTATTCTTTTGTGTGAGAGAAGTTAACAAAAGTAAAGCATGATTGAAAAATCATTTGATTGTTACAATCTCCCTTTACACTTTTTTCTTTTGAAGTGGGATTTAATTTGATGATCCGATCTTGGAAATCTCATCTCACTTTTGATCCATTCACCATAAATTTTTTAACACAAAAAAAAAAGAAAAAAAAATCTACCCTCTCTCTCTCTCTCTCCCCGTTCGCTTTGACTTTTATTTTAATTTTTTTGATTACAAAAAAAGAAATATCTTCAAATAAAAGCTGAAGATACAGATCAAAGGTGAGCTATTCAAATATATAGTCATTATGAAATCAAATTTTGTCTCTCGTATATAGTTCAAATAGTAGAGTTTTCTTATTTTTATTCTTTTTTTTTTAATTTAATTTCATTTAATTATATCTCTTTATATCAAAAGAAAAAAAAAAAACACACTCATACAATTATTAGTTTTTTTGAAACATTTGTATCATCCTAGAACTTGCACTAATGATCTGCAATCGTGGATAACCACCAAAAATTTATAACTAGACGTCTACCCCTTTTGCTCTCTTAATTTTTTCGTGCATATTTATACATTCGATAAATATTTGACACCATTTCTTTAAAAATCTGGAATTTAAGTTTTTCTTATATTTTTTTTAAAAAAAATAAATACCAGACATAATTTGCAGCTTTGCAGATGACACTTGCGTAGCTATTGAGGATTTTCAGCAAAACCCTCAAAACAGTAGTCTAACCTCGATTCTTCCATGCAAGAATTCTACATATTCAGATGAAACTATGATGCAGATTGGCTTGACAGTCAGCACATTTATAGGCAAGGTAATGCTATCCCCATTTATTCACACATCAAATTTAGACCAAGTGAAGTGCTTTAACTTCTTTTATTTCTATTATGTTAGAATTTAATTATTTTTTTAAAAATAGTTGATAAAGTGAAATTTTTTCATCTTTATATATTATATGATATTTTAAATTAATCAAAATAAGATTTAATATCTCTGTATAAATGATTAACACGATGGACATAAGAGTAAGCAATACTTGTAGGATTAATATGACTCTAGAGTTTTAACTAAACTCTGATATTTTGTTAGGAAAAAGTTTAATTTTATTTTAAAAGTTAATAATTAAATTAAAGAAGTTTTATCTTTATAAATTATTTATCAATTTCAATAATAATTTATTGAAATCTTTTCTTTCGACAGCTGAATTCAAAATTACTAGAGATGAGTGAATTAATATCGGGAGGTTTGGAGGAATATAATGATGATTCGTCACAAGTATTTCCTACCATATGCGACCCCTTCGGTGCACCAGATTACACCTACAATCCCCAAAAATGCACTGCTGACACCATCCCAATTGGTGACCTGCCAAATGTAAGTATCCCATGCTTACACTTTTTTTTTTTTTAAAAAATATAATCGATCGATATCTGGAATTACTAATTAAATTCAAATGTTGTTGGGTGTAATTTAGAAAGAACTCTTTCAACATAATTTTTTTTCATTTTTAAATTTTGAACTCGAGATTTGTTTATGAGATTTAATACTTTTACTTACTAAATTGATTGTTCATTCATATGTTACACTTTTTTCTTACATTATCTTATTTTGTTTGCTTCATTTTTTTTTTAAAAATAATTTTCCCTTTTTTCTCTTTTTTATTCAATAAAAAAGGATTTATTTTAAGAAAATGATTTCATAAGTTTTTATTTACTACTGGTATATGTCAATTTTATGTCAATTAAAGAAACGATTTTCACATATGAACAAAAAATTAATGATAATTCATATTTCACCCAAATAGTAAAAAAAATTATAGAAATCTATCAAAATAAACAAATTACTAATTAATATCCTCCAAGATGTTTATTATGATAAATCAAGTTTATCACATCTGTCGTAAATAAAATCTACTCTAAACAAATTATCACTCAACCTCAGCATATATAACATAGATGAAAGTATTATCGTAATAATCACGAATTAGGATTAAGCTCATCTTTAGTCATCATCTTAGATCAAGTTGGAGCAATATTTTTTTCTCTCTCTGCAGAATTTTATAATTCTTTTTTGCCGATATGGAGCCAATTATATAATTGGGTTATATGTATGTAGGTGCTTGCAAGGTTCACATGTTACAAAGAGAACTCTTCAGATACATGCAAGGGCAGTGGAAAAATTATTTCGGAAGAGTCCTACGACATGGCTTCAACTTACACTCATTCCGTTCAGGATCTGATAAACATATTTCCTGATTTGCAAAGCTTAGCAAAGTGTACCTTTGTTCGAGAGAAATTCTCCGACATAGTTTCCCACCAATGTAGGCCATTTAGGGCATCAGTTAAACTCCTATGGTCTTCCATGCTGTCCCTTTCTACAATCATGATTCTGTTGATAATGGGTTGGATAGTGAGAACCTCTCAAGAGAGAGGGAGAACTTTCCCTAGATTTTCCATCACCCCAAGCCCTAGCATCCCTTAGGAAAATTGTATATAGCACTAGGGAAAGCCATTGGGGTCATACACCTCTTTTTTTTTTTTTTTTTCCTTTTTTCTTGTGGGATTTTTTTCGTCCCTTTTTACGTTGTTCTGTAGAAAATACGTATACGTTTAGAAACATTAAGTTATATAGCTCTCATGGCTGTCGTAAGACTTGAGCCATGAAAATAATGTGAATAAAGCCTGCGTAAAATTAATGAGGTTTAATTACCTTTTATGTCTTCCTTTTAGGAACTTTTTTCTTTAAGGATTTTTATAATTTTTGTAGAAAACAATGGTTTGTCAAGTTAGTCTTTGTAAGGTAAAAATCATTTAATATAAAATACTAAATTTTGTAAGTAAGAATTAAAATATTAAAATTATTGAAAACTTTTTTTTTTGTCTCAGCTTAATTTACAAGTTATTCCTAAACGCTTTAAAGATTGAACAATTTCTAGATTTTAATCGGACTTAAATTATTACATAAAAAGCAAGAAATAAAGAATTCAATTGATCAAATGTATCGGATTCGTTCAAGCACAATTAATTTTTTTAAGCACTTGATTTGAAAATGTAATTATACTTTAGAAGAGATTTCACAATGTGAACAAAGGATCACATTCTAAGTGTCTGTCCTGCAAAAGAATATGATATAATTTGAAGGGAAGTTTATTGGTGTTGCGGATGAGTGAAGAATCACTGAGAAGGACTTCACTATAGACCATCCAACAAATTCCATGGCTATAGAAAATGACAGAACAATGGCCATATCAAGCTGGCACAATAATACACTAATGCTCCATCATAGCCTTTTTTAATTCATACTAATGAGAAGGTTCAAAGATATTAATAATAAACTAATGGACAGTTGGTGTAATGGAAAAAATATTGGATTTTTTTAACTAAAACTCATATTCAAATTTTAGAAATGAAAAGAATCATGTTAAAAGATTTCCGCCGTAATAAGGATCTGACAATAATTCGAATCGAATTAATCGAAATATGGATTTAAATATTGATTAGTTAAGATAAAAAAACCAATAAACTAGATCTTAACAATCATTGTCGGGTACAAGACTCAAACAAGTTATCTAATAAATGCATGAACATGTCAATGAACTTTTTTGGGCATTTATCAAAAAGGTTGGATTAGATTCAACGCAAATCAAGTGGGATTTTTATGGCAAAAGTTAACTATGTAATAATAATTTGTATTTATCATAAAAATAAAATTTTGACTTTTTTTTGTGAGTTTTGTATTTCTTAATCAAATATTTTTCATCTTAATTAAAAAGTATAAAAAAGATAATATAAAAACTAGTTGGATTAGGGCCTCATATAGAAAGAGCTAGCCTATGGTATGGTATTGGCCTTACATTGAAATCTATTTTGAGTATTGCTTTGAGAGATTTGCTAATACTTTCAAGTTTGAACTTCCCCTTTTGTCTGGTAGGTAATTACTCTAGGTAACATCCAATTGATTAAAAATTATAAGAAATTATTCTCATCTTCCAGATAAGATGAATGCTTCTCTGGATATTTAATGAAATAAATATTTAAAAATACATCGTGAAATCTTAAATGTAAAAAATTTAGTAAAACGTTTGGTAGATTGCTAAAAACATATATATGGGGTTTTTTTTTTTATAAAAATATAAGTGTTCAAAATTTAGTTAAATATATGATTTTAGATATGAATGTGTCATGTAAGAAAATCCAAACCAATTAAATTAATATATTATTATTATTATTATTATTAAGTTTTTATTAATAGTTTTTTTTCCTATATTATTCTCAAAAAACTGACCCAAGATTTAAAATTAAGACTTAATTGGTTATATTCTCATCTCTGAGACATAGCTTTCCCTCCTACAATGTTAGACATGGGATACCTGAGTTCATATCAGGTACCAAAAATAGAAGTATGAAAGAAGGCCATACATATTTTTTATGTTACCATCCATAAAAAATACTCAAAGAAACATGGACTACTACAAGAAAATAAGTATTAGTCTTTAAGCAGCCCATTAAAAAAAAAAAAAAAGAAAATCTAAATTTACAAGCATATGAAGGTTTGGAATAATAATACAGCTCGGAGAGATTTTTAATAGGGGATTCCTATTTCTATTTTCTTCTTCAACCACCCATGATCGTTCTTGTTCTTGATAAATTTACTTCCATAAAGAGATAAAAAATTATAAACAAATAAAAAGATAAATATAATATTAATGTCGGTTAATAAATAAGATTTTCAATATAGAAAGTTTATTGATGAAATAATAATTTTATTTTTATGAAAAAATTTTAATTTTTATTCACAAAAATTCTAAATTTACTCTTAAAATATTTAATATTAATTAATTAATAAATGTTATTAATACGATAAGACAGATTACAATTAAGTAACATTTATGAATTATAACATATATATTGTAATCTCTCGTAACAAAATTATAACAAATTAGGATTTGGTAATTTATATTTCTTAATCATTCATAATTTTAAAATTACAGTGCATGTACCACAAGCTACTTCTTGAATGTATGATCAGTTTTAATCCCACTTATATCAAATTTATCTCCAACATGCATGCATACCATGATTTAATTTTTTACAATCTCATATTTCGGGCAGACCCGTTAAAGGAATCTAATACATTCAATTGACCCGTCAAAATTCTGATAATTATTGTTATCCTAAATCAAAATTAAATGAACTTTACCTAGTAAAGGAAAAGTAAATTAAATGAACTTAAATTAATGATTGGCGGACGGAAAACCCAGGTTATTTACAAGTCTTCCACGTACCTACAACAGGGACGAGAGAGAGAGAGAGAGAGAGTCTTTCTTTTCAAGTCATCAACATCAACCACTAGAAGATGCGATTACATTTGAGTTAAAGCAATCAAAACCCAGCTTCTCTTCTCCATCATTCTCTCTTAAAAATTCCAAAAGGAAGAAGCTGAAGAGCTTTGATTTCTTTCTTATAAACCCTGATAAGCAATAACATCGGACAAAAGGGTTTTTGGGCAACCAGTTAATTCTTCAAATTTTCAAATTTAAAGGGCTGATCGCGTAATTTTCGACACAAGTTCACTCACAATATGCTAGGGAGAACATTTGAGGAAATACCCACTTCTTGATTTTTGACTCCATTCATGTTTCGGGTTTTTCCAGGTGAGTCATTTTGACTTAAAACATTAGCTCTGTTTGTAGAGACTATGATTTTTATTTTATTTTTGGTTATATTTTCACGTTCTTCTCACTTGAGTAAATTTATGTTATATATGAGTTAACACTATAAGTTTCTCTTGGCACTTATTTTGATCTGCGATTTTGGGACAATTACTTGTTTCTATGAACTGGGGATTCCCTTTTTCCATGGGCTATTCTGTCTTTCAGCTTATGATATGGGTTTTAAATGATGGGTTTCGGCGGGTGTTGTTGCTACTGGCATTCTCTTTCCCTAATGACTTGTTGTCACCTGTCTTATGAACAGAATGTGAGATAAAAATCAAAATACCATGTTTCAATGGCAATTGGATTATGCTAAAGAATTAATCCTTCTGTTCCTATTATCTTTTTTATTTCCTAAATTTTGTTTAAGCTTAGAAAATTCTGGGTATCATGGTACTCCTTAAAGTATACTGCTATTTTGAAATTTATTTTTCAATTTGGACATTTGTTGATTTCATGAAACCAAAAATTTTTATTCTATATATGGGTGGTAGTTATATATTTCGATTTAACTTTAGATAGGATGTATTCGATTTCCATGGTTTACATTTTCTTTAATGCAGTATTATCTTGGCGAAAAAAAGGGAAAGAATGAGGATGAGGAACAAATACAGGAAATCAACTACTTTCCGTTGCAATGCAGGAAGCAGATATTCATTCTCTACTGTCATTTGGAGCGTGGTAGGATGCCTTGTCTTACTTCATATTTACACCCTCGTCCATCACAAGGATGGGACAAGTGGGGATATTCAAATGCACTATTCTCGGCATCCTCAATTCCGTGAACTTGAGGAGGTAGAGGATGAGAATTTCCAAATACCCCCTCCACGGGGAAAACGATCACCTCGTGCAGCTAAGCGGAGACCTAGGCGGTCCACCACTATTATTGATGAATTTCTTGATGAGTCTTCCCAGATCAGGCATTTTTTCTTTCCGGGTCAAAAAACTGCCATAGATCCACTGAGGGAAGTTGGGAATGACAGCTTCTATTACTTCCCGGGGAGAATTTGGTTGGATACTGATGGAAATCCTATTCAAGCTCATGGAGGTGGCATTCTATATGATGAGAGGTCGAGGAAGTACTATTGGTACGGAGAATACAAAGATGGGCCTACTTACCATGCTCAAGAGAAAGGAACTGCACGGGTAATTTTTAAAACTAAATGCACATGCTTTTGAATTTCTGCAAAGAATCAGAGATGCAGCTCAACATTAAGAGGCTATAGTTCTCCAATTGTCATATCTGCATTTTGATCTCTTTAATTTAATGGCATGATATTACAATTTCTTCTCCACCTTCCCCTCTAATTGCATCCCAAACACAATATTCATGGAAGTTGAAGAAATGTAAGGGCAACAATATGTTTGCTTTACATTCGTGAAGTAATCAATACAAATCGATAATGTAGATATGACATATCCAGCTTAGCATATTTGGCTGTGTAGTTGCCTTCTCTCCCACCCATTTTTCCTTTTAATTAATGTCATTTACTTGATATCTTCTTAATAAAAGAGAAAGGGATTGCAGTGATGTATCTTTTTCTGTGTAGTTTGAAGTAGGTATTGGCATGATGGAGTTTTTCTTAGGACTTTTCAGCTGTGTATACCTCAGAAGCAGTGCTTGCCATTTCCTCAATGACATCCTAGTTCCCTAGCAGGTTCTACGGTTCCCCAAATTTTGTGAGTGACCTGTTGTACAGTCTTAGACAAAAATTAAATACAGGTAAGACCTTAAGGGCTCTCGAGGATTATTAATATGCACCAATGCCTTCTGAAGTTTTTCATGCCACAGTAAAGGTAGCATCAGAAGATTACACTGAAAATGTTGGTAAGGAAATTACGTTGAGTTGAGATCTTGAGGTGGTGAGTATCATTACAGGCCATGTTTGATGAGGAGATGCCATGCTCAAGTTTAAGTACTCTTATGCATATACACAGATATGTTTCATAAATAAAGATAACCCAACTGAACTTATAATGCTAGGAGGATGTTAAGAATAAGAAAATTAGCAAAAAACAAAAAGGAAAATAGAAGAGGTCATTTGTAGGATCATTAGGGAAATAGGAAGGAGAGGAAACAGTTAGGAGGAGAGTATAAACCTGGAGAAGCAGAAGAATGGGGGAGGAGCCACCGAGGGAGAGTGTGTGATTGGAGAAACCTTATTAGGCGGAAAATGGATTATATTATATTCGCATGGCCGGATCGAGAACGAAAGAGGCCAGAGGAAGAATCCAGAGAGAATGAGAGAGAAAGAGACACCAATGTCATATATGCAATGCATTTATTGGGAGACATGCATGATCTGCTTGTGTTTTGTAAGGGAGGTGGGAGGTGCTTCCCTGAAGGATTAGTTCTGACTGGTGAATCTTAGAAGGGTGTAGTTGATATTGTTAGGAAGAAGAAGGGATATATTTGAAACAGTTGCTTTAGCTTAAGGAAAGGGATTGTTCATGCATGCAAGAACTATTATGTAACTCGCATTGAGATGGGGGGAGCGTGTTTATAAAAGAGGAGGATAAATGAAGAGTTGTGGGACTTATATCAGAATCGTACATAGAGCCACTTAGTTGGAAAACTAAAATGAGGGATGTTGATCTTGTTTCACCTGGGAAAGCATGGTAAGTTAATTAGAGAAAGTCTCATTGTCTTTATAAAGTGGTGGAATAAGGTTCCCAGGCCACCACTTTTCAGTTCGCTTTTTTGTTTTTGTTTTTTTTTTTTCCCTACTCAAACAAATTAAGATGGTGTGAAGTAAGACATCGTGGTGTTTGAGGCCATTCCCTGTGCTAGACAGTTTGTGCGATGTCTTATTTGCTCTTTTCTTGGTATTAATTCCCAAGAAAAGTTTAAACCAGTAATGTTAGTAATTTCAGACCTATTCTTCTTATCTGGTGACATGTACAAGAATATCACCCAGTATCAATAGGAGTTAGAATCCTATTGGAGAATTGTTAGCCTGCTTGTGGAGGCGAGACAAATTTTTTATGCCGACTTGATGGCTAACTAAGAGCTGGAAGACAAGCTAAAAGAAAAAGGATGTTGCAAGATTGGTGGAAGGAAGGTCTATGACCATGTGCCGTAGAACATCTTGCTTCAATAATCTTAAGTGGTGCATTTAAGCAATTGGTGGAGAAGGTGAATTAAGCAATGCATTTCTATGCCCACTTTATCGTGATTCATTATTACTGGCACCCTTTTAGGGTGCTTTTCTTTTCACATTGGCTATGGAGGTCCTCAGCAAGATGGTGATAAGAGTTAGAGCCAGGGTCATCATTTGGCTTCTTGGTGTGTATCTTGTTTGTTTTTTTTTTTTTTTTTTTGGGGGGGGGTGGATTGCTTTCTTAAGGAGGTGTCAATGGTGTTTTGTTTTGAGATGGTTTTGCAGCTTGGAATTAATTTAGGGGGAAAAAACATAAGTTGATTTTTTTTTTTTTTGGGGGAAGAGTGTGGGTTGTACAAAACACATAACTATCTGGAGTGCAGACTTCGTAAATTACCCATTTCTCACTGAGGCTTTGCTGTAAATAGATCTAAGCATGGGTCGTGCTCTCTCCTAGCCTGACAGGCCTGCTTGTTTGCCTAATTACGCCCGAAGATATTTTAAATTGAGCTTGAGACCTTTTATTAAATGATAAACCAAGGTCACCCATGGCTTAACTTTGTCAAAAAGTGGGCTTGTGTGTGGACATACATGTTTTTGTCCAGGCTTGGTTCAGCTTGGCCAAAACCTGACCAATCCTGCCCAATGCTCAAGTCTACTCAAAAAGCAAAATTTAAGATTAGAATTGTCTGGGACACCATGGTGAAGTACTTGTTGGATGGAAGAGACATTATCCCTCTGAAGGTGGTTGACTTATTCTTATTAGGAGCACACTTACCAATCTTTCTAGTTTACTTTGAGTTGATTTTTCTAGTCCCTTGCTTGATTGCTGAATAGTTTGAGGAGAGAATCAATGGAAAACTTTGACATAGAAAATAGTTGTAAGGGAGCACAACTTAAGCTTGATAAAAGGGTCATTTTTGAGAGTTTGAGTTTAATGAACTCTTACAGGCAAGTGGAAGTGGAGGGTCTAGGAGGAGAATGATCATCTTTTTTTTGAAAGAATTGGTATTGCTGGATATGGACTGTGGATTTTTGATGAGGGTTGAAGAGGCATTTGGAATGAGTATGGAAGGTCACCACAAAGGGTTGGGCAAATTTTTCTTCCTTGCTGATTTTGCCATTGTAACTGCAAGAAGGAAGGAAGTTGCAATTTAGTTACTTTCTGATGAAGCATTGCTTGGAATTTGATTAGGCTTGGAGATCCAGTAATAAGGAGCTTGGAGTGTCTGAGTTGACTGTTCAGATAGATTCTGTACATGTTGTGAGCAAGCAGTCTAAATCTGGGTTCTCTGGAGGTGAAGCCCTTTTATCTGCTGTTCAGAGGAAGTGCATTAAAGGAATGTGCATCAATCATTTTCTTTGGTATTCTGACTGATAAAAGAAAAGGTCATTTTATTTGTAGTAGTTTGAGGTGTCTTTTTTTTTTTTTTTTTTTTTTTTTTAATGCTTAGAATGCCTTTTCCTCTTGGAAAGAGACTTGGGGGAGAACTGACTAGGGATAAAGTAAGGAAAGGGTGAGACTGAAACATTGTCCTTCCCTGTAAGGAAATTGTGTATCTGGTGATGGCCTTGGATTACGCCTTTTCCATAACAGCAATCTTTTGGAGGTTGTCCATTCTTCATAACCTTTGAGTTTCTTTAATACCTATTTATTGCAAGTTTTGAACTTGCGTTTTGGAGAGTGATATGAAGGAAAAAGAAAGGAAATTGTTTCTCAAATACCAAAATTAGTTCTAAGCTATCTTGATTTTTTATGCCAAAAAAAAAAAAAAATGGAGTTCAATCTCTGTCAGCAACACCATGTTGCAGGTCATGTTTTTGCAACTCTAAAATGGATAACGGAGAGAAAAAAAGGACTGTTGAGGAACAATTATTTTGATGTTGGGAACAACTATAGAAATGATATTACATTGGAAGCAATTTTATTCTGCTGGAGATGCGGAATTTGAAATAGGTTCGAGTAGTTTATGGAGCTTGGTTGGGAATGGTCAAATGATAATTTTTTCTACAGATATATCACATTTGAGCAAGGAGGTTTAATTGTTGAGTGACCCTTGAAGTCAGTGGCGGATCCAGGACCCGAAGGTAGCGGGGGCAAAATATTTTTATAGGTCAAAATATTTTATTTTTAAGCTACAAACATAATTTTTTTTTCTTATGGGGGCAATTTTTTTAAGTGTGGGGGCAATTTTTTTTTTTTCTTTGTGGGGGCAAATATTTATTTAATATATAAAATTTAATAAATTCTTTTTTTTTGTGGGGGCAGTTGCCCCCACACTCTTCAATGTGGCTCCGCCACTGCTTGAAGTTCAATGCGGCATAATATATATATATATATATATATATATATATATATATTTGGGTGCTACACCAACCGCTATCCAAAGACATATTTTGACTAATCCGTTTTGAGCGCTTGTCAAGCCCATTTTAGGTTGCAGTTCTATCAATATAGTTTTTTTCATTTTCAAATTTCAAACATGAGTTTTTTTTTTTTTTTTTTTTTTGGGTGCTATACCAACCGCTCTTCAAAGACATGCTCTGACTGATCCGTTTTGAGTGTTTGTCAGGCCCAGTTTAGGTTGCAGCTCTCTCAACATAGTTTTTTTCATTTTTAAGTTTCGAACATGAAATTTGGTTAAGGGACTTAGCACCTTTACCTATTAGGCCGAATGTTTGTTGGTTATAATATTTCATTAACTCGCCTTCAAGTCTTCTAAAGGCCTATTGCCGATGAGGTTAATGAATATGAAAAATAGAACTTTTAAAGGATAACTGTTGTTTCTTTTATTTTCTGTGTCTTTTAGGCACAATGAGTTGTTCATTTGTTTTAAGAAAAAGAGCAACACAGATGGATACCATTCATTAGTGGTTGGTAATTTGTCCTAGTCAAATCTAGTGGTGGCTGCACATTGTGAGCTGTAGGGGCAATTAACAAAAGTCATTCAAGCTCAGTCTCTTCTTTGTATGACACCATGGATGGTTTTAATCACCTGGGTTGTTCTGTGATTTCTTCTTAAACCAGATGAGTATCATGTTTGAAAATTTAGGACCACTTCTGCTAACCGGTGAAACAACAGGGTTTTCCTTTCTCCTTCTTCCCTTTGTGGTTTCTTTTTTTTGGGGGGGGGGGGGTGGGAGGGGGCATCGGGCAGTGAGTGATTTTGGGTGAAACCATGGGTGGACAAAGTAAATCTTTCACTCTATGTTATTGTAGTTTTGATCACCTAGGTGGGAATGAGCATCAGTACCTGACTTACACATTTTTCTCGCGAGAAAAATTTTCAAGCCTGTGGTAACCAAATAAAACAGTTGAGTTTGACTTTCTGTTCTTGTTCTCCATTTATACTTCTATAATATTAGAGGGCTTTAGTAGAACTCATTGCTTGAGGAATGACATATTATTATGAATTGTGGTTTTGGAGTATGGACCAAGCCTACCTTTTACAAAAGAGATTAAACTATGTTGTGTGTTGCCTTCCTACTTTTATTGACAGAATCCTTGGCTTGTGTCTAGATGGCATCTGCTTCATATCTTTAAACCTCTTTTTTAGAAATGTAAAGGAGAGTACTTGAATCAGATCTGCAGGTGAATGGCCCTGTTTACTTTATGCCAAATCTTTACTTGTGCTGCAAAAATGCATGTGCATTTTCCACTTGATTTGATTTGAAAATTAGACTTCTTATTGTAATAAAGCCATTTGAGAAAAGATAACAAGAAGAGTGCAAAAGATATATACTAATAGAATAGCTTTATTCATTCAGGTCGACGTTATTGGAGTGAGCTGCTACTCTTCCAAAGACTTGTGGACATGGAAAAATGAGGGAATTGTTCTGGCAGCTGAAGAGACAAATGTTACTCATGATCTTCACATATCTAATGTGCTGGAGAGGCCAAAAGTAATTTACAATGAGAAGACCAGGAAGTATGTAATGTGGATGCATATTGATGATGCGAACTACACCAAAGCGTCTGTTGGAGTTGCTGTCAGCGATTCACCCACCGGCCCCTTTGATTATCTGTACAGCAAAAGGCCTCATGGATTTGATAGTAGGGACATGACCATTTTCAAGGATGATGATGGTGTAGCGTACCTTGTATACTCCTCTGAGGAAAATAGTGAACTCCATATTGGACCGCTAAATGAAGAGTATCTAGATGTTATGGATGTTATGAGAAGGATTTTGGTTGGACTACACCGAGAAGCCCCAGCACTGTTCAAGCACCAGGGGACATATTACATGATCACATCGGGGTGCACCGGTTGGGCTCCAAACGAGGCATTGGCTCATGCAGCAGAGTCAATATTGGGACCATGGGAGACAATGGGGAATCCATGCATTGGAGGGAACAAAATCTTTCAACATACGACATTCTTTGCTCAGAGCACATTTGTGCTTCCTTTAAGCGGGTATCCAGGATTTTTCATCTTCATGGCAGATCGGTGGAATCCTGCTGACTTGAGGGACTCAAGGTATGTATGGTTGCCTTTAACAGTGGCAGGTGCAGCAGACAGACCACTCGACTACAATTTTGGATTCCCGTTGTGGTCAAGGGTATCGATTTTTTGGCATAGACAGTGGAGAATTCCATCAGGGTGGACGGGATGAAATGATTCTTGCATTCTTTCTTCCATTTCCCGGTATTTGGTGCAACCTTTTTCACTTGTGCCATGCGTGTCAATCTTCTTGTTTAACTAATAACTAATCTCCCATGTTCTCATTGTCCATCCCTCAACCCCCGCCCCCCCAAAAAAAAAGGAAAATCGAAGGCAAGTGTCAGAAACCACACGCCTTGTAGGAATACACACCTCTGTTTTTAGATGATATCTTGTTTATAATGTATTGTAGAAACGGCTCTGTTTATTGAGACAGATCGCCAATTTTATTTGGTTTTTTGGCTAATAAAGAGAACAACGTTGTTGTATCAACCAATAATCCGTTTGACAATGCCCCGTTAATTTATGTTGGACAATGTTTTGTAGACAAATGACCCAAGTAAATATAATTAGAAGGATTGACAAATAGTCGACAAATAGATTTTTGTTACGTGCCCAAAACTTTCTTCTTACATCAGATCTCGCAGACCTGATTCTGCAAGCCAAACATTGTTGCTTCTTACTTTAAATTCAGATAAAGAAGAAAGCTCCCACGAAAGAGATGCTTCTTTATTTAAACACAACATAAACCAGAGAGAAGCAAGGCACAACACGTTGTCAAACCGCGTAGGATGAAATGGTTTAAGCTATTGTTTTAGGCCACACGGTGTTGAATTCATCTCATCAACTATGAACCATCAAATTAGGACTAATTCTCAGTTCCCTCAAATTGGACTAAATTTATATAGGGTCTGGGGGCACAAAGCTGGCCTTATTCTAATCATCTGGCAACAGCAAAATGAGCCCAACA
Source organism: Dillenia turbinata (assembly GCA_037126225.1). NCBI lineage: Eukaryota > Viridiplantae > Streptophyta > Magnoliopsida > Dilleniales > Dilleniaceae > Dillenia > Dillenia turbinata. The sequence continues at coordinate 7,951,987 of JBAMMX010000018.1, read as the reverse complement.
TGAGATTGGAACAATGATGCACCATGAAATGTAACGGAGCCGACGAGCTTTAGCTCAAGTGATACTTCTCTTTCTCCTTGTAAAAGATTCGGATTCGACTCTCCTTGTATGTACCAAAAAAAAAAAAAAAGAAATGTATTGTGGACCTTTGAACAGTGGCAAAGTTTCTATTTCTGTACCATACATACGTGGAATAAGAAAATAAAATTGACATAATTGTACCTTATCTCTTTGATAAAAGTGTTACAAATTTTTTTTAAAAGAAAAATTATAAATAAGTTTACGTGGAAAACTCCAAATGGGGGAGAAAAATCATGGAATACGAAAAGAAATTTACAATATAAGAAAAAGAAGTAAAATGAGAAATTTTTGAATGAATTTGAGCTGAATATAATTATCAAAACACAATACGCAGTATGTGTACATGCAATACAAAAATCGCACCACGAGTCTGCCGAGTCAGATTAAACAAACTTTGTCACCATATTATAATAAAGAGATTTGAATATGAATCTGTTTTAAATTTTATAAAACGATTATTTATCGTAAAAGTTTAAAATTATAAAAAATATGTTATTAATTATTTTATATTTTAATAATTCTAAAACCGAAGAGGAGCGGTGGATTTCAAAATTTTGTATCAATGTTTGTCACGCATATAGTATCATTTTTTTATTACATAGAGATTTAAACTTAGGAGGAATTTTCAGGTTTGGGGATGAGATTGTGACCACTAGACTGTTCTCTTAGGACAGTGCTCGTGACATTAAGAAAATGCAATTGCTTCTTTGTCTATTTGTATTTTGAAAAATGATCACTATATATATTCATGATATTATTTGACACCAGACGATGTTGAAAGTTGAAATCACTTCATTTAAATAAACCATAAAATGTTCAATTCCATATGATGCTTTTCCATTATCAATTTAATAAATAATTATTTATTGAAAAAATATTAACTCTTCCTTTTAAAAAAATGGTTTTTCTACGCGTAATGGGGACATCCAATAACCAATGTCAAGGGGAATTTCAAACAAATTTTGGAAAAATCCATTCACATGATAGTGATTTTTGGAATTAATTACTGAAAAAAAAAATTATATATATATATTAAAAAAATTTTCATACCAAATTTTGGTCCCCCCGCACTTCCAGATTGCTGTGGAATTTCTTGGCAGATAAGGACTCGATCAGAGGACGAACTTGGAGTGGTTAACTAAATGTACAAGAAAGACGTTTTTTTTTTTTAATTTTTTAAATAAGCAAAAAATTTTTATCACTATTTTTCATATAAGTAATGCGACAGTACTAAATGAATTACGAGTAAATTAGAACAGATTTTCAATCTTTTTAAATAAAACAAAATTTATTAAAAAATATTAAGATTGATTGTTATGTAAAATTTAATTTTAACTTATTTACGTTTTTAATATTATTGTTTTTGATATATAATAAAGTATTATCGAATGAATACGTGATCAATCACGATTAATAAACTCAATATATAATTGTTAAGGGTTAAAATTTAAATTTTACTTAAAAAATTTGCTTTTTATGGCTAAGCCAAAACATTTATAAGCGTAGAATTTGAAATAATTTGATGCTAATAAGGTCATTCTTATTCTTAACCCTCTGAAAAGAGAAAAAATTTTTAACGAAATAGTTTAATGATCATAATTTTTCCGTATCAACCAAAGTTAAATAAACAAAAGGGGGCATGAATTGCCCATCCAAGTCGTTTGAAGTCGGTCAGCTAACAATATTTTGTGGGTTGGTATGTGCCTTAGGGTCGGAGTCTAATCCATTTTGTCCTCTTAGAGGGCATAGGAAACGTACTTTTCATCAAATAACAAGTCAAAGGAGATGAATGTGAGTCAATACTCGTGGGGTCATACTTGGATCATTTCAGGCCATCAAAAACTCCTTTTTTATGGTTTTCAATCCCTAAATTTTGTTTGCTACTTGATATGGAGTTCTTCAAGGCTTGTGTTCTAATCAACTATAGCCCCACTTTTCTCTGTCTCTCTCTCTCTCTCTTAAAAATATATTTATTGAGAGAAATTTAATTAAAAATTTATAGTAGAAGGTGAAGTATAATATATTTTAATAATTATAATTTTAGGAGTGCTTGGTTATAATTTTTAAAGAGATAAATAATATTTATAATTATAATTTTTAAAATTTTTTAATAAAATTTCAAGTGTCATTACCTCAAAATAATCAATTGGACAAGAGATAGAGCGTGACTGCTCTAATAGTAGAAATGTATATTTCCCCACAACAGACTTAAGGGGTTTAATCTTTTCGGGTTATATATATATATAAAGAATAGAGAGGAATTTATGTTTCCACTTATGTTTCAATTAGATTTTTACCAATCTTGTGCTTTGAAAGTTTCAAATAATAAAATTTGTTATAGAACTTTAGTTTTTGGAGCCCACAATTTGGATCGAAATAGTATAAAAGTAAAATCTAATTCAAAAAATTTAAATACAATGTATATAGAGAGAAACCAGAGAGAATAAGATGTTATTTTTCTTCTTGATATATTTCTAAAATGAGATTACAATAAGGCCAATTTATAGGCACTTGGAAAGAATACAATAGGTTACTTTCATTAAGTGTGATAAAATAAAAGCTATACAATGAAATGTTAAATTCATTAAGTATATTAACTCAAAAGTCAAGAGTCATCTAGGAAAACCAAAAGCTAATGGACATCCATTCAAATTCCTTATCATTTATAATACTCTCCCTTAGATGTCCATTGTATAAGGAATATGACTCGTTAAAACCTTACTAGAAAAAAACCCAATAGGACAAAAACCCTAGTGAAGGAAAAGAGTACACCTTCCTTATATATGAAACCTTTTATATTATACTCCCCCTGATGAAAATATCACATAATATCTTTAAAACATCACATCCCAATCGTATAAATCATTTCTTAAATGTTGTGATGGGTAATGTTTTTGTGAACAACTTTGCATGATTTTCACTTCATTGAATATTCTGAATATCAATATCTTCATTTTGTATTAGATCATGTGTGAAAAAAAAAATTGGGAGGTAAATACTTTATTCTATCACTATTAACATATCCACCCTTTAATTGAGATGTACACATAGTATTGTCCTCATATAATATTGTGAGAGATTTCTTGATACTAAGTAAACCATATGATACTTGAATGTAATTAACCATTGATTTGATCCACACATATTCATGACTTATATCATGAATTAGTTAATATCTCAACATGTTCAATAATATAACTATCATTGTTTGGTTCATAGATTTCTAAGATAAGGCAGTGTAAATACAGAACCATTTGAGAATAAGTTTTATGTGGATTAGACAAATATCCATCATCTGCATATCTAATTTATTGTGCATTTGACCCGTTTGAATAAAATAAATCAATTTCAATTGTATGTTCGATTTATCATAGGATATACTTAATTCCATTCCAATGTCTTCTGGTTGGAGCAGAATCATATCTTGTTAATAAGTTTACAGCAAAGCTATATCGGGTCAAATATCAATATATCAATTGCACTGAGATATAGTACTTCAAGTCCAAAAATTTCCTCATTATACCCCCGAGGCCGAAAAAGAGCTATTTTTATACATCAAGTGAACAAACTACCATTGATATGGTTAATGGATATCCATATTAAATCATTTTGAAACTTTCTCAGTATAAATAAACTGATGGATTAAAATTTTACATTTTAATATTCGAACTTCAGGTCGAGACAAAATTTTGTTTTCCTAAAATCTTTCATTTCAAACTTTTTCTTTGAATAATTTATTGTATCGGGGAGCTCTTCAAGAGTTCCAATGAGGTTTAAATCATCAACAAATCCATACTTTTGCTCATTTATAAAAATACATAAATAAATATTATTAACAAATATTTAGTAAGGTGATTACACCACATATGCTTACATTGTTTTAATCCATACAAAGATTTTTGTATTCTAATAGAAAATAATTCTCGAGAATTTGAAGTGTATGCTGCTAGCATATTTAGTCTTTCTGGGACTTTTATACATATATCATTATCTAGTGCACCATATAGATATGCAGTGACAATGTCCATTAATTACATGTGCTTCAAATCAAGGTAGCGCAATGTAATTATATCCATCACAGAGGATTATTTCTCTTCGTAATCAATATTCGGTTTTTGCAAAAACCTTGTGCTACAAGTTAGATTTTGTACCATACAATCTTAGTTTCCACACAAATATTCGTTTGTAACCTATTAGTTTAACACCTTCAGGTATTTTAACAATGGGACAAAAAACCATATGTTTTGAGAAAGATTCTAGTTAGGCCTAAATTGCATTATTCCATTTTGACCAATCATCTCTTGATTTATATTCTTTTATAGTCGTGAGCCCAAAATCACTATTTTTACTCAGAACATCAATTGTCACATTATATGTAAAATAGTATTTTTTCCAATCCCATATTCTCATATAATTAATTCAGATTTCTAGATTTTTCGTATTCTCATTCAACTGTTCAATTTATTCAGTAAGATTATCTTCGATTGAATCATAACTTCTTCAATATGGTTAATTTGACTATTTGTTCCCTTTTGTTATTGCGGCGTTTTGTTATCTTTAGAACCAAGTGATCTGCTATGCTTCAGGCGTGGTTTAAGTTTATTTATTGTTAGATGCCCTTTAGGGACATTAATTTTAATGGGAACATTCTTAGCAGAAAAATTAGAAAAATTATTTGACAGTTGGTTTGCAATCCGTTTCAAATGAATTATTCGTTGAACTTCTGGTTCACAATATTTTTTGTACGAAAATCAAGATAAATTAAGGATGGAGTACTCCAAATAATCTTTATTTTTCTAAGATGGATTACTTCAGGTAATCTCTTTTTCTAACTTTCTCCTTGTGTTATCTCCCCCTAAAGTTAGAATATTTGTTTCATCAAAAGGACAATTAGTAAATTGAGCTGTAAAAATATCCCCTGTGGATGGCTCAAGGTATTTGATAATAAAAGGAGATTCATATACAATACACATCTCTAATCTCTTTTGAAATCCCATTTTGGTTGTATGTGGAGGGGACATATATAATACAACAAAAAGTACGTAAATAAGGAATATTTGGTTTTTGTCTAGAAACCAATTGTAAGAGAGAGAATTTTGGTATTGCATGTCTCTAAACATTTACGCAGAGTTTGTATAAGCAATTGTCATGTAATTAATGGGAGACATTTAATAAATAACTCTGTCAGGCCATTTTGGGTATGAACATAAACAACAGGATGTTAAACATTAAGTCTAATAGACACACAACAATCATTAAATCCTGATGATGTAAATTGCTCAATATTATCAAGGCGAATAGTTTCGATAGTATAATCAAAAAATTAAGTTCATAATCAGATTATTTGAACAAGTAACCTCGAAAACATCAGGTTTCGAGTTGATTATAGGGCATACATATACCATCTTATAAACTCATCAATTAAACTCATAAAATATCTAAATGGTCTGCATTGTGGATGAATTAGTCTATATATATAACAATGTATTCGATCCAAAAAAAATACAGGGGATTCAATCCCAATTTTGCTTCGCGATAGTTATTATCAGTTTGCTTTGATAACATGTAGCACATGAAAATTCATGAAATTGAAGCATCTTCAGGTTCTTCAATAAATGTTCAGTGAAAATTTTCAATAAGTCATTACTTCATTACACATCCATGATGAACCAATCGATCATGCCATAATAATAATGCATTTGAATCAGTAAACTTCGATTTACTATTGCATTTACTTCAATTGGTCAAATATGCTGATAATCTCTCCAATATTTGTTGACGTCCCAATTTGATGTCAATAATAGATAAATATTCAATATTTCCCATATTGATTGTCTCTATGTGATAGCAATTGAGACAAATATCCTTGAAAACTCAATAAATTTCTATGGGATTTTGAGTGAAAATAATATATTACTGATCATAAAATTCGCCCTTCTTGGTAGTAAAATATTTGCTTTTCTGGAGCCTTCAATCAATGTTACACTACCAAAATACAGTATCTATATTTTATTTTTCCATATTAAGATGAGAGAAGCATATTTTGAGGATTATATATGTAGTAGCACTATCTACATGACAGAGATCCTCATCTTCGATGGATCCAGTAGTGGATGCAATAATATCGATAAATTTTTATTAAATAAATAAATAATGAAGTTTTACAATAAATAATAATCAGAAAATAAATATGTATTAATATCATCGTTAAAATCAGCAATATTTAAATAAGACAAATTTATTGGGCCTTAAAAAATATTATCAGAGATATAATTTTGATCCAAAAAGAATTGTCCACATATGTTTATCCTTTTCTTTCAATAAGATTTAATAAAAAGTAACAAGATATTCTGTGTACGATAGGTACACGACCAATGTCTATTCACCCCACATTAATAGCACATGTTATCCACATTTTTCCGTTTGGATCATTTTTATCATTTTTCCATTTCTCCCCACTTCAGGTAGTAAGATATATTCTAAAAAGGATTGCCATAAAAATGATCACTATCTCGACCGTATTTACATTGTAGTATCGGCTCATGTCGATAATTCATAAAAATAATTATATCTTATCACATTCATTTCATGGAATGGATGAATAATTGATATTCAAAAGAATTGAATCAAATATCTGATATATAAATATTTATACTGTTACTTTCGAATAAATCAATTTATATATACAAGTCATATAAATACGTATGTATGACTGTCTTACTAATATTTACAATAATATGATTTTCTTTATAAATTCAATTTATAAATAGCATTGACTCCTAATAAAAAAAAATAATATCAATCATATTATATTAAATAACCAAAATTTAAAATGGTTCAAATTCATGATATAATTATTCCTTTGAAATTTCTCAAATATTTCATATATAGAAAGTAATCAATTATATCACATATAATGAGATTTAATAAAATACGAAAGTTAATTTGTGATGATAATATTTATTTCTCAAATCAATTATTTCACATTTTTGGGTATATTAGAGTACTTAAGGGGATATTGTTGGTCACTTTACCATTTTAGCAATCAATTAGGCTAAGGTATTTTAAATAGAGTAAAGTTGCTTCCAAAGACGAGGGGTTATAGTAGTATTAATGTACGGGTGTGAAAATAATTAGAGATTCTGTAAGAGAACCTTCAAGATCATATTGATGTCAATCACATGATTGCATTGCCAATAACTATTATAAGAAAAAAATAATAGTTAGAAAAATTCTTATTTCAATTAAAAATTTAGACTAATTGATGAACTATGATTACACTTATTATCACAAAAGAAAATGCACTAAAAATTTCGTATGCTATATAAAATTATTCATATGAATTTTTTTATGATAACTAAATTCATAAATCATGGCTGTTCAGGAGCACTGTGGATTAATAAGAATTGTGATTTTCCTGGAACATCAGTAAAAAAATGAGAATATTTTAAAATTCATGATATGGCCGTTTGGGAGTACTAACAGTGTATTACATGGCTCTTCAAGAGTAGTTTGACATATTACTCTTTGGGAGTACTAACAATTAGTGTAAATTCACAACTCTTCAAGAGTATCAATTCTCATAAAAAATGATATCTCTTCGGGAGAGTCATTTGTATGTAGACAACTTTATATGATCATAAAGTAATTCATAGAACATTTCTTATCTTGTAAAATATTATAAACAAAATTCGTGTTAAATAAATATTACCTTAACCAAATCGGAACTTCAAGAGTTGAAAGTGATAAAATTCACCAATTCTCCTACTTAAGCAACTCGTGCTGATAACGTGTTATAGAACTTTGGTTTTTGGAGCCCACAATTTAGATCAAAATAGTACAAAAGTAAAATCTAATTTAAAAGAGAAATTTAAATACAATGTATATGGAGAGAGAAACCAGAGAGAATAAGATGTCATTTTTCTTCTTGATATATCTCTAAAATGAGATTACAATAAGGCCAATTTATAGGCACTTGTAAGGGATACAATAGGTTACTCTCATTAAGTATGATAAACTAAAAGCTATACAATGAAAGGTTAAATTCATTAAGTGTGTTAACTCAAAAATCAAAAGTCATCTAGGAAAATCAAAAGTCAATGGACATCCATTCAAATTTCTTATCATTTATAACAAAATTCATATTTTTAAATATTTATTAATCATCTCTAATATGTAAATTTTAAACGGGTTAAATAAGGTTAATATGTAATTTTTTTATTACTTGATCATCGATATCTGGATTATTCGACCAATCCGATTCAGATATTAGTGAATTTAATTTAGAGGTGGACTCTTTCGATATCTGTTTTTTTTTATTCCAACTTGAGATATTAATTAATCGAATCTATAAGAGATTGGTACAAGACTAATATCTATGCGAACACATCTATTATCGTGTCAACTCCAAATTCTTTTAGCCTCATATCATATTGTGTTATTTGAATGAATTCGTATAAAAAATTAATGGGCATAAAAGGAAAGTCCATTTAATAAACTTCCCTCCAAACCAAACAAATCAGCTCGAGGAAGTCAAGTGCTTATCGGTGATTAAAGTGTTTTTTTGACTCAATGTGGGGTAAAAGAAGATGGACATATATGTACGTTACTTTCATCTTATATTTTACAAAAAGACTATTTTCACGATTGAAACTCGTGATCTTAAAATCACAAAAAAAATAAATTCACCGTTACGTTAAAATTCGCCTTCTAAAGCAAGATTAAAATATATTTTGTTTAAAATATGGCATGATTAAAATTAATGCACGGTTAATGCTTATCTTTAACATATATTAGAGTATAATTTGATATATGTTAAACATTGAATATAAAGAGAAGTTATGACTGGATTGGATTATACTCTTTTTGTTCCATTTCAAGGTAATTATGTAAAAAAAAATGAATAATTGTTATAAAAAACATTGATACAGAAATAAAAATTTATATCAAAAAGAAATTCGAATAGGGTATAGACAGAAAGAAATTTCTTATTTCATTTCTTCAGAAGATAGATATATAAATAAGGTAAGGGGGAGGTATTTAAAATTGCAGAAGGGAGTGATGAGTTAGTACTAGGAGTGGTGACATGTTGACACTTGACAAATGTTTCTGATGAGTCAGTAAGAGTTTGGACCAGGTAACGACACGTGTCACAAAAGTTAATGAGTTAGCAGGAGTTTGGACCAGACGATAACACGTATCCTATGAGTTGGTGAGTCATCAGAAGCTTAACCCGGATGATGACACGTCCCGCAAGCTAGTGAGTCATTAGAAGTTCGTGACTTGACAAATGTCTTATTATGACAAAATGATGGTAAAGTTATATATTTCGATAGATATTTATCAAATTATTCAATATTTTTAACACTCTCTCTTGGATGTCTATCATACAGAGAATAGATCTCGTTAAAATATTACTAGGAAACAACCCAATGGGAAAAAAATCCTAATGAAGGAAAAAAAGTATACAATTCTAAATATATTTACTTTTTCTGTTGAGAATATCTCTTAAAATTTTTAAATCGATACATTCCAATTCTTTTCATCAATTTTTCTAATGTAGTAGTTAGTAGTATCTTAGTAAATAAATCTGTTAAATTTTTACTTGATCGGACTTATTGCACATCAATTTCACCATTCTTTTGAAGGTTATGTGTAAAGAAAAACTTTGATAAAATATATTTAATTCTATTTCTCTTGATATAAGTTCACTTTAATTGAGCAATGTATGCAATATTATCCTCGAACAATATCATAGGAATATCTTTATTGGAGGGTAGTCCGCAATTTCTCAAAATATATTGAATCATTGATTTTAGCCAAATACATTTTTGACTTTTTTCATAAATTGTTATAATCTCAGTATGGTTCGAGTAGGTGATGGCTATAAATTGTTTTGTGGATTGCCAAGAAATAGTAGTACCGTTATACGTAAATAAGTATCTAGTCTGAGATCATGTTTTGTAAAGATCAGATAAAAATTCAATATCAGCATACCCAATCAATATTGGTTTGGAATTAGTTGAATAGAATAAGTCAAGATCAATCATTTCTTGGAAATATCAAAAAAATATACTTGACCACGTTCCAATATCGTCGTGTTGAAAAAAAACTGAATCTTGCTAATACATTTACAGCAAATGATATATCATGTCTTGTATAATTAACAAGATACATAAATGCTCCAATGGTACAAAGATATGATACTTCAAAATCAAGAATTTTTTCATCTTTTTCTCATGGTCTTAAATGGTCATTTTCAATATCAAGTGATCGAATAACCATTGGAATATTTAATGGATGTATTTTATTTATGTAAAAACGTTTTAAAACTTTAATCGTATAATTTGATTGGTGAATGAATATTCCATTTTTCAGATGTTCGTTTTGTAAACCAAAACAAAATTTTATTTTCCCAAAATTCTTGATCTCAAATTCTCTTTTCAAATATTCAACGGTTTTAGAAATCTCTTCAGGAGTTCTAATAACATTCAGATCATCAACATATACTGCAATGATTACAAAACCTGTTTCAAATTTCTTAAGAGAAACACAAGAAAAAATTGGATTATTTGTATAACATTCTTTTAACAAATAATCATTTAAATGGTTATACCGCATTCGTTCTGACTGCTTTAAGCGATACAAAGATCTTTGTAATTTAATGGAGTAAATTTTTCGAGAATTTTGATTACATACTTTAGACATTTTAAATTTTTCAGAGATTTTCATATATATATCATTTTTTAATGTTCTATATAGGTAAGTAGTGACTATATCCATTAAACGCATATTGAGTTTTTCATATACCACTAAAACTATAAGAAAACGTAATGTAACTGTATCCACTACAGGAGAATACATTTCATCACAGTCAAGAGCTGGTCTTTGTGAAAACTCTTGTACTACAAGACGTGTTTTATATCGCATAATTTTATTTTTCTCATTTTGTTTGTGCACAAAGACCTATTTATATCAAATGGGTTTTACACTTTCAAGTGTTTGGACTACAAATCCAAAAACTTTACGTTTAGCCAATGAATCCAATTCAGATTGGATTGTTTCTTTCTATTTTGCCCAATCATCTTTTTTTTGACATTCTATTATTAACTTTGGCTCAAAATCATCGATTTCTTTTATAATTTTAAGTATCACAGTATATGTAAAAATATTATCCACAACTGTTTCAACTCTACCCTAATATATCTTTATTGTGGTGAAATTTATGAAAGTTTCATTTATATGCTCTTCAGGAGTTTGAAATTTGTACTTTTCGAGAGTTATGTTAAGATTTGCAGGAATCTGACTTTTGTCATCAATAATTTTTTGAGATTTTTTATAATCATGATCAATAAATCCTTTTTCTCTGAGAATTTTTATTTTTGACGCTAGGAGATCTACCACGTTTTAAACGTGCATTAGATTCATTTGCTATAGTATTAGTGGCTTGTCTTGTTGGGACGCCAAATTTAATTGGTATATTTTCTGTAGGAAAATGTGATTTTGTGACTCTTTTAGAGTCAGTAGATATATCAGGTAATTGATTTGTAATTTTCTGTAAATAGATTATTTTTTGAACTTTTAGTTCACAATCTTTTATACAAGAATCAAGAAATGTTAATGGTAATACATTTCATATAATTTCTCTTTTCAATTATTCTTGTCCTCTCCCTAATATTGGAAATTTGTTTTATCAAAATGATGTAACGCCGACTTTGCGGTGCCGTATTTTTGTACTCCCGTTCCTGAATTTAATGAAATATTCCTCAGTATATTTATATAGAGAGAAAATTTTTTATTTATATTGATTTTCGATTTTGGGGTTTTTAATTCAAATTTTTAGTATATTCAAAAGTAATCGTATTTCCGATTCGAAATGTGAAGCAAGTATAAAAAAAAATAATAGTAATAATAAATAAATTTCATTTATTAAATTATCTATTCCCTCATTTATTTATTTATAAATCTATGCTTATAATATATAATAATAATAATAATAATAATAATAATAATAATAATAATAATAATAATAATAATAATAAAGAAATCGAATTAGGGCTAATAGCCCTAATTCTCCTTCATCTCTCTCCCGTCGCTCTCTCTCTTTCTCTCGATCTCTCACTTCTTCGGCCACTGTCGCCACCACCACCTCTGTTTCACTCTCCCTCTCTTTCTCTCTCAATCGAACTCCCTCCTCTCTATTTCTCCGTCACGACTCGCTCGCTCTCTCTCTCTGTTTCTCACTCTCTGCCTCTCGATCTCACTCTCTCTCTCTCTCTCTCTATTTCACACTGTCTCTCGATCTAGTTCTCTCTCCCCGAGCGCGTGAAGTCCCACTGCCCCTCTCTTCCTCGTTCGCGCGCGGTACTGCTCCCTCGCCCGTTCGTGCGCGGTGCTCCTCGCCGTTACAACACTATTCTGCAACCCTCGCAGAAGTCCCAACCGGCAGTCGTCAATCGACCCTTGAAAGCCCTAGACCGCGACCTGCGATTTCATCCAGTGCGCAGGTAAGAGCCATTCTTTTGAACAGTAGCTCTAGGATTTGATTTCTTTCGGTAATTTAGACTAACCAATAGAGTTTGCTTCAAATTGGAAGCTTTGCAGGTCTTGGACTGAGTTGTAGGATCACAGATGATAGGGTTGTGGACTGCGGAAACCCTAGGTGAGGTAAAAATTATGGTTCCTTCAATAGATGAAGGAGATTAGGTTGAATTTAGAATAAGATTTTTATATATGTTTTGTAATAGGTGGAAGTTGAGGAGAGTGCATTTTTCCTGAAATTTGGTATGTGAATTGTAGGGTGTTATCTAGATTTTTCAGGAAACTAGACTGCCTGATACTAAAGAAGCATGTTAAAGGATAATAGAATCGAGTTGAATTGATCTGAATGGGTTCCCTTAGAGTTTAATTTGACATATGCATGAAAATAATATGAATTTAGAATTTGAGTTTAAGGATTGATGCAGTCTTTTCATTATAAGTTGTTTTGCGTATAGGAAATCAAAATACAATTCCCGTAATATGAAAATAGGTTTCAATACCTTTAAAATGATATATGGTTTGAAGAAATCGAATGAGAATTGAAAAGTATATGATTTTTCAAATATTTTTCCATTTCGTAGGAAACTTATTTACTTTAAGCATATTTTCGACTTTAATTGGTTAGGTTGATCTTTTTGGAGACTCGAGGAGTCAATTCGGATTTATTTTAGAAATAGGGAGTGATTACCCTCCCTAGAATGTGAGTGAAACTTTAATCTCTTGTATGAAATAGTGAAAATCTGATTTTACCGTGTTTTTAAACAAAACATGCTTTGATATGCATTGATTCGATGTGTAATATTAAATCTTAAATCTATTTTGTGATTATTAGAGTGTCTTAAACTTATATTTTCCATGACTATGCATCCATGTTTGAAATGAAACGAAATTGTGTCATTAATTGAAAATTTGATGAGTTTTCTATTCTACCATTGCATTGGTTTGATGAATTGAAATGATTTTGATGAAATGTATTGACGGTATGATGAGACGATTTGGCTATGCGGGTTGGATGCCTGCTAGTTTGAGATGATATGATGATATGACATTATTTGATTGATTCCGTAACTACGAAGGACGTTTGTAGAGGCACGGGTTGCCCAGATACGCTTCTGCAGGAGGTATCTGCAAACGTCATGTATATATGTTCATAGACACGAATGGTTGAACCCACATTGGAGGAGGACATGTGTGACGCCACCGTCTAGCACCGGGCGGTGATTTATTGACGAGCCTATTTATATATTTCGTAGGCATGAACGGTTGAACCCTTATCGAGGGAGGACATGTGTGACGCCACCGTCTAGCACCGGGCGATGATCTATTGACGAGTCTAGGTAAGCAAGGGCTAAACCTACGGCCAACTTCGGGGTAAAGAGCTACTTTTGAAACACTTTGCATAATAAAACCCCCGATGCGCCTGTCCTTGGTCATGGTTGACCTTTGCCAGGATCCTTTCGGCTAGCTCTATGATTTGCTCGATTTTAAATGGATGCATATATGTATGATATCGTGTGAATGATTAAATGAATTCATTTTAGTGAACATATCATGATTTGTTGAAAAAATTGAATTATTGGTTATGAATGATATTATTTGACACTCCAATGTTCACCTACACTATTAGTACTTGAGATTAATCCCCTCACTCACTGAATATCCTCTCATAGATACTTACCCCTCTTCTTTCCTCCCTCAGACAGGATCATTGTGCTAGAGTGACGTTTCAGACTCTAAAGGTTTCGGTTGATCATTGGCGGGTTTGGTTCTTCTTAACGGTGAGACTTAAATTTAATTTGAAATACAAATTACTCACTTTATTTTGACCCTGCGAGATCTTGATATTGAGGTCCATAGTTGACCGTGTACATTTTTATGGGATGACTGTAATAATTATGAATATTGTTGTGAAACTCTCCTATTATACTTGCATTGAGGCGTTTGTAAATATTTAAACTCTCTACTTGGAAAATTATTGTATATTATATAAAAACTTAGGACCGTCAGTGTGGCGGCTGCTCATGCTCTAATTGGGCATGATAGTAGAGGTCTGTGGCTAAAATTGCTGATAGTTTATTTAGTCTGGCGTTGTCCTGGATGTCTGCTGTAGTTGGTGGGTTGTTGTGAGGCCGGGATTACCCTTTTATTTTATTTACATGATGATTTTTAATATTACAAATTTAAATAGGTTTAATTGTACATGGGAGACCTCCGATTTATGGAGAGGTTCTGCCCGATTTTGTGTAAAAATACAGCCGGCTTCCAGGACAACGAGCGGCTGTTCACAATCCCGGTTCGGGGCGTGACAAATGACAATTTGTAAATCTTGTAGAAAAATGTCACCTATCAAAAGTTCAAGATATCGAATGATAGAGGGTGATTCGTATCCAATATATATTCTTAATCTTCTCTAGAGCCCTATCTTAGTTCAGTACAGTGTCGCTACAGGGACATAAACCGCACATTCAAAAATTCTTAAATGAAAAATATTAGGTTCATAACCAAAAGTCAATTGTAGAGGGGAGTACTCATGGTAATGTGTTACTCTTAAAAGTATAAATGCTGATGTATGTAAAATATCATATCTTCGAATAGATGTTGGGAGTTTAGTTCTCATTAATAATGGTCTAACAATTAATTGTAATTTTTTGATAAATGATTCAGTTAAACCATTTTGGGTATGAACATGAGATACACGATGTTCAACATTAATACTAATAAACATGCAGTAGTCATCAAAAGCATGACATGAGTATTTACTAGTATTGTCTACTCGAATTGTCTTAATGGAATAATTTATAAATTGTACTCTTAACTTAATGATTTGATCAAGAAGTCTCGCAAACGTCAGATTACGAGTTGATAGTAGACAAATATGTAATCATCTCGTGGATGTATCAATTAGTATCATAAAATATCTAAATGGTTCACACGGTAGATGAATTGGTTCATATATATCCCCATAAATTATTTCCAGAAATTCAGGAGATTCAATTTCTATTTTGACAGGTGAATGTCTCGTAATAAATTTTCCTTGAGAGCAAGTAACACACGTAAATTTATTTGATTTCAATACCTTTTAATTTTTCAATCTGTGACAATGAGAATTTTCAATTATTTTTCTCATCATAATCGATTCAGGATACCCTAGTCGATCATACCAGATAATAAAGTTTTTATGATAAATTTCTGGTTTACTAAATGGTGCATTTCAATTGCACTAATTTTAGTATAGCAAAAACTAGCAGAAAGAGATTGTGCTTTCTTTACTGTATATTTCTTTTCAGAAATAACAATTATAATGTACAAATACTCAATATTGTGTAATTCATTGTCTCGATGCGATATCTATTTTTGCAGATATCTCTAAAACTTAGCAAATTTTTTCAAAACTTAGTAAAGTATAATGCATTATGTATAACTTAAATTTATTCCTTCAATGAGACATATATTTGCTCTGCCAGAGCATTCTATTAATTTTACAGTACCACTATGGTATTAACGTTTGCTTCTCCCAACTTCAAGTTGGAGAAATCATTCCTATTTTTAAGTATGATATGTGTTATAACACTATCAATAAAACATATATCTTCTTTATTTCCCACAGATCCCAAGTTATTGACAATTTTCATATCTTATTTAAGAAAAATAAAAGCAAGAATTAATCCTTTTGTACACAATTACAAACAAGTAAAATTAATTAGAAAATAAACAATAAAGTGTATCATATAACAAAATATTAAAATTAAATTTATTTATTTATAATATTGATATAAACATTTCTATCATTAATCAAATGATCTATTTTTCCTTCGGAATTAAAAAAAAAAAAAAATCGGACATATCAATATGAGTTATATCCATATCATTATTGCTATATGGGTTGCCAAAATTCGTTTCCATAATTTTATCTTTCTTCTTTAAAGAAACTTGATATAATTCAACAAAATATTTTGGAATTCGGCATACACGTGACCAATATCTCTTGGCACCGTGTTGATAGCAGACATTCTCAGAACCTCTTGAGAGTTTTTCTCTTTCTTTCCCATCACTATCATCCCACTTTTGGTGGTAATATTTATCCTTTTGATTTGATCAGCCATTGTTACGAGTATCATTATTATAATGGTCACTTCGTTCTCGACAACGACCATGACCACGATTACGATCTCGATCTCAACCTTTCCCATATTCATATCTAGTCGCATTCGCTTCAGAAAATAGACTACTACCAGTTGATCGAGTTTCGTGATTTTTTATCAATAATTTATTATTTTATTCGGCTACAAAGAAGCATAAAATTAATTCAGAATATTACTTGAATCCATTTTCTCGATATTGCTGCTGCAGGGGCAAATTCGAGATATGAAAAGTGGAGAAAGTTTTTTCTAACATATTTATTTTAATTATATTTTCTCCACACAATTTCAATTGAGATATAATTTTAAATATTGCAGAATTATAGTCATCAATGGACTTGAATCTTGAGTCTAAGATGTATACTTTAGGAAGAAAGACCATCTTCAGGTGGTCATATTTTTCTTTTAAATTTTTCCACAACTGAAGAAGATTTTTAATAGTAAAATTTTCTGTTTTCAAACTTTCATCAAGATAATATTGAATGGAAATTATTATTTTTGCACAATTTTATATAGTAACATCATTTATTTTGATGGTGCATTCAAATGCATTTCAACATCAAAAGTCCATGATACATAATTCTTTCCAGAAATATCGATGGACAAAAATTCAAATTTAACAAAATTCGTTATTAGAAACAAATCGATAAAAATGTATGTCAGAATACTTGAACTGTGAAATCTCCTTTTCTATTACTTCATGAAGGTAGATTTGTGCTTGGTTGATCTTAAATTCATTTTTTGGTAGAGTTTCGTATTGATAATATGTTATAAAAATATTGTTACAGAAACAAAAATTTATATCAAAGAGAAATTTGAGCAGGATATAGAGAGAAATAAACTTTTTATTTCATTTTTCAGAAAATAGATATATAAATGAGGTAAGGGGGAAGGTATTTACAGTTGTAGAAGAGAATGATGAGTCAACACTAGGAATTGTAAGATGCTGACACTTAACAAGTGCTTTTGATGAGTCGGTAAGAGTTTGGATCAGTTAACAATATGTGTCACAGGAGTTGATGAGTCAGTAGGAGTTTGAATCAGACGATGATACGTGTCTTACAAGTTGGTGAGTTATTAAAAACTTGAGCTGAATGATGATATGTGTCCCGTAAACTGGTTAGTGATCTGGAGTTCATGTCTTAACAAATATTTCATTATGAAAAAACAATGATAAAATTATCTATTTTGATAAATATTTATCAAATTATTCGATATTCAAAACAATAATCATAATTTAAAAAAATATGTAAAGCAAGACACGATCCCCTACAACAACAATTTCCTCTCCATTTTATTTGAAAATTCTCTAGGGCTTGCCAAGCAGTGATAATTAGAAAAGATTGGTCATATTTGGGGCAGAGCATCACTAGCCACAAAAGAGAGGTGTGGTGGGAAGAAAGTGAGAAAATGTTAAGGTGGGGGAGGCAAGTCTCATCACAAAGATGAACATGGAAAAATGAAAAATCCTAAAAAGAAGCTCCCACTTTTTTTGGTGGGCCAAAAGACCAAAATTGAATATTATTCATTGCCTCCATGAAAAAGTTTCTTCTGGGGTTCACTAATATTGGTAAAGTTCATTGGTGGGCTCTACATAGAAAAACTTTAAAAGTCCTCGATCTCTCTCCCTTCTCTCTCTCTGAAAAACTTTAAAAGCTCTCAATCTCTCTCTCTCTCTCCAAAAATTCTCTGTGTAAAGATGAATTCACTTTCATGGGAAAAGTTGACAGCTAGAAAATAAATTGCAAAAAAAAGGACCATAACTATACAGCGTGCTAGCCACTAATATACCACTTATGAATTTTCTTCTCTTCTTTTTCTTACAAAAAAGGGAGAACTTCTTCTTTTTTTCTCTTTAGGTTGGATTCCCCGAACATGACCCAAGTAAGTGGCCGTCCTAAGATTCTATGACCCAAAACTAGATAACGACTGCTTTTTTAAAAAATTCTAGTATACCTTTTGAATTATAAACAAAAACCCTTTTTAGTTCTAAACTCCCATTTGAGATGATCTCACCCTAATATACCTAACAACAACTCCATTTAAATTTTGGCTTTGTTACCCATCATCTAATGAATTATTTATTGTATGATGATATGTCACGATTGTAGAACTTAACTACCCATTTGAAGAAAGATATTAAAAATGTCCTTTTTAGAACTATTAAGAGTTGTTTTGTTGTCCCTCTGATTATACAATTAAAAAGTTGGAGAGCTTCCATCAATGACTATTTTGAATTCCATGATTATCAAAAAACCCCATTAGATAATGTCCCATCCAAGATTAGAAAAAGCAATGTTTGGCCTTGAATCATTATTAAATCCAGAGTTAATTAAGGCAAGATTAGTTCTATGATGAGTAGTGTTAGAAAATACTCTAACAAAATTTGGGTTAATCAACTTGGGCAATGAGAATTTAAAACTTCATTTCATCTATTTAATTCAAGCAAACAATTTTGCTACCTTTTCTCTCCCAAATACACTTCTTTTTTTCTATCAAATTCCAACCCAACCCACCATGCATGAGCCCTTAAAAAAGAAAGGAAAAAGAAAAAAACACTACACGCATGTGTGACTCAACCCTCACACGTACGAGACACCAACATTAAGGCCTCCATGCACTAGCCCAAACCACCGGCTGATCCTTCCATGACAAGAATATTCCGGCGGAGTCTGAACACTGTGCCATTGACCAACAGCCTTCCCTGTACCTCCTCAGCAGTGCACGCACATCATCACAAACTTCATCACTGAATGCCACCGGACTGAACCCGGTGGCACGCAACCGCCGGGACCACCGGACTGCTGACTCGCGGCGCTCGACCGAGTTGGACGGTGGGCATGCGAGCAAGTCAACTAGGGCACGACCTGCCCCACGTTCCAACATTAACCTTTCATTGCTTGTTTTTGAGAAACTCTCATCCAAAGACTCAAAGTAAACCCTAAACCACCTCAAGCACTCTTGGAACCCTCTTACAAAGTCAAAGCCATCAACTCCAACGTCCAAGTCTGCTTCTTCTTCAACTACCGTAACAACCCTAGGCTGCAACCTATGGAACGAGGACAATACAAGGTCTCGATGATCGCTCATGGGAGTTATCCCATGCAACGCGCCGATGCAATTCACAGCTAGGGCTTCATCTTCTTTGATGTCCAAGTCTGTCAAGTTCAATTCGGATAAATCACCAGCATGGTGAATTACATTGAATTTGAATGGCACCCCCATGAGCCTAGCAAATTTCTCCATTCTAGTCCCAATCTCTTTCATCACTTTTTGCACAGACCCTGTTGACGACTCGGGACCGGGTTTGGCGCAGACGACGACAGAAGTGAGGCGGAGGTGCGGAGTCTCGTCGGTTCGAGTAGCTAGAGCTTCCAACAAAGTAGGCCATTGTGTGCAAAATGTGTTACTTATGTCAATTATATGTAACTTTGATTCTCCTTCTAATGCATCCATGATAGCACCATTACAAGCAACATGTCCAAACGTTGTCCAAGGGCTCACTTCTTGGAACTTGAGCACCATCTTCCTCGTAGACTCGAATGAACATGTTTTATCTGATGCAGATACTAACGTACGATAGCATCGCTCACCTGAGTCAGTCATGCGACTAAACAAGGCTTGGAGGAAGTAAGAGGCCAGCTTTTGATCATTGTCACCGTAGGGTGAGCTAAGCTCGTTTAGCATCCACATAAGCTGTTGAACCCTTGTGCTATTCCGGTCGGCGACGGCTCTAGCTGTTTCGAGGAGAATTTCAGATGCCCACTTGCTTGAATTGGAAGAGAATTCGAGGTTTAGGTCTCGAGCTGGAGAGAAGGAAAACTCCGTGGGCTCGAACGCATAGTGAGAAGGAGTGCTAGAGGTGGTGGTGGTAGGAGTAGGAGTAGGAGTAGGAGTGGATTGATGGTGATGTTGAGGATGAGGATGATGTTGATAGTAGGGATAGTTGTAGTGGTGTTTAGAAGAGGAAGAAGAGAAGTCTTCTTCATCCATGAAAAAGTTGAAGCATTCTTCTTCTTCTTCTTGAAAAGGATGTTGTCTAGAGGATCTAGAGCTGCTTGAAGTTCTGCTAGAGTTGAAAGACTGATCAGGGTGTGGTTGAAGGCTAACTAATCTAAAAAAAGTATCCATTTAACCAAAGACACACCCACCATCAAATAAAATCCTTTGTGTAGGTGTATGTTATGTGTCCTGGGGTGGAGAGAGAGACAGACAGGCAGAGAGATGGGTGGTTTGTGTTTTTAACAGAGAATTGGAATGGAGAATGATTAAAGGAAGATCTTGGGGTTGGATTTTAGTATGGTTTTCTCTACCATAATGGGGGGAGAGAGAGGGGGGGTGATGGAAATGAGTAAAAATATGCTTTTGCTTTGGTGGAATCGATGAGGATGAATGAAGTGGAGGGAGGAAGTTGCTTTTTTTCTAGTTATTCCTTCATGGGTTTTCTTTATTAAATTCGAGAGGAGAATTTTTGACTGGGAAAAAAAATTCGCTCGTTAAAAAAAAAAAACAACTTTGGATGGGTGGCATGGACTAAGAGATCATTAGGTAGCTTCGGTGTTTGAGATGCAGAATTTTTGTCTGACAAAAAGATGAAAAAGCGTGAAGAGAAAAAGTTAAACAAAGGTCGAGATCGACCCAGATGGGCTAGTGGGTTGAGCTTTTTATTCTCTCAGGGAGAAAGAGAGAGAACTATAAGTTTAGTGGGAACAGGCGTGCCTTTGTGAGATAGAGAGAGAGAAAGAGAGAGAGAGAGAGAGAGAGAGACGTCAATAAAGCTGCCGGCGTGCATCATCATAATCGAACCCACTACCACCCCAACCACGTTCCTTGCCTCCTAATCCCTCTCCAAACTCTGCCAAAATACTTTCTACTTTTTTTCCATACTAACCCACAGCCACATAACCCATACATGTATTTACTTATAATTTAATTAATTTTTTTCCTATGCTAATACCAGTAAGGTACTCTTACTCCAAAATCTAGGGCATGCTCAATTCCCACTTTCTCTCACCCCTATGTCACTTAAAACACTAATTTACACGGACACTACTTATAAAGCATAGGGCATAACCCCATTCAGAGACTAGGCCATTTCTCTAGATAGTTTTCTCCAAATCCACCAAACTCTAACCCCCTCTTTTGTCCTCTCCAAAATACAAAGTCTTCATCTTTTCAATTTCATTGGTTTACTTCGAACTAATCAAACAAAAACCCCCAAACAAAAAAGGGAAAAAAGAAGAGGAAAAATCCTGTATTTATTCTTCTTGTTTTCTTTTATTCCCATATTCTTTTCGGGTGTCTTATTGTTCTTGTTTCCTTCACCATCAGCAATCATTGGAGGAAGAAATAATGCTTTGGACACACTTTGTCGCTCCTATGAACAGGGTAGTAGTTGGTTTTTGTTTTACACGCATCGGACGAGGCAGAAAAATTGGGAAATTGGAGAAGGCATGCTTCTTTCCAATCTTCCAATCCAAGAAAGAAAATCAGACCAGTCGACATTACTTTGTGGGGAGGACAATTGACTCCGAGTTTATATCAGGCATTAGTGTTATAGTTTCTGATTAGTCTCAGTATTTAATAAATAAAAAATGTTTGACATCAATTAATTAGATATTTGCTCCCATAGCCCTAGCAAGCAGCTTTTCCAAGAATCATCCAAGGGCAAAATCCTCCCAACACAATGAGCCCTGGGCACTTGTATGTGTATCTACGAGTTGAGTATGTAAACAAATATAAGAGCAAAGTAGTCACAGCGATAAAATCCTTTCATTTTTATTTTTTTTTCCTGATTCAATCACATTTGATTAAATCTTCTTATATTAAAAAAATTATATATATATAAGAGCAAAGTTATGTATACATTTAATCAATACAAGAAAATAATAAACTAAATATAAACACCAACAAATACATGAATTAAAAAATGAAACTGGAGTTGCATATAAATTTGTTTATATGAACACGTCTTTCCTTTCGAATCAAATTCCCTTTTAGCCGGTGTAATCCTCCAACGAAAAGTCATCGAGAAAGACTCCTAGAACTTCAACTTGGGGAAAAGTTTAATGAATTTTTGGGTCCACTAATACAAGAACAGATTGAAATGTCACAACCTCAACAAACAAAGCACATTTTCTTTTGGATCTTGGGGGGTGGGGGAGGGTAGGGAGGATGTTGTTCTTCATTTTTGAACAGAGGAGGAGAAAGCCACTTGGTGTGTGTTCAGACTCGGTGGCTATATTTTATTCAGCCAAAATTTTCTCTTCTTCCTCAGTATTTCTCAAAGAGAAAAAGAACCATACAATCATCCTTTTTGAAGTTTCCAAATATTTGACTGCTAAAATTATTTGTTTTGTAGGGGACCTAGGTTTACTTTTCTGCTCCCATGTGGAAGCAACCATGGATAAAGAAACCCCCCCCCCCTCTTAGTGCTATGAAATAGAGCTATCAGAAAATTGCACCTGATATGTTTTAGGGGTGGACCTAGTAACACATGGATAGCAACTGGTATTTCCTTACATGGCACAATAAAGATCAAAATAATTACACATTTTACAATGCTATTTGTCAATGATCTATGACTCAACGAACACCGTCCTCCACTCATTTCAGTGTTACTGATGTCAAGAACGCATTTTTGACTAGTCCTTCGAAGAGCAGAAAGAACAACCTTCATAGAGAGTTCGCAATCACGACCAGGAAAATATATTAAAAAAAAAAATTAGGCTGCTCCAAGAATGAGACGTCCTATTATAGGAGGAAAATGAATTTCCAGAGATAAAGCTATAATATGGCTTGTAGAGGCAAACCTGGAGGCACAAGGCCTACATATAATATGCAAAACATCAGAACAGTAAAAGGAATCAAGAACTGCTAAAGAGGAATCACAAACACTTCATAACCCAGGTGATTGTAGGAAAATTGGCCAATTATGACCCACTGAACCACGGAAGTAAACACGCCTCCAAACAGAGGTGTTACCATGAATCCCCCTATCTAAATGTACTGTTCAGTTTTTTAACTATAACTACAACAGCCTGTTTCGCAAGCTCATCACAATAAGCCCATCAAAGTACAGAATAAGCCACGAATTCAAAACCCTGAATAATCTTAGCATGATTCTTTAATCTTCCAAATAAATACAGAGGATCAAATTTACATGCATTTCAATCTCCAACATAAGTGCAAAAAAAATGCAATCTAAGGAGAGACAGAAACGGTTCAACTTGAATGAGTATTGCCCACATAATCATGTTAAATAGAACATACGTTTCTGGTACAACAAACGATGTGTTATACTCAACCAAGGTAGTCATAGCATAAAATCTGAGATCATCATCAAGCTGCACATCCATAAGCAATTAGTCCCACATAAGATACGCAAGGTTTCAAACTGTCAACTTTAATGACTAAAGATGATTTAAACATGTTAAGATTTTGTTGCATAAAAAATTTCTACAAACACATTATGGTCCCCATGATCCAACTCACATGACCACTAAAAAAGCTGACTCTCCCAAAGTTAATTCAAAGAATTATGATAGAGCTACAGCATCACTGAAAGCAGCTTTCGGCCCATTTTGGACCTCACAGCAAACACCCAGACTAAATGCACTATGTTCCACCAGTACTAATAGACCTTTCTGACTGGGTTACAAATCGTGGATATCACTAGACTCGTACCATAAAGACAATCCTGTTTCACTTGTTTTGACACTACACAAAAAGCACAATCCCACCTAAGATATAAATAGTCATATTCGGAGATGATTCTGACAACCATATCTAAATTTCCTATAATCAATTATAGATCCTAAGAGAGCCCATATCCTCCCAAGTAAGAACCCACAAATGTTATACGAGGACATTAACCAAATGGGATTCAAAAGATTGCAATGAATATTGAAGTAAAATCAATAAGCTAAACTTTTGAATAAGCTGCAAAGGTTCATAATAGAAGGATAAGGAAAGGGAGGAGAGCACAAAACATGATCTATCTTTTTAGCATTGTTTGTAATTATTTAGCAGTATTAGATTTACACACTTCAAACATATCATCGGTCCCGGTAAACTGCATCTAATGCGGACACTTATCAAACATATCTGAGCATGTCATAACAATGTCGTCCACATAAGAACCTAAAACATAAGCACTTCAATTTGGATCTGCTTGTCTTACCGCTCAATAGGGTTAGCACTGTAGGCTAGTCACATATAATAAAAAAGGGCTGGGCTACATGGCCAGTAACATCACTTAACCATATTGGGAATATTCTGTAGATCGTAGAAATCCTAGGCCACGTTGTCTTGTAAAAGCCCAACCAACACGATCGCTGAAACAACGATACATCCCCCACTGGAATAGCATCCATTTTTACTCCAATTCAACTAGATCTTAAAATGACTATTCTTTGCCTTGTCCTATATATTGCCAGATACCTATCCACATGTTCGGCCTATCCTTTCTTATTTATATTGTCCCACAAGATAGCACGATCATAGGCGATGACGAACCCCCTATCTTTTTTGTTGCAGAAAAAATGTTAGTTCCAAGATATTGGGGCCCCATGATAGACGAATAAATTTTTTTAAAGGAGCTTCAACAACACCAGAAAGATAATAAAGATGAGGAAAAAGCTCTAGAGAAAAGCAGAGTCCTCTATCCCTATCTTACCCCAGAAAAGAAAAATGAAAACCATCACCATGAAGGTATCTATCAATAGACGAAATATCAATATACCAAAGAGATGAAATTCATCTCTTTCCATGCAAACCTTTACTTACCCCCCCCCCCCCCAAAAAAAAAAACACTTCATGCCAAAGCGATTTGCCTTCAGGAGGAAATTGTCAAACCTCTTAACCATGGAGAACTTTTCATGATACCATAGCACAAAATAGTCCAACATCAGCTCACAAACCACCTCCACACAGTAGATCATCATTTACCATCAACTCTTTCCAAAATATAGACCACATGATTTTATCCCTCGTCAATCATCCAAACAAGAGATAATTCATTTAAGGAGACTATTTTCATTTGTCGATATTATTCAGAAAGTTAATTATTTACTAGTGTCTGTTTAAAAATTTTCAATTGCTGGAATTTCAGACTTCTTTAATTGCATTACAATTTCATCTTGGGGATCATTGAAAACCTAAACTAAGTTTAGCATCAAGTCTCACAAAATTCACATTATATGAAAGTTGCATTTCATGAGATGTGGACCATAATTGCAGCATTCCTCTACACCCTTGGGGTCTACAGTGGATAATATGTAAGCGACCTTCTGTCTTCTTTTCTTTTATTATTTTCTTTTTTGTTAATTAAGAAAGTTTAATTCTAAGATTTGAATTCGAGAACTCAACTTACCATCAAGTTGAGGCCCCGAAAAGTAATATTTGACCATTAAAACACTATGCCTTTTTAGGTTTGTTTTGTTTATGTATAAAGAGACTCGACAAGCCTTCCCGACATACTGATAAGCGAGTCACAACATACACTTCTCATATACTGATCTCATTTTAGTAGAAGGTGCTCTTCTAGGCCCAATTTTTCAACACTAACAAGTTTAAGATTTTTATCCATTTTCGTCTTCTCATTCAAACTGATTTCAAGTACTTTCAAGCCATAAATTCCCTTCTTTCCTTCGTATCCATAAATAACGTTTTCATAAAATGGGCATTTTCTCCCACTATAACTTCACTTACAAAATGAATGTCCTAGGCAAAAAGCTGATAATTATTCTCCAATATCAACTAAGAATCACCTAATCAAAATAAGTTGTATCCAGGTCAAACTATAGCTAATCATCTAGTTGCTGCACTTAGATTTCCTAAATTGAGTATATCAGGATGGTAAGCAGCTTTGTTCAGGTCAGCTCACTGTTTATTCTGTGACAAAATCTCTTGCCTTGTCACAAGGATGACAATACAATGAAGTTCAAAAGTAGAAGTGTACAAAAAAACCAAGAACCAAGCCGTTAAAAGATGAGAGATATGAGTCGTGACGATTGTCAAAAGCCCCAAGAAAAACAAGGATGCCTACTTCATCTACAACTGAGGAAATTCTCCCTATGATTCATTGCACTATAATTCCTCAAAGACTGCTGTAAGATTAAGTTTTGCATTCTGATCCCACATAAATCCACCAAAAATAGTTACAGCATAGAGAAGAACTTGAACTATTTTTCCCAAGGACATGAAAGGTAACCTTTACTATGGACACAACTCTCTATGATAACATACGATCGTCTCTGGAGTCTAGATTGCAGCAGACTAGAGAGTGGTCATAGATATATAAGAGGATAATTCTAACACATACATCAAGGACTACTCTTTATTCTCAAAACACATGCCCATAATGGTGACAACCAGAGAAAATCAAAACTCAGACCTTCACACAACAGCTTTACTACAACAGAGAGCAGAACACTATGCTTATCCAGAGGGAAAGTGGAGACTGAGAGAGGCTTCTAAGAAATTCATGCATGAATCAGCATACATTTTAGAACTTAAACACACCAACAGTTACTTCATTACCCTTAAAACTACAGCAAATATTCATCTTAAGGGCACATTGTGCATGTGAGCTGCACCACCCTCATTTGCGAACATGTGAAACCCTACATCCAGGCATATATGTGAATGAGTCCACAAAAGAGTCTCCGTTCATTGATAGCAACAATCAGCACTCAGGAATTACAATAAATAATAAATAAACTGGTATCTCACTTGCTACTACAGTCATCACTATAGATAAATTTAACAGGTTTGCATGTCATGTAAGCTATTATGGATTATAATTGAAGCATCTTATTATACAATAGATGGAAAAAATGAGAGCCTAGTAATCATTCAACTCCTCTCCACTTGTAAGTCTCCCTCCACCAAAAACCTCCGCTCAACTAAACAAAAACTCAACCCTAACTCTCATTCCTTTCGCTTGCATCTCAAGAAAGAATGATACTTGAGCCTACACATGGACATGCATAACCCATGCCTGAAATGGTACAAGATATTATCTAATCAGGAAGATGAGCCTTTGAAAGCCCCCCTCCCCCTCCCTTCTCTCTTCTTGAACATCCAATTTTCTTCTTGTTCTTGTTCTTCTACGTGTTTTTTTCCCCCTACACCATTTTCTTGAAAACTGGTGCCAGCAGCAATGAGTTCAGTATCTCAAGAAGATATGATACAGCTTGAGCCTACACATGCACATGCACATTCTATGGTTGGCATGGCACAAGATATTATCTTACCAGGAAGAGAAGTCTTTGAATCCCCCCCTTGAAATATCCAATTTTCTTATTTTTACCGCACCATTTTCTTGCAAGTTGGTTCCAGCAGCAACAGATTCATCTTGATTGCTCCTTGCTTTCAAGTAATTTCCAACACCACCACCAACTGACCCAGGTGTGGTAGAATTCGTGCCAGGATTGCTATACCATGCACCAACCTTAGCCTGAAAAGTAACAAGAAGAAAAACATCTAATGATTTTTTGAAAAAGAAAGGTCATGTAATGTTTAGTCTCCAATCAAAAAGGGATAATAGAACTAACTTTTTCTTCATCATCAGCATTCTTCTCTTTGGCACTCTCTTCCTCCTCTTCATCAGGTTCTGTGTAAGGATTAACAAATACCTTTATAGTAATTATCTTAATCTCTTCCTGCAATGAAAAGAGAATGAAAGCCAACATGATGAGGTAGGGCATAATAATTTACAATGTACAAGGGCAGAAAAATATCTGTTCTTCATAGAAAGCTCAACATTGTCTCATTAAGACATGAAAGAAGAACAAAAACATAACAATTTTATGAGCAAAAATATAGCTAAGATGTTAAGTGAGATTAAGGTGAAGAGAAGAAAATGACTGCTCCTTCAGGTTCTTACATCTAGTCTGAACATGGAAAAAAGGGAGGCGCTTGAACTTTATTCTATCATGATGCAGGCGACTAAAAATCAGTAAACAATAAAATGAAGTTCAAAAGTCATGACAATATAACCTAAGGGAAACTAAGCAGGCTTATCTAGAAAGGGATGTTAAGCAGACAACTTGGAGCTCATACTCATGGTCCTATGTGTAGCAAGACAAACACCGTATACAAGCTGAATTGACATAGAAGTTTTATACTACATGACAGCCTTAGGACATGTAATTTGACACCAACACCATGCTCTTAGCGTAATTTTTTAAAACTGAATTTCTTATACACAATGATTGCATGGTGTAATGAATTTAGAACACTTTAAAATAAATTTTGGAATTTGAAAGTAAAGAAAAGCTAATTATTTGTACAACTGGACAATACAAAGTTTTACCGGACACTTTGGTTAGGCTTGTAAAGTGAAAGGGTAATGAAGGGACAGAACTAAGACTTGTGCATGGATGTACACATTACATACAAGTTAATCTTCAAGGCTGGAAAAAATTTCTTTTATTGAAGAGATAATATATCAACAGCAGCACCACCAAATAAACATGATATCAAAGTAGTTAAAAGGAAAAGGAAAGAAGCTCTGCATGTAGCATGCATGTGTACTACCGCAAGAAAGGAAAAAAAAAAAGGTTTGTAAAATTACTTACCAATGGCCTGTCATCATCATCCACAGGAACCTTTCCCGTTGCAGTAAGTGTAGTCAAGCCACCAACAACTTTACCAAAGACAGAATGTTTAAAGTTCAAGTGGTTTGCTAATTTATACAAGATAAAAAATTGAGAACCGTTGTTATGTGGACCACCATTAGCCACACCAACAACACCTCTTTCTGAGTGAAGCGACTTGGAGTTCAATTCGTCTTTGAAAGGTTTTCCCATATTGAGTCCCCCTCTTCTGGAGCCAGTTGGATCTCCCCCTTGAATCATAAAATTCCTGCATAATGCCAAAGGTCATACCTGGCAGCATGCCAGAAATACATCTAGCATAAAATGGAAGAAATTAAGAGCAGAATGTTCAGAAAGGTAAATTTTGCAAGTGGACCTTATGTTTCTATGGAAGGAAATGCCATCATAGTATCCCTGTTCACAGAGAGTGATGAAATTCTCACTTGTCCTAGGAGCTACATCACAATGTGGCTCTTATGTTTCTATGGAAGTGGACCTTATGTTTCTATGGAAGGAAATGCCATCATAGTATCCTTGTTCAGAAAGGTAAAGTTTGCAAGTGGACCTTATGTTTCCATGGAAGGAAATGCCATGATAGTATCCCTGTTCACAGAGAGTGATGAAATTATCACATGTCCTAGGAGCTACATCACAATGTGACGCTATATTCAAATCTCCATATGTTGTATGTCATGCCCTGATCCGCAAGTCCTGGCACGCAACAACCGCCACGCTACCCTAAAACACGTGTGAATCCCACCCCGTGATCTAGCAAGACATTTCATAATACCTATAAAACCATAGGTCATCCCAGCCGATCAACATCGTCCAACAACATAACACATTCCCACTCGAGGGATTGGAACAAAACCAACAAGCGATTCTCAAGAAAATTTCGTAACAAGAGAAATTTTGGGCCCTCAATACTAATTTATATATAAACAAAACCAATCAAATCTAAAAATACAAAGTTAAATAAGTTTTTATCCAAAATGCGATTCTCGGGTCCAACTATCGATACCACAAAAGAATGGGATAAGATCTATACCAAAAACAAGTCTCTGATGGTGGTCTTCTCAAATCTGCCTTTAAACAACCAAGCGTATCCACTAAACTTCCTCCATAAAAAATAGAATAAGGAAGAGTGAGTATAATTTATACCCAATGAGTATATAACATGCTATGAAGATAAATGAGAGATGATTGTGAATATGTCAAATAATTATCTCAACATCATACAATTGTAATCCATAGAGAAATGAGGTTGATCATCAAATATCAACTTTAAACAAAATTTCAACAATTCATATTAACAAGTTATATGCATACAAATTATCACAACTTGTTTTTTGAAAATCATGGGGTTGCCAAAAATCTTTCCACCAAAGGCTTGGTTCTGACCAATGGTGGAACTGTCAAGAAATTTTTATTATTATCGATCACAAACATTTACCCCAACCTTGGTTTTGACTCAGACCCCAACCTTGGTTTTGACTCAGACCTCCCATGGAGTGCAACTAGGCTAATCCAAAGGGAGGGGTTCGGAGATACATTTCGAGCGCAGCTACCCCCCTCAGCCAAATAAATGTCTAACCACATCACCTCATCGGGTCGTACCGTGGAGGGAATGACTATAGCCATCAATCATGCACAAAATATCATTTCACAATCATCATAACAAATAATCAATGTGCCAACAACCATCTAAATCATTTCTCAATTCACGAGTTCAATCAAATCATGTTCGACATAAATTGATAAATATGGCACATCATTTCAATCCAAAACACACGAATGTATATTTCAATCTAAATCTATTTTGGAACATTCCACAATCATAAAACAATTTGAAAACCAGTTTTAAAAGCATTTATAAAATCAATACAAATCATTTTCTCACTTAAAATCATAAACATGCATCTACTCACCTATTGGGAGGGTAATCACTCCCAATTCACAATCAACTAGATGTTTAGTTCCTCTTTAGATTCCAACTGCCTTAACCTATAACAATCAACACCCATTTCTTTTTAAAATCACTTTAATTTAATTTTTCCCAATTTATGGAAACCCTAATTCCCCCCCCCCCCAAATTCAACAATGTGGATTTCTAAGTTCATCAATTACATACCATTTGCATCAATAAAATATTCCTATTCACATTTCCCCAATTTCTCATGATTTCACAAACCTAGGGTTTTGCTTTCCAACAAAATTCCTAAAATTTCAACAATACAATTCATTCTAGTAATAAAGAAGCTGAATCCATGATCAAGAAGAGAAAATTACCTTCATTCCGTAGTTGGATTGAGTTTTGAAGGTTGAGTTTCAAAAACCCTAATTTTTCCCTTCGTAGAGCAACTCTAAATTTCCTCTAAATCCTCTTTCTCGCAAGTTGATTAAGAATTTTAGGGGATTTAATTGAGTGGGTCTAGTGATTTCATTGGAGAAAAATTGATTTTGTAGAGAGATTGAGAGAGTGTGATGAGAGAAAGAGAGTTCGTATGAAGAGAAGAGGGAGAGGAAGAAAGAGTCGAATAATGAATTTGGGGCTTATTCAACCTTTTGTAAATTTTGGAGCTGAAATAATCATTTTACCCCTTCTATATTTTAAGTTTTATTTAAGTTTGGAGGGTATTTTGATCATTTCATCACTTTTGCAATTTTGGCAAGACGACTTGCAAGTACAAAATTCAATTGGGCAAGGCATCTCATGGTTGGGCAAGGCGGCTCAATTTTCTCAATTTCTAGGTTTTAAGTTGCTTCAAGCAAGGGACAAGGTGCCTCGCCAATTTGTTGCCTCAGAACTCACACACTGCAGACCACTCAAGTCGCCTCATGATCTCGTGCAAGGCAACTTAACTGCTCCAAGGCTCAGAGCCTATTCTAAAAACCACTCAAGGCACCTTATTGCTTACACAAGGTGATTCAACACCATCAAGGCACCTCACCAAGTTGTCCAAGGCGATTCGCCAATTGCACGTCTCAGAACTCACTCTGAAATCCCTTCATGTCGCCTCCTCCATGGCACAAGGCGACTTGTTTTTTCCAATCTCCTCACCAGGTCGCCTTCCCTAAGGCAACAAGGTGACCCACTTTCCTTTTCACTTGCATAAGTCGTCTCATCATCTTCACAAGGCTACCACTCATTTTTTCCTCACACAAGCCAACTTACTCTCCTCACAAGGCCCCTTACCACTCACATCCCTAGGATATGTTAGTAAGAGATTTAATCAACGAAACCAATCAAGGAATCAACATCAAATTGAGCAAATCAACTCAGAAATCAAGGGGATTCTATCAATCTACAAATCAATTCGGAAATAAAAAAATTCCATCAATTTGCCTATCAATCTACAAGTCAATTCGGAAATAAAGGGATTCCATCAGTTTGCTAGTCAATTAGAAAATCAAAGAATTCCATCAATTTGTTTAATCATACTATGCACATAATTAGACTGCCAAAATTAGAATATATAGATTAGAAATAAGAGAAAATCACGATTGTAATTTTAAAACTTTTCTGAATTATTTTTATACAATTTCATATATATATATATAGAATAACAAAGGAGAAGAAACTCATTCAAACAAATTGACATGGTATCAGAATCTTCTATCAAAATATTCATGTCATTGTTTTAGCCCTAGGAGCTCTTGAATATCTTTGGTTCAGTTCTAGGGTCCTTAGTGTCCTTGTTTTAGCCCTAGGGGCTCTCGAATATTTGGTCTTCTCCTTTGGTTTTAGTAGTTCTGATCTTAAAATTATTTCCAGATCACATATTGTGGGTTTTATTTCGAAGAGTTACAATTTTTTACACATTTTTGAGTTTTTTTTTTAGATCACTATGGCAACAGAAAACTTTTATGTTCAGTTCAGCGGAAAGAACTATTTGGCTTGGGAGTTTCAATTCAAGATGTATGTAAAAGGCAAATGATTGTGGGGACATATTGATGGGACTTCTACTGCACCAAATGACAAAATTGGCCTTGCTACGTGGGAGACAAAAGATGCTCAGATTATTTCTTGGATTCTGGGATCTATTAAGCCACACATGGTCAATAATTTGCGCTCTTTTACAACAACCAAGGAAATGTGAGAATATTTAAAACGTATTTATAATCAAGACAACAATGCAAAGCGTTTTCAGTTGGAACTGTACATTGCAAATTACAGTCAAAGTAATCTTTCAATTCAAGAATACTATTATGATTTTCTTAATTTATAGACAGAACATTCAGCTATTATACATGATAAAGTACCACGAGAGGCACTGTCTGTCCTCAAAGAAGTTTATGATACTAGTGTACGGAATCAATTTCTCATGAAACTTAGACCAGAATTTGAGGTTACAAGGACTGTTTTGCTGAACCGAGATCTAATTACCTCTTTGGACATGTGTTGGAGAACTACTTCGGGAAGAGTAACGATTAATTACTCAAGAAGTTATGGTACAAGATAAACTCATCTCAGAGTCTATAATAGTTGCCTATGCTGCTCAAGGAAAAAGAAAAGGAAGAGATATAAAGCAGATTCAATGCTATTCATGTAAGGATTTTGGACATATTGCTCAAAATTGTAGTCAAAAATTCTGCAACTATTGCAAACAACGTGATCACATTATTAAAGAATGTCCAACACGACCAGAGAATCGTCCAACCAAAGCCTTCCATGCTGCGGTTCATTCATCTTCCCCTACAGAGCCAGCAGATAAGGGTCCCATGACAGCACCTCCGACAATTTCTAATCAAGTTGTCTTGACTTCAGAAATGGTGCAACAAATGATTATCTCAGCATTCTCTGCTTTGGGCATTCAAGGTAAAACTAAACCCACTCTTCAACCTTGGTTTGTTGACTCTACGGCTTCGAATCATATGACTGGTATTTCTGATTATTTGCACAATGTTCGACCCTATTGTAGTGCACAACATATTCAAATTACGGATGGTAGTTCTCTTCCTATTGCTGCTATTGGTGATATTGATTCATCTTTTCGTAATGTGTTTGTGTCCCCTGGGTTTTCATCAAATTTAATATAAGTTGGTCAATTGATAGATAACAATTGTAACGTGCATTTCTCTCGTGATGGTTGTATTGTGCAGGATCAGGGGTCTGGGAAAGTGATCACAAAGGGGCCTAAAGTGTGAAGATTGTTTCCTATATATTTCCTTAGTCATGGTATTTGCTCTTTGGCTTGTGACACTGTAACAAATCTAAGTGAGGTCTGGCATAAACGTTTGGGCCATCCTAATTCTCTTATCCTGTCTCACTTATTGAAACATGGATTCTTGGGCAATAAAAATCAGTCTTCATCTTTATTTTTTGATCGCTCTACGTGTAAACTTGCTAAGAGTAAGACTCTACCATTTCCTTCTTCTAGTCATCATGCAGAAAAATGTTTTGATATCATTCATAATGATGTTTGGGGTGTTTCTCCTGTACTCTCTCATACAAATCACAAATATTTCATGACATTTATTGATGACCACAGTCGATTTACTTGGATTTATTTTCTTCACTCTAAAGTTGAGGTCTTTTCCGTGTTTCAAAGTTTCTTTGCATATGTTGAGAATCAATTTTTTACTAGTATTAAAATCTTACGATCTGACTCTGGGGGAGAATATATGTCAAATGAATTCTAAATTTTCTTACAACGTAAAGGTATTATTTCACGGCACTCTTGTCCTTATACACCTCAACAGAATGGTGTAACTGAACATAAAAATCGACATTTGTTGGATGTCACTCGTGCCTTACTACTTGAATCTTTTGTTCCCCTCGATTTTGGGTTGAGGCCATGTCCACAGCTATCTATCTGATTAATCATCTTCCATCTCAAGTTTTGAATTTTGACTCACCATTTTTTCGTCTCTACGACATTCATCCTAGTTATCACACACTTCATACTTTTGGGTGCGTCTGTTTTGTTTACTTACCATCTACTGAACGTCACAAACTTGATGCCCAAGCTGTAAAATGTGCGTTTTTGGGTTACAGTACGACTCAAAAGGGATTTGTATGTTATGATGCTATTGCTAATCGTTTTCAAACCTCTCGAAATGTGATTTTATTTGAGAATCACTATTTTTTTCAGTCTAATGTGGTCTCTTCTACTACTTGTATACTTCCTCACTTTGATGATGCTCCGTGTCCTATTGAGCGTTTCAAACCAGGTGTTGTGTATATGAGGTAAAACCACTTTAACTCCTTCTGATACCGACTCGTCACCTGAGCCTATACCTTCGACACCTCGAAGATCTACATGTGTCTCCCATCTACCAGATAGGTATGGATTCCCACATACATCTCTTAATGTAACTTTATCGAGTATTCCTGTTTCTGCTTGTTATTCTCAGACAGCCCAACATGCGTGTTGGAAACAAGCAATGCAAGATGAGCTCCAAGCACTTTAAGAAAATCATACATTGGATATTGTTCCATGCCCTTCTGGTGTTAAACCTATTGACTGTAAGTGGGTATATTGTGTGAAACTGAATTACGATGGTTCTCTTGACCGTTATAAGGCTCGGTTGGTTGCTCTTGGCAATAGGCAAGAATATGGGATGGATTACGAAGAAACATTTGCTCCAGTCGGCAAAATGACTACTATCTGAACTATAATTGCTATTACTGCTTCTAAGGGATGGTCATTTTATCAAATAGATGTTAAAAATGCGTTTCTGCACGGTGATCTTAAGGAAGAAATTTTTATAACTCTTCCTCCAAGCTTATTCTCTTCCTCTTCTGGTATGTGCAAACTTAGACGCTCTTTTTACAGCTTGAAACAAGCACCTCGGGCGTGGTTTGAGAAATTTCGTTCTCTATACTCGACTTTTCTTTTACCCAGAGCCAGTATGATTCTTCTTTGTTCCTTCACAAAACAGCGGATAGTGTTGTTCTTCTTCTTGTCTATATTGATGATATTGTCATCACTGACACAGATAGTGTTTTGATTCAACAGCTTAAACAGCAACTCCAAACTTCATTTCATATGAAGTATCTTGGTTCTCTCCACTATTTTTTGAGTCTTGAGGTTCGTTCGGATCGGAAGGGTATTTTTTTGCATCAACACAAATACACAGAGGACTTGATCTCTTTAGCTGGACTTCAATCTGCTTCTCCTATTGATACTCCTCTTGAGGTTAATGTGAAATTTAGTCGTGATGAGGGTAATCTTCTTCCTAATTCTATGATATATCGTCAGTTAGTCGGAAATCTTAATTATTTAACAATTACACGTCCTGATATTTCTTTCGTTATTCAGCAAGTCAGTCAGTTTATGCATACCCATCGACACCTTCACTTAGCTGCTGTTCGTCGTATCATTCGCTACCTGAAGAGTACTTAGGACTGGCAATTGGATCAGATTAACTCGAGCTCGGCCCGTTTTAAAGGGCCGAGCTTGACTCATTTAGAGCCAAGCCAAGCTTGAGCCTAATTTTTAGACTCGATTTAATTACGGGCCGAGCTTGGACATAAGTGGGCTCGGCTCGATGAGAGCTCGGCTCGTTTAACATTAAGCAATATGTAGTGTAGGATGGGTAGTTTATATTTGTTCTTTTTTATTTTTAGTCTCACAGAAGAAAGAAGCCCAAGAGTCAAAAATAATTTAGTTGATTTGATCTAAAAATATTTTGATTAATTTAAAATTATTAAAATTAAAAAAATTGATTTTTTGTATATTTAAAGAAATTTTGTAAGTAAAAAAAAATTGTTATTCGAGCTCGAGTCTGGCCCGAAATGGGCCCGAACCCCTTTTAATTTTTCGAACCGAGCTCAAGGCTAGATTTTTCGAGCTCAAATTCAAGCCCATAAAATTTTAAACAAGCCGAGCCCGTGCCTTGCAAAGCTCGGCTCAAAAGCTCGATTGCCAGGCCTAAGGGTACTTCTGGTCGTGGCTTATTCTTTCATATTGGATCCTCCCTTCGATTAATTGGTTACAGTGATGCTGATTGGGCAGGCTGCCCTGACACTCGACGCTCTGTTACTGGTTGGTGTATGTTTCTTGGCTCTGTGCTCAATTCTTGGAAAAGTAAGAAACAAACTCGGGTATTCAAATCTTCCACCGAATCGAAATATCGTACTATGTCTACTGCTTGTTCAGAGATTATTTGGTTTCGCGGTTTATTGACTGAAATTGGATTTTCTCAATCCGACCTCACACCTCTTTATGCAGATAATACTAGTGCTATTCAGATTGTTGCTAATCCTGTTTTTCATGAACGCACTAAGCACATTGAAGTGGATTGTCATTCTATTCGTGAATCTTTTGAAAATCAGGTTATCTCCCTACCGCATATTACCTCAGATCTTCAACTGGCTGATGCCCTTACCAAGGCACTACCTCGGCCTCGTCACCAGTTTCTCATAAACAAATTGATGCTTCTTGATCAGCCGCATCAATTTGAGGGGGGATGTTAGTAAGAGATTTAATCAACGGAGTCAATCAAGGAATTAACATTAAATTGAGCAAGTCAATTCAGAAATAAAGGGGATTCCATTAATCTACAAGTCAATTCAAAAATAAAAGGGATTCTATCAATTTACTAGTCAATTAGAAAATCAAGGGATTCCATCAATTTGTTTAATCATGCCATGTACATAATTAGACTACCAAAATTAGAATATATAGATTAGGAATAAGAGAAGATCACGATTGTAATTTAAAAACTTTCATGAATTATTTCTGTATAATTTTCTATATATATATGAAATAATAAAGGAGAAGAAACTTATTCAGACAAATTGACAGGATACACAAGCCAACTCATGTACCAGGTCACCTTCCTCAAGGCAACAAGGCGACCCACTCTCCTTTTCACTTGCCTAAGTCATCTTATCATCTTCACAAGGCCTCTTACCACTCATTTTTTCCTCACACAAGCCAACTTACTCTTCGCACAAGGCCCTTTACCACTCGCATCCCTTGGATACACAAGCCGACTTATGTTTTGACAAGTCCCCTTGCTCCTCACAAGCTCCATACTCACAAGTCGTCCTTTACCCTCCACAAGAAGACTCATGTCTCAAAATCCATAATTTCACCATAAATCTCTCATCTTTGTATTCCCTTGGATTTGAACCTAAGTCCCACAAGTTCTCCAAAAAGATTTTATTCACCAAGCTACTTGATACTTCAAGAATTATATAGAAACAATTTGATAATTCCAGCCCTTGGAAATTTTATGGGAAAATAAATTGAAAATTTTTTAAACATGGGATTTTTCGGTATTACATCCAAAACCTAGAGTCGAATACATCCAGTTTCTCTCGGTATTTTCTAGAGAAAAATTAGAAATTACATAAAAATTAAATAAAAATTTCTAACACCGAATTTTCAATGTTACATTGTATGCAGCTGGACATAGCCCTTCTTTTTAGGATTTTTCTCCACTTCAATATATTCATATTCGTTTTTTGTGACAGGATCATAAGAGGTAGAAGTGAAGGATCTTGAAGCAGCACTGGTGGGGAAATGACTTTTCACCTAGCAATGGTTCAACGAGATTACAAACTTGTGTTGAATTTGTAGTATGATTACCATGCCAGAAATAAGAAAAGCAAAGAGTCTTAAGTTAATAAATTTGAGAAATAATGCCAATAAATATGTTGTTTATCCTTTACTTTCTATGTGTGTGTGTGTGTATAGATTTAAATCAAGAAAAGGATGAATGAAACATAAGAGAATTAATCATCCTCCTATGGACAAAGAAGCAAACATAATAAACCCAAGGGAATTTAAAATAAAATAAACTGAAATAAAAATAAAAATAAAAATCCTTCTTTATTTCACTACAAGAATAGTCCTTAAGAGCTTCAAAAACTGAAGCCAAGAGAGACAAAATGAAAAATAACCTTATCAGAAGCGATTATCTTTGAAGATCCAAGTATTTCACTGAATCCAAATATACCATAAAATTTCCATCGCAATACATTCCCAAAGAATTCATCAATGAAACTATGACTATAATATGGAAATGGTCAACAACCATTCCTTTTTTTTTTTTCACCTTTTTCCACACAATGTTATGTTTTCATTTATCATTAACTATGGTGAAAAACTTTTTCTTAGTCGCTCACCAACGTCCCTATCAACATTCAAAGATATAATAAGCATAGAAATAAGAACTTATAACCCTTTCCTTTGATTGTGTCATAACAGTGTTCATAATCTACACATCAATATAAATAAATAAATAAATAAATAAAGGAAAAAGAATGAGGTCTATGATCTCCTTCCCATGGTTGATGAGAACTTAAACTTTGCAATCACATTTGACAGTAATTCAAGTGATTTATTAGATACTTGGTAAAGTGGACTTCCTGCAATAATCCCCCATTCTATGCACATGATAAAATACTGGATCCATAAGAATTCAGGTGAATAAAGTTGACAGAAACTAAAAGGGATCAAATTCAGAAATTACTAACCAACTTTGCATTCACAGGGGCCCTCTCACCAGCCATGTGCATGGCTATCCGAGCAGCAGTTTGATCACTTGATGCAGCCTTTGCAGCAGCTGCACTTATTCCAAGTACTGAAGCAGATGCAGCATCTAGGATATGGTAAGCCTGCTTAGCTTCTGACTGTCTGCTACCATCGGACTTAGAGTCCTCTTCTATGCATGATCGAGAAGCTAAAATGGCAGCAAGAGCCGCAGCTCTTTCATTCCGTGCTTTGCTGCCCCCTCCCTTGAAGTGCAGTTTCCTTCGCTTTCTCAGTTCCAAGCTCTTCTAACATCTACTTGATCTCCCCAGAAACATTTTATGTTGTAGGTTGGATCTGAAATCATTTTCTTTAGGTCTGGCAAGAGAAGCTAAACAAATCATATTCATGTCTACATAGAGTGAAAACATCACTATATTGTGTCATCCAATGCTCACCTTCATCCTCAAGTTTCAAACTATTTTTAACATGATCAAAATTCAGAAGAACCTTCATGTCAAGTGCATTGGGATTCTGCAGAACATACCAACAATAAAGAATAACAAACATGTCAGAATCTTCCAAGTAAAGATGATAAAGAATTTTGACATCAGCCACGCTTACCTGAATTGTCATAAGATCTTCCCTAGAGAATGGTTCATCAGTGAGAAGCTCCTTCCAATTCTTGGTCTTGATATTTAATTTTTTGATTGCCTGTGCCCAAAAAAAAAAAATAATAATAATAATAATAATCATCACAAAAGGTTCAAGATTGGAAGGTTGAAAGCTAAATAGCAGCTGGTGGTCTCCTACAAATGAATGAACATTTCCTGCAGTCTTTACAGCAACTATATGGGTAAACTCAGTAAAAACTTTGTTCAGCACTGGGCAGTGATACTCACCAACATAAAAGAATCAACAAGATTAAAGCACATAAACTTCTACAAGGTAAAAAGGACCAGGGAAAAAAAAATAAATAAATAACAAAAAGATAAGACATAAGGATTACATACAAAGACATCAGAAACAATATTTCTTGACAAGGTGCAGCTTCAATTCAGAACCATGCCTACTAATAAACAACAATTCACTAACATAGCATTACTCCCACCAGTGAAGAGCTTAATATTGCAATAATGATGAATGCATAGGAAGTGTTTCTTTTGCAGACAACAGTAGAGAAGAAATTGTATGGATATCTATTCCAGACTAAACATCTAGGGAACATATCTTCAACAATCCTTAGACTTTAATATCCATAAGTTCATATCTTCTTGGACAGGAAAAGAAAAAAGAGCAGTCCAGGTCTGAGAGTCACCTGATCCTCCCTTCATCTTGACTCCTCTTTTTTGTGGGTTTCAAAAGTGATTTGAGTCACAAAGCAGGAAGTTGGATCTCCCATACCAACAAAGCCTCCAACAACGCACAACTCGAATCCAAGACTTCTTTGTCTTTACCAACTCAGATAACTCGTACCAGTATTTTGATTCCATTTATGCATCTTTAGAGAAGGACCTAAATAAGACAATACTGAGGGATCGCCCTTGTCAAGCAAATAACAAGCAGTTTTTCCATTAGCTTAGGTGACTTCTGAGCACACCAACAGTTCCTGCAAAGCCTTTTGCTACAAGATCTAATGTTCAAAGCGGAACAACTATAAATGTCAGGACTTTGGTAGATAACTTGACTAGTAAGACAATTTACGGTATCACTGCCTAAAACCGGAAATCAATGAACCACAAACACTACAAATATCCATGTCACACACCATAAAAAGCCAAAAGGTTTTCTTATTGAAGATATTAATGATAGTGATGATATTGATACACCCACCCGATATCTTAATTCTACATAACTCAGATCTTTGGTTCCACAATGATAACATAATAAAAAGATGAACCGTTTCATTTATATGCTTTTTGGTCTTTGGTTGGGTATTTTTCCAACAAAATATACTTATTAGCAAGAGGATGGGTGCTTATAAATTTTAGACCTCCTGGCCATCCATTATGCTGGGAAGGTGAGGAACTGATCCTCGTAGATCTTTGCAACGTTTTAGAAGTTAATTATTATGAAGCTATTTTATTGATTGGTGAGTGAGCCTAAATGATGTGCACTTACTTCAATCATGCAATAGTTTTGAGGATCAGACGATAAAGTGGATTCAAGATAGGGATCCCAAAATTCTCTCAAGAATTTTTCCCAAAATGCATATGCATAAGCATGAGATCCTATCTAAAAGAGAGAATTAATATTTGAGGACCTGAATTCTACACCTGCTCTGCTAGCAATTAAAAGGGACTTTCATTTATTGAAATAATCAAACAACTTATATATGCACGTAGCTCCAAAATTTCCTTCCTACCTACAGAAATGGCGTAACAAGACAGAATTTGTAACTTGCTACCCCTTACCTAGCAAACAAAGATTGAACTTCATAGAAAGAATGATTCAAAATACAACGTTGTAGCTTCAACCAAAATGATGTGGCCTTTCACTAATGAATTGAACAAGAAATGTGAAAACATACCCAACACAAGGGAAAATATTATGTTTATGAGCAAACAATCTGGCTATAAATATTTCATTTTCTTTTTAACAAGGAACAGCTAACACTAGTGTTTTCCCCCTTTTTTTTCTAATTTAAGCAAGATTTGAAAATGAAAATAAAAATGTTCACATAAAATAAATATGAGATTTAAAACCTCCTAAATGGGCTAAGAAGCATTCTTAAGTTTATATCTTTGGCATTTATCTATACTCCCAATCAACAAATCCTTGGTGAAGCAACATTTTAGACAAATTGCACTCAGCTTCCTCTACACCATGAGAATGGCAGCAGTAAAATGCCATAATAACAGTTTTCAGATATTCAAATTCCACCATGCCTTCACATAGAGAGTTTTGTTCCAAGCAATAAGCATTTCCATGTTTCTTCCTTTTTGGCCCTACATGCTTTTCTCTAGCATAAGTTCATTTGCAATAAATTTATAATTGTGGTTGTCTATTAGAATGCATCTTCTCAAGTTCAGACCAATTAGAGCCACATGAATTTCCAACAGTTATATTAGTCACATTTATGCCACATAAACATATTGTAGCACATGGCACTTGCTTAATGTTATGTCCCAACCCGCAGGTCTTAGCACGCAACAACCGCCGCGCTACCTTAAAACATGTATGAATCCCACCCCGTATTCCAAGGCACCGCAAGGCATTCACAATCCCTGTAAAACCATAAGCCATCCCGGCCAATCAACATCATCCAACAGCAGAACACATTTCCCACTCGAGAGATAGGAACAAAACCAACAAACGATTCTCAAGAAAATTTCGTAACAAGAGAAAATTAGGATCCTCAATACTAATTTATATATAAACAAAACCAATCAAATCCAAAAATACAAAGTTAAATAAGTTTTTATCCAAATTGCTCTCTTTGAGTCCAACTATCAATACCTCAAAAGAATGAGACAAGATCTATACAAAAAACAAGTCTGTGACAATGTTCTTCTCAAATCCAACTCTAAACGACCAAGCATATCCACTAAATTTCCTCTGTGGAAAATTGAATAGAGAAGAATGAGTATGATTTATATCCAGTGAATGTATAATATGTTATGAAGATAAATGACAGATAATTATGGATATGTCAAATAATTATCTCAACATCATACAATTGTAATCCATTGAGAAACGGGGTT
Source organism: Dillenia turbinata (assembly GCA_037126225.1). NCBI lineage: Eukaryota > Viridiplantae > Streptophyta > Magnoliopsida > Dilleniales > Dilleniaceae > Dillenia > Dillenia turbinata. The sequence continues at coordinate 7,908,494 of JBAMMX010000018.1, read as the reverse complement.
GATCATCAAATATCAACTTTAAACAATATTTCAACAATTCATATTAACAAGTTATATGCATCCAAATTATCACAATTTGTTTTCCGAAAATCATGAAATTGCCAAAAATCTTGCCACCAAAGGTTTGGCCCTGACCAATGGTGGAGCCGCTAAGAGGTTTTCATTATTATCTATCACAGACATTTACCCCAACCTTGATTTTGATTTTGGGCCTCCCCTGGGGTGCAACCAGCCTAGTCTGAAGGGAGGGTTTCAGAGGCACCTCTCTAGTGTAACTACCCCGTCAGCCAAATAAATGTCTAACCACGTCACCCCATCGAGTCGCTCCGTGAAGAGAATGACTATAGTCATTTATTATGCACAAAGCACCATTTCACAAATATCACAACCAATAGTCAATGTGCCAACAACTATCCAAACCATTTCTCAATCCATGAGTTCAATCAAAACATGTTCAACATACATTGATAATTTTAGCAAATCATTTTCAATCCAAAACATACGGATGCATATTTCAATCCAAATCCACTTTGGGACATTTCATAATCATAAAACAAATTTAAAAACCAATTTGGAAAGCATTTATAAAATCAATTTAAAATATTTTCTCGTCTATAATCATAATCATGTATCCACTCACCTCTTGGGAGAGTGCTCACTCCCAATTTCACAATCAATTCCAATGTAATCCCTCCTTGATTTCAAATTGCCTATCCTAAGACAATAATAACAATTTTATTGTTAAATCATATCAATTTCTAAACTTTATGAATTTTTTCTAATTTAGCACAAACCTCAATTTCTCCAATCCAAGAATGTATATTTTAATTCCACCATTTCCATATCATTTACATCCATATAAATTTTCATTTACCATTTTTTCCAAATTTTTCCTCCTTCACAAATCTAGGGTTTTGATTTCCAACAAAATTCCTAAAATTTCAATATTACATTTCATCCTAGTAATAAAGAAGTTAAATCCATGATCAATGAGAGAAAATTACCTTTATTTCGTAGTTGGGTTGAATCTTAGAAGTTGGATTTCAAAAACCCTAATTTTTCCCTTCGTAGAGCTACCCTAGATTTCCTCTAAATCCTCTTCTCGAAAGTTGATTGAGGATTTTAGAAGTTTAATTGAGCGGGTCTAGTGATTTCATAGGAGAAAAATTGATTTTGTAGAGAGGTTGAGAGAGTATGAGGAGAGAAAGAGAGAGAGTTCGTATGAAGAGAAGAGGGAGAGCAAGAAAGAGTTGAATAATGAATTTGGGGGCTCATTCAACCTTTTGTTAATTTTGGAGCTAAAATTACCATTTTACTCCTATGTTTTAAGTTTTATTTAAGTTTGGAGGTCATTTTGTAGTTCATAGGGTGGAATGTTGGCTGAGCAAGGCAACTAGATTTGGAACAAGGCGACTTGATTTGGAACAAGGCGCCTCATAGGTTGGATTTTTAACTCAGGCAAGATGACTTGTTATCGGGGAGGGGGGGAAGGTGACTCAAATTTAACATTTCCTAAGCCTCGGGTCGACCTGTGAAATGGGTAAGGTGACTTGTCTTTGCATCGCCTCAGAAATGAAATCCTGCTGCACAACCAAGTCGCCTCATAAGTGATGCAAGGCGACCCAATAGTTTCACGCCTTAGAAACATGCCCTGTAACACAATCCAAGGCAACCTGTGGATGGCACAAACCGACCCGTGACATGAATTACACTCATAAGGCAACTTGTAAATGACTCAATCCGACCTGAGCCTTCAGTTCACACACATAAGAGGACCTAAGACCCATCAAAAGGACTTGTCACCACATTTTTACCTATACAAGTCTACTTGTGATCACCACAAGTTTACTCGTGTCTCACAAACCCCATAACTTCAAGTCAACCTATCCAACCCTCAAGTCCCCTTATCTCTCACAAATCCCACATACACAAGTCTATTTACACAATTCACAAGTCTACTTGCCATCAAAATCACACCACATTTTGCACCCATGGGGGTTTGAACCCTAGAACTCAAATTCAAATACATAAATATATATTCATCTAATCACCCCCAAACCGTTTTAATTCCTTGGTGTTTATGCAGAATAATAATAATATATTTAAAATCTAATTAAAATTCTTCAGAAGTTACATGAAAGAACAAAAATTGAAAATTCAAATACCGAATTTTTCGATATTACACTTAAAGCATCAAGACACATAACAAGAGGCTTAGGTGTTAAATTGCTCCCATATAAAGTTGAACCTCTCAAAATAAATAAAAGAACTAAAATATAGATTCTTAAAGACTAATTTGGAGTATGCCAAAGATAAGCTCCGCAAAACAGGGTCTAAATAAAGTAGATATGAAATCCAATAACATACCATCTAGATTCTTATGGAAAGTAAGTGGGACGAGATCTGCTTCCTTGAGCGGAGCACTAGATACTGGATGCTTCCCATACTTCTTGATATAAGGGATTATATTCCTGCATTCAAATTACAATCACAAGTCAGAAATTCAAATAAACTCCACAAAAACATCATTCGCACCCCTCCCGCTTCACTTGGAACCAAAGGAACTCCACGTAAATAACATCGTTATCCTTTTCTATGATTCTATCTATATTGTTCCAATCTATTGGATGTCCCAAAGGGACAAAATGTTATAATTAATCCAAATCCAAGCCTGCAGCCAAGGCTGAGCTGACCCGAGCACGCATTTGTGGGTTGAGGCCCAAATCCATGAGCTAGGTCCTCTCCCCATTTTGGTGCCCTATAGACCCGGCAAAAGAAACAACAAAATCTTCTATCATTCTATCCAAAAAGAAGAAAAAGAAAATGCAGGGTTCAATTCTAAACCCACAATTTGGGTAACTAAGAACAAATGGTAAGGACTCGTTGAAGGTTTTTGCATCCTACACAATTTTCATTGTGAGTTAAAATTATCAATTGCACTTAATTCCAACCAATCATCATTAGCAAATGAAATGCTTGAGTGAATTGAACTCTAATTTCAATTTAAATATGAACAGAAATAAAACCCAAAAAAAATGTAAATACATAATCAAAAAGTAAAAAATAAGTGAAAATTTACGCACATAATGTCAAATACACCGCCGTCTTTTGTACAAACTGCATCCTCAAGTGGCGTAAACGTGAGACTGCATCATAACTAAGATAAGGGGAAAAAATGCATTAGGATATCATAGTGAGAGAATTTTATATAGACTGGGGTGAGAAAGAAGTAAGTACGCGCAGCTATAGAAGGGAAGACGTTTGAAAGGAGTGGATTGGAGTTTGGATTTGGCACCGCCCCATTCTGTAGCCCACTCCGTTTTGGTTATAAACATTCGATCTTTGCTGTGTTGTTTCTTCCCCATCTCTGTCCCTCTCACCCTCTCAAATCAACAGAAACCAAAAATTTAAACCAAACCCTAAACTTCCAAGAGGTTAAACTAAACCCTAAACTTTGAAAGGCCCATCTAAACCCTAATTCCAAAATTTCAAAATCAGCCTCGCTGTTGAAGGGGGATGAGAGAGAGTCGGCGAAGTGAGGACGCTTGCCAAACTACCGCTACGCCACAGCAGAAGGGCGACGAAGGCCGGGAATTCATCTCGGTGAGAGACCGGCTAGCCTTAAATGGGTCCAATTTTTTCCGGGGCACGCCGACTTGAAGGACGAAGAGTAATTTGAATTGAAAAGGCGGGTTATGAGGTTAAATTATTTGGCGGGTTAGATCCGGCAATTTTCATTCACATAAATTATAGATATATGATTCTTTTGTGATTAATGGTAATTGCATGTAGAAGACAAGCATTGCTTGTTAAGCATTCTCTCTCTGTTTTTTTTTTTTTTTCTTTTTTTTTTTTTTTAAAGTGAAAGGCAGAGAGGAGAAAATGTGACCAATTACCACTCTTTTTATAATTCATAATTACTTTTGAGTTAATTTTTGTTTTCTTCGTCTTTTTTTATATAATTTCAGAATAAATTTTTCTTCCTTTAATTATTAACAAAAAAAAGGAATAACTCAACATTTTCTTTTGTCCCTAGAATTATATAATTTAAGTGATTAAAACATCCGACTAGAAATTTTGTTTGATCGACGAGTGCATGTGCATAGAAAATGAGTGAGATGAATAAATATTTTAATTATTTTTTAGCACAATACATTTAAATAAGTGAAATGAATAAATAAATAAAACTATAGTAGAGAGGCTTTGAATTCACATATAAGATTTGCTTTATTTTTTCTAGAATTGTTATGAAATTATCATCATAAAAAAAAAGAGTTATATCTCAATTGCTACTTTTCCCCCTTATAAAGATTTTAAACTCGAGTTTCTCTATGATTAAAAAAAAAAAAAAAAAAATCATCAAATTCGGTTAAACCCAATTTTGGCCCAGGCCCGTCAAAGTTTCAAAGGATTGTAGTTTTTATGGGCCATAAGGCCTAAATGTAGCTTGAACTTATTCTCATGATGTGTGACAATGGGAGGTTGCAGCGACACCTTGATGATTTCCTAATGAAAACACCAAGTATGCAAGGACACTCATGTCCTAGAAGAGGATTACAGCCTGAATTGGTTTGATAGGGTAGGGAGGCTTGTAAAAATGGTGAGGTATACCTTGTTGCACGACAATTAGGTCTTATGCACAAGAGTGGCTTGAGGGAAGAGAGGGAAAAGAAGAAAGAATTAGGGATGGAAGATCGGGTATGGAAAGGAAGGGATATAACTCACGGTTTTGAGTGAACAAAAGCTTTGCACTGCATGGATCTCTCAAGCAATTGTTCTCCCTCAAAGGATGTGGGTCTGGCTTTGTTGCACCGTAGGGATCACTCACAAAGCAATATACATTAGACAACACAAGCGCCGTTCGAAAACTACACTATGAAATAACTAATGTCCTACACTCTTATCTCTCACAAATAAGAAATAAAAAGGACTGACTTCTGGAAACTTAACTTGGATAATATTCTACAAAATGAGAGGGATTATATGGCTATTTATAAGCAAAGGAAGGGGGAACCGAATGGGCAGCATTGGTGACAATTTAGCCAAATGCAAACCCTTTGTTAGAATATGACCTCTTTTGGCATATAACTGCTCATAACTGCTCTAAAAGTGTCCCTTCACCCCATTCATTGATATCCCACTTATTATAATACTTCAAACATGAGTCTTAACACTTCAAATACTAAATTAAAGGGCATAACTATTGAAACAATAAATATAGAACTATTCTGTCCAGAATTGGGCAGAATGTGAGCTGTTGCTTGTGCAATGCTCAGGCCTCTTGGCTGTCCATGTACTCCTGCATTCCTTCTGGTGTCTCATTTCTACCTACTGCCTTGAGAGGCCTTTTGAAGGCTGCCTTAACTCGTACTCCATGATTGTTTGCTGGTGACTCGTCATTTGGTGGCTCATCGCATGTTGTGCTAATGTCTTCTCACCTAGCGCTTGTTTCTTGCGGCATGGTGCTATCGCTTGAGTCTTTTCGAGCATTTCTCCTCCTTTGCACTGCTTCATTGGTTCTTTTATTGTCTTCTGGTCCATAGTGCATGTCAGAGGTTTGGTGGCATCCTTTGGTGATGATTGCTCGATCATGGCCTTGGGTTGAGAACATATATCCATGTGAACCTCCATTACAATTGTTCCAGTGCTTTGCTTGGTGTCTGTTGCTTGATGTTTACTGCTCAAAGCCTTTTGTACGTGTCCTTTTGCTTGTGGCCTGCTATTCCTTGCACGTTGCTCGTGCTCTTCCGCTTGCGGTTTGCTCGTGCATTGTTCATGGCCTCCGAGGGTTCATTACAGAGGTCCAAGCAGCAGCTGCAGCAGCAGTGGAGAAGACGACGGCGACACCGATTGGAAAGCACCATCAACTCTGTCGCTTCCACCACCATCACAAATAGCTTCGCCGTCATCACTACCACCATCACCAACTCTAAGGGCCCAACGAACAACACCGTTCAACCTCATTCAATTTCCGACGATAAAGATCATCTTGACAACAAAACCAAACCCCAAAATCTCAAGCACTACCAAATCAAGGTTAACACCAACTTCTCTCTCTTTGTCTCTCGTTACATATCGGTTTGTACCACATTTGATATCTTTAAGGCAGCAAATGTTGTGACTACGGTCTGCTGTGGATTATTTTGTGACTACTGTTGACAATGAGGATTGCCTTTCCCTTTGGAATAGTTGAGGAAACATGTGAACACTTTTGATGGGTCAAATGTTGGAAACTCGGTAGTTGTTATTTGGGAACATATAACAATTCTATTAAGCGTGGACATCAGACATGACATGATACTAAGTTTTCTCTATAGGTGTCACAACAACATACTAAGAGTCTATAGTATGGAAGGAAAAAGGGTTTTTTTTTTTTTTATTATGAATCTTGTGAAATAGATGTTTGTTGAGGGTGTTGCAACGGTGAACTCTTCATCAATGGGCACTCAATATGGCAGGGGGCATTATGCTTCATGCATCAATATTTGCTCCTTGATGTTGCTCTTGTCTACATTTTCCTTGGGGAATGGATTTGCTTTGTGCAAATAAAGACATTCACTGATTCTTTTTTTTTTTTGGGCACATGTTGAGAATTAAGAGTGGATAGATTTAGGGGTGAAGGTAGAACTTTATATCAGCGGGAAATACAACATCCATTTGGGCTTAAAATATCAAGGGGACAAGAGTTATCCTTTTAGTGGGGGCTTATAAATTTTGAAATTATATACATAATTTTTTAATAAATATTTCAAGGCCGATTCAAAGTCAAATTCTGAGACAAAATTTATCTTCATCTATTGCATAAGCAACAATTTGAGCCACACCCATTTCTTCTATTTCTTTTTTAAAGGACCTCCTGATGACAAATGGAAGTGTTGAAAAAAAGGGGCGAGTCTGCCCATGTGGGTAGACCCAACCCTCTCCAAAAGTTTGATTTTTGAATAAAGAAGTTGGGGTGGTTTTTGATAACCACCCCTTCCCACTCCCTCAGCCACTCTCTCTCTCTCTCATTTTTAGTGGAATGGACGAAAGGAGATGTCCCTCTCTCCTTGGTTGCTTTTGTGACATCGACAAGAAATAAAAAAAAAGGGGGCAGAAACTACTTCTGTTTAATGTGAAAATGAAAGTGTAAGAAATAAAGTGAAATTTCTCACAAATCCAAAAGAGAGTGAAATAGCTTACAAAGGGTTTGTTGATCATTTGGCACACCAAAAAATGACATTTGGATTGTGAAAACTAAAAGGTAATCCAAATCCGTGACTTCTTTTCAACCTAGAATACCCATTTGTCAAAAAGGTAAGTGATCCAATCCAAATTTTGATTCGGATAATTTTCGCATGAAATAATTTTTATTGATTTGTACGAATTTTTTCATTGGTATCAAAACATGCATGGATTGTTTCCTACCTAATTTGGGTATTTAAAAAATTAAAAATGTCATGCATGATTTTAGAGGTTCATTAATGCCATGTTGAAATTAGCTTGTCGAAATTCTCTCAATTTTATACCATAACATACTTATGAGATGTAGATCTGATCTGTAAAATTTTGCATGTAACGGATGAGTATATTAAAAGATATTACAGATCATAGACGAAACTTAATATACTCATAACTTTTAAAATATTAGACTTCATGATATAAAATTTATATGATTAGATTTTCATGAAAAATATTTTCCAAACATATAAAGATCGCAAAAAATGGTTAAAAATTGAGAGAGATATGATATGTTTTAAATTCGTTCAAAATCTAAAAATTTTGATGAAGAAGACGAATAGTATTTTTCCTATTCCACTCTCGGACTTGACAAGTGACATCCACCTCCTGAGTTAGAGAAATCCGATTAAAAATCCGAAACCATTATTGAACTCTGAGACATCAAAAATGGGGGGTAATCAAAATTTGGTGATCCACGGCCTCCAGGAAGGCGGCACGTGGCCTTCACTCGCCACTGCGGGTGAGTGAGAGGCGTGCAGAACTTTATTTGTAACAGTTAGGTCTTTTAGCGTGTGGAGGCACGTGAATGAATTATTTTGATTTGAATTTTCATCAAAATAAATTTTATATTTATTCTGATTTTTCTGTCATTTTTAATTTATTTTTCAGAGATGAAAAATACTTTTTATTGATTATTAAATCAATAAATAGTTAAAAATTACGAAAAATAGTTTTTCAGTCCAGAAAATTCTAGAAAATTTTTTATATGTCTGAAAATATATTTTAATTTCTTAGTAAATTTTAATATATTTTTCAGAGTTGAAAATTATTATTTATTGATTTATGATCAACAAATATAAGAAAATTATAGAAAAATCATTTTTTTTGTCCTAGAAAATTCTGAAAAAATTTTGGTGAGACTAAAAAATTATTTTCTTAATTTTGACTACTTGTGTATAAATTGTTTACACTCATTTTAATTTTATACTTTTTTTTATGTATGAAAAATTCATTTTTTCAACATAAAAATGTTTAAAAATTGAGCATATTATTTAAAATAAATAATTTTTTTATTTATTATAATATGATTGACTATGTGTCTAACATAATATTGTTTCCATTTTTATAGAAATGGTAATAATCGGACGTATTTTTAAAGAACTTCCAGACCTCTGGGAAAGGGAAAGAGATTTGAGAAATTTAGAGCGTTCAATGAAGTTTGGTCAAATATTGACGTACAAAATGGATCCATCTAATTCTTTGTCAGATCATTTGGAGATCATGGAACAAAAACGATTGGAACTCATTCAGTTTAGTCATTCCTTTTGGAGGGATGACGTGTATATATTGAGTAATTCTCTACTTCCTTATTGGGCTAACGTGGTCGATAAGTTACTTGTCGAGAATGAACACATAATTCTTGATGTTGTAAAACCAATATTAATAGAAATATGGAGAATCAAGAATCTAGAGATTCAAGTGAAGAAAATATTTTCCCAAAATATGAATAGTTCCCCAAATGCTGTAAGGAGGTTCACTCTAGGGATAGACTATCTAAGAGAATTATAAATATGGTATCACGAATGGATGTATCTTGAACTAGATAATTCATTTGTATATTCTTTTTTTTGCATGTGATGAATGTTTGATTAGAATCATGATCATATAGTATATGAACTTACAAAATTTTAGTTTCTTTCGAATATATGTCAGTTATGTTCATTCTTGATGATCATGTATGCAAAAAGACTTTTAAAATCTCTCCCTTGAATGAAAATTTTAGATTTGTAGAATTTGAGTAATTCTCATCCAAAATTATAATATTATTTAAATATTCTATGTATTTAAGTGAGATGTTTTAGATTGGCAAAATTTAAGTAATTCTCACCTAAAACTTGTAGAATTTTGTAATTTCAAATTAAATTCGTGATAATAATGCATTAGGATCATAGATGATGATTGAGAATATAGTGAACTTTCGATTCTATACCTAATGTTGACCTGTAATGGATGTTAATTTTGAAATACAAAATTACGTATATGATATGAATATTAGTACGTATGTCTACCCTATTAGAAAACCCAAATCATAGTATTGAAATCCTTTATTGGGGATTTGAATAAAAGTGATAATTTAAATGACGACGATGATGGGATATGATGCCATACAATGTGAAATTGGCTGAAAGGATAAGATGCTTTGGATGACATCAAGCATGTCATGTAAAACCTGGAGTGAGCAATGCTACCATGTAAAGGAGAGAATTGGATGCTAACCAGGTGTGAAAAATGATAGATTTCACTATCCGAGAGATCCTAGTTAGCTTTCAGATTGAAAACATAATACCTTAGTATGAGCAATATTTTGAATGCTCACGACATTAGGGTGTATCTCAAAGAGATATAAAGATACCAATAACTCAGTTTAGACAGTTGATCATGAAGTTTGATACCTATAAAAGGCAAAGTGATCACAGTATCAAACGGTTTTTGAGGGTCATGTCTAGTATGATTAGAGAGTGGGAGTCAGCTGGTCATGTTCTTTCCAATGAATAAAAAATTCTAATTTTGATCCGATTCATTCCTATTGAGTGGGAGCACCTGAAAATCAGTTTGATTCACAATGACAATATGAAAACTTTCTCGAACATTGCTTGCCACGTTCAGTTTGGAGATGAGTAGTTTTATACTGCAAGATCCATAACTGATGCTTTTATTATAAAATCTATTTCCAAGAGAGTTTCGAACTCTAAAGGTTAGAGGAACAGGAACAAAAGCAAAGAAGGAAATGAGATTGTAGACGGATAATAAAAGAACAATCCTAGATATAACAATAGATAGAAAGATATTTATGACTTTTGTCATTGATTGCATTCTGGTAATAGATAGTATATAGAGAATGATGTAAGAGTGGACGTTAAAAGTGTTGACACTTATAAATTGGAGTTACAAAGTGGTCAAACTCTCATTCTGCATGTTATTCTCTAAGTACCAGAAATTTGACGGTATCTTATCTGTTCTTGTTCTTTTAGAATTTGAGTATAATTTGAACTTTCAGAAATATATTGTTGATTTATATTTGAATGACATGTGTATTAGTTCTGGACAGATTGCAAATGGTTTTATCATTTTGCAAATATTGATAATGTGACATGATTTGATCACATTAGCACAAGACGGGATGAATCAACTAGTGAGAGTAGAACATTTTGGTTTACTCACAAAAGTTGATTTACCAACGTGTGAATGTTGTCTTGTCAGCAAAATGATGAGAAAACCATTTGAAAAAGCTAACCCGGCTAAATTTCTATGGCGTTTAATCCATAAAGACATTCGTGATTCAATAAGGGTGAAGGCTAGACATGAAACTTTGTATTTTATTATGTAATCCGACATTATTGGATATGAAAGATCCATGATGACGCAAGTTAAGTTGTCAGCTTCTTTTTGGGGAGATACCTGGTTGACTGCGGCTTACATTTTTTGAACAAAATACCTTCACAGAAAGTACCAACGATATGATATAGACTTTGGTCCGGTAGAAGGTCGTGTCTCAGTGACCTCAGACCTTGGAGACTGGAAGTTTGAATTTGAGATTTTTCTAATAAATTTGGAAAATTTGGGTCATTGTAGAAGTAAGAGTATTTTTATTTGATATTCCAACCAGTCTAAAATTGAGTTTTATTTGTGAGTAAGAAAATGGCACTATAATAAAAATTAGATCACGGATGTCACATTTTTGGAGAATGATTTTCCTATCATAGGAAGTACGAAAGACATAGAGCTATTATTTAAATTAGTTAATTCAAATGATAGTTTGTCTATTGAAGATTGTTAGAATGCTACCGATCCCAGTGGGAGGGATTTAATTTCTAGTGATCTAATTGAGTTATAAACTTAAAAAAGTGTTAGGAAAATCATGCCCAATTGTTATTTGGAGATTAAAGGGCATACATTTATTATTTCTCTAGAAAATAAAGAAGAGTTTAAGAATACATATAAGACTATCTTATCCCACCAAGGGTGAATGAAAAATGCAATGAAAGAAAAATAGGAGTCAATAAAGTCCAACCATGTATGGGAATTGATTGATATTATATTAGGACGCTAAGTTATTGAGAGCAATTAGGTTCTCAAAACTAAGCGCAAGACTGATAGAACTATTGGGAGATGAAAGGCTCAACTGGTAGCAGAAAGTTACACTCACCAAAAGAGTATTGATTATGAGGAAATCTTTTCCTAGTAGTGAGATTTATCTCTATTCGCATATAGTTGGCAATAGTGGCAAATTTGGATTTAGAATTATATTAGTTGGATGTGAAGATTGTCTTTCTCAGTAGTGAACTTAAGGAAGAAGTTTGTATAGCACAATTAGAAGGTTTTGTCATTAAAAGCCAAATAGATTAATTGATGACTTTAAACAATTTTCGAGACAATGATGTTTAAGATTTCATAGATATGTAATTTTTTATGATTTCGTCATAATAGACGAAAACCATTGTTTCTATTTAAAAAGTCCATTGATAAGTTTATAATTCTATCCTTATATATCAAGGACATATTGTTAGCAGTGAATAATAAGGAGTATAATTTTCGAGATGAAGGATATGAGTAAGGCAGATTGAAAATTGAATTCCAAAGAAATCGTTCCAAGAGATTACTGGAGTTATCTCAAAAGTTTTATATTATAAAGACTCTGGAACAATTTATCTTAAAAGACTACAAATCCGTTGATACTCCTGTGACTATAGGTGATAATTCAAAAGATGATATATGCCATAAAACTCCTAAAAGATAGATGAAATATCCGGAATCTTATAGTTTAGTACAATTGGTAATTTGAAATAGCTATGATGTGTATTCATTCCGATATTTGTCATGCTATAGGGTTTTGGTCGACAGGTATCTGTCCAATCTAGGAAGAGTGATTGGATTGTTATGAAAATGATGTTGGGATATTTGAGCGAAACTACGAATTATTTCCCTCATCATTAAGGAAATGATCTAGTATTGAAAGGATATACGAATGTTGATTGGGGAAGAGATTTGCATGAGAGAAAATCTACCTCCGTCTGATTATGTTTGCTTGCTCATTGATAACGCTATCTCATAAAGAAACAAAAAACAAATTCATGTATCACTTTCTATGGTGGAAGCAAATTTGTGGTCAATGTTTCAGCAGTTCAGGAAATGAGTTTGGTTAAATGGATGTTGCAATATTTGGGAGTAGTAAGCAGCTCAGTGGGAGTTTGACGATTTATTGTGATAATCAATCAGCTATTGCTTATACGTGAAACTCCAAATATAATGGCAAAATTAAACATAGACACAAAAATCGATCTTGTTAAAGATATGATTGAAAAGAGGGGAATGACATTGAGATATGAATCTATACATTTGGTAGTGGTTTGTTATTTTTCAGAGGCCAATGCTTAAAGACATGTTTGAGAGACATGTTAAATGACATGGATTGCATAGATTGTAATAGTATTTGTTTCTGTGGTATTGATTGTGATTATATACAGAAAGTATATATATATTATAATGCTCATATTTGATAACATTTGAATTTTATTTTTGTGTCCAAAATTCTTGTGTCTAAAATTAAAAGTATGTCGGGCAAGTTTTGAAATTGACTCTCTTACATAAGCAATCGTCTCTAATGTCTGTGTGATATGTAGAGATGAGACGTGTTAATTTGTGGTGAATTAACACACAGATAAGCCGCCTTAGTTAAGTACTAAGATGAGATTATCGGTTAATATATTACATATATGGTAATCGAAATGGATTCACCACAATCCATTAAACTTGTCGAATAGTCAGGTGTGGGTTTTCTTTGATGTTGTGAGATGTTTGAAAACTTGTAAGAAGGAAAACTCAGGTCAAGTGTTATATATACTTGGACTAAGATCTATATGATACGTTATTTTAGAAAAGAAGATATACGCTTCCAAATGGAAAAGGAAAGTATCGTAACACGTGTTTCATACCACATGTGATAATGTGACTATATGAGTAATGAGATGGTACACCCCTCTTCATCTCATTATGTCCATCTCATTGTGTGAGACTCAAAAGTTTATGCTCAACCTCAATTTGTACCCTTATGACTTTCGTCTATCTCTTGAAATTTTATTTTAGTGTTTCTACTTTAACATGTCACCAATAAATCATGAATGATTCAATTTGGCGGTGTATATTTAGAAAAATAGTTAAGATAAAGTTGAAAGTTAGTAGTATGAACGGAAAACTGTCTTTAACCGACATGTTACTCTGTATTCACAAATTGGTCAATTATGTCTATGATTTAGTGTTTAGAGACATAATTGTGAATACATGATTGAATTAGAGTCAAGTATGTTCTTATATTGTTTTGAGGGATAAGAGATATATTGACTGTGTCGAATAAAAGAGGTCTGGGGTATAGCGAGATATGAAGTTCTCTTCACCACTTTAACAATGAGCAGCTATATATTCTTAACCAGTGTGTAGTTCTAAAGCTCTTGATATTCTCACATAATTACACAGTTCTCTTGTCTGTATGAAATTGGTGATATTTGATAGTAATGATTATGTTATGTGCGGTTCTATCATTTATGTACGAGTGGGAGATATTAAAAAAAGGGACAGTTTCGCCATGTAGGTACCCAACTCTCTCCAAAAGTTTGATTTTTGAATAAGGGGGTTGGGGTGGTTTTTGATAACCACCCTTCCCACTCCCTCAACCACTCTCTCTCTCTCTCATTTTTAGTGGAATGGACCAAAGGAGATGCCCCTCTCTCCTTGGTTGCTTTTGTGACATTGACAAGAATTAAAAAAAGGGGGCAGAAACTATTTCAGTTTAATGTGAAAATGAGAGTGTAAAAAATAAAATGAAATTTCTCACAAATCCAAAAGAGAGTGAAATGGCTTGCAAAGGGTTTGTTGATCATTTGACATACCAAAAAATGGCATTTAGATTGTGAAAATTAGAAGGTGATCTGAATCCGTGATATTATCTCGGTTTAGAATACCCATCCCTAAAAAAAGTAAGTGATCTAATCCAAATTTTGATTCAGATAATATCTGCATGAAATAATTTTTATTGATTTGTATGAATTTCTTCGGGAAGAAAAGGTGATGTATATCTTTTTCTCTGTATAAAGGGCATTGCCCACTAGATATTAGATTATGGTGATTGAACTATGCATAATGCCAACAGTTTGTTGGAGAGTTGCATCGTAGATTATGTTTCCTTAGAGACTGGAACGTCAAAGTTTGGTATGAAGGATGATGAATAAAATGTTGATCTATACAAAATTCTAATGCAAGAGACAACTTCAAATTTGAAAGGATATGAATCCATCATTTTCTTAAAAGCCAAGCAAAAGATCACCTTTTTCAATCGACAAGTTATGATGCATCCTTTGGTATTGCAGATTCACTAACTGAGAACACATGCATGGAATTTTTTTTTTCTTTTTTTTTAAGAGAGATTATGTGAGTTTAAGAAGTGGAGCTCAAATAGCAATAGTTTTATGTTTTATTGTTAAATTGTATTTTAGATAGTCACATACATTATTAAGAATCCTGGGAAATTTGTTATCCACGCCATTTCTGTTATTTATTGTTGTTGCTGTAGCTATTGTATTGTGCTCAACTTATTGTGCCTTGCACCATCATGAATTTTGGTGATTGAAATATGATTCATGGTAATTCTACTTTTTCTGGGAATTCTTTTAGAATTTTTTTTTAATTAGCAGGAAATTTCTTTTAGCATTAAGAGCAAGTTGGTGCCCTATTTTGCACCTCTCTCCTCCAAGAATATATATGATGAATCTAATAGCAATGGCAAGGTCCTGCCAGCTTACAGCATTTTAAAGGACGTGCTTTCAGTTTGTAATTTAGTTAGTGAGATCTAGGTTTCATTTTATTTTTTAAAAATCTTGCTATTTAGTGAAGTAATTCTTTTTTTAAATAATATTTAGGACAGGCTCAAAAGCTTTTGGAGGACATCTTAGAAAACTCTATATTGATAGAGAGAGATCCCGATCCTGTTGATCCCTTGGATAACAATCCTGCTGCAAGTGAAGTTGGAATCAGATTGTTCAAATGGGCTCCCCCAGGGATAGCTCCTGCGTAGTTGGGTGGGCATATGTTATCCTTGTCTTTTCCTCTACTAAAAAAGTTTATTGTGTTAGATTCTCTCCATGCAATGCCGTCCTTGTAATTATTTAAGGTTCACCCATCCAGCTTATGCTCCCTTTCTTAATCATATTTAGGCACTACACTATTTTGCACAAACACTTTCTAGAAATGAGCATGTGTCCATTTAGTGCTTGTGCTAGACGCACTCTTTAGAAATGACACAATCCAACCTTTGTGATATAAAGTAGTGTATTTTATAACTTTGTTGTGTCATGTTGGTGCAGGTGCTACATAGATGCTACATATGGGTATAGATTCTTGCATGGAGTGTATACATGACTTGGGGAAATTTTATGTTTTGTGTTGCATGACTGAAATCCTCCAATAGGGTTTTTTACTTGATAAATGACTGGAGGTCCAGCTCTTGTTTTCAATCGCGTATACTATCATCAGTCTGTTGATGGAACTAGTGCCTGACAATGTGTTGTTTTGGCAGATGAAGTTCAAGGACCAAGAAAGTGACTCAGAATTCTTCCAGGAGATGAGATCAATGAGAAATCAAAGAAGCCTCATCCCTATTTCTTTGACCTTCCAAAAATGGCTGGCCTATGAATTCTCTATAATTCACCACGGTATATTTTGAGTTTTGCTTTCATTTTTCATGGGCTTAACTTATTGTTGTAATCCTGCATGCAGTTCCAATGAGGACTCCAATTGATTGCAGTTGATGGCTCAGATATAATCTGAGGAGCAAGAGTTGCATGCCAGAAATCATTGGCGAGGCTAGCAAAAGCAGCAGCCAAAAGAGAGGAAGAAAGAGTTGCAAACTAAAAAGATTTAAGGGGAGAGAGATGGTTGCCTTCTATTGCCAAGGAAATGCAAACAAAAGAGTTGCAGATCAGTAATGGCCCCAGGAGAAAGAAAACTTAAATTGACCATTACTATTTCAATTTTGTAGCTCTCTCTTCCTCTCACACAAACATTATTTGGTGTTGGATTAGCAGATACCGATTATGTAAATATATTTTGGTAGCATTTGTTTTCAAGCCGTCAAATGTTGCTGGGAGACTGTTAGTCATACAAAAAAGGCAATTGGCATTTCTCTCTACATCCAGATATTTTTCTTCAGAGCAAGTCCAACTGCTCTCTCTCTCTCTCTCATTTTTCACTAGCTCATTGATTTACGGTCAAAGGGCCGAACTGGCACCGCGAAACTTATTGGTTGAAGTTTCTGGTACATTCTTTTTCTTCCTTTATAAGCACACGAGGCGCCTCAACTCTTATAGAGACCAGTTATAGGGGGAAAGCTCCGCCCACAATATGATAGGGTTTGTCATTTCATTCATAAATAAAAGCAAATTGATCTTGCCTCCAAATCTCATATATGTGGGGTTTTAATGTTAAATCTCGACTTCAGATCAGATTGCTCAAGTTCACAGTTTTCTCATTCCATCCCGGTTAAATTTGAAATAGGAAAAAAAAAAATGAAAAAAAAAAAAAAAAGCTGTCATTTTTCTGCTATTGACAAAAGCGTGACCAAGCAAGTAAAATGGGATTCTGTCACAATCGAAGGCCAATCGGAATATAACCTTTGTCGGAGATAATTATAAAAGACCACCTAGGTGGATCAAATCAGTTACGATTCTTGCATTTGTCAAAAGAATATCTAGCATATTACACATGATAAAAACCGGCAGCCATTCTTTCAAGCAACAAGAAGTAACCCGGAAGCAACCAACTTTTGTTTTCTTCTCTCTCATCTTCTTGATTCGGCAAGTTGGTAAACTTTATTATTTCTTTAAGTAGCCAGAGAGAGAGAGAGAGAGAGAGTGAAGTCTTTTGCTGCTTTGAAGAAATGGCTACCGTGTTATCAATGGTGGTGGATGGTTTGGGTAAGTGTGTAGCAACTCTCTGGGGTTTGCAAGAGAGAAGGTTTTCTACCATTTTTGATGCTGTAAGCTATGCTGCAATATTTCTCACTGTTGCTGTTGTCTTCTGTTTTTGCACCATTCACAGACACAGAAATGCAGATCTGTGATTTTCTAAATTTCTGTAACTTATGTTAGAGTCTCTCTCTCTCCCTCTCTCTCTCTCTGCACTGTATCTTATTCTGCAATTTTAGTGATTGTCATCAATGATAAGACTTGCGTCTCTCTCTCTCTCTCTCTCTCTACAGTCTACACGTACATACACACAGAGAGGTGAAGAAATATAGACTTCTTTTATTACCGGAGAGATATATGATTGCTAAATGATACATAATTGAGTACAAAAAGGGGCTCTACATTGTTTCCACTCCAACTATTAGTGTATGATATGGTACAAACAATTCGACACTAATTAATCCATGGATCAACTAATGTAACGAATTAAGGGTAGATCACAAAGAAAGAGTAATTACTGTCTTACAGGTAGCATTGCACAAAGATGGACTTAGGCCCTGAGATATCCGTTCTCCTCCAAGAAAGCAATCACCTTTTCAGCCATTTCACAAGGGGTATCACATTCCGATCCTTTTTGTCGCATCGCAATCTGCAGAGGAGAATAGTTAGGGTTAGGGTTAGGGTTATAGTTTTCATTGTATGACCAATGGGGAATATGACAATTGACAAGTCCTTAACAATTAGGTATTAACCCTTGTGGACGTCTTCAAAAATGGTGAGGGTGAGAACAAGAACAAACCTCACAGTTCAGGGGTGCCTCATATGGATCATCGATCCCAGTAAAACCTGCAAAACACAAGAATGTAAAAAGCGTGTCAAAAAAAATTTCCTCAGAAAAATAGTGGTATATGTTCACCAGAAGAACGATCGAGTCAGCAGTGATGAGGAAAGTCCAAGGCTCATTGCAGTTTAGAAGAGAAGGGTAAGAAATGGTTCTGTGACAATTAATGTTCATGAATTCGTCTTTGTTCTGATCATCCATTAAATTAGCACATTAAGAAGGTGCCTAAACTCCTAAAATAATAAAAGTAATCTGTGGCTAGAGGCTTCCTTTTTTTTTTGACGCTGAATTAAGTGACTAGACTTTAATATGGTGGCTATTAGGCTCTGTATCTTCAAATTGCAAATAAAGCAGAAGAAATTGATTCAAAAATGAAATCAAGAAATAAAATATCATCCCAATGGTTGACAGTAGAATCCTTCCAAAAGGTAGGTTTAAGAAAACCAAGTCGAGAAGATTTTCACCAGAATTTTCAAATTATTTTGCAGAATTAGAGGGCAAAGGTGGATTTCAGTTATTCTATGATTTGCAAGGCAAGTGCCCCTCTTTTGATATTGTCTCAATCAACCATGATATAAATTTTTTATTGGAAACTCAATTACTGATGGACCACAACAGAATGACAAACAAGATGAGCTAGTGCTCCATAACTATTCCTAGAAGATAGATACCTTTGATCTTTCCAGCTCGTGCAAGCTTATACAAACCCTTTGGGTCCCTTTGCTCACACACTTGTAGTGGCACATCCATGAACACCTGCAGATTCAGAGTTCTATTACTTATTACCCTGCCAGGGCTACAAAATCTTATTTATACAGATAAAGATCATCAGCTGAACTCATTATTTGATAATTAGAATCATAACGAAGTACAAACCTCAATAAAATCACCTTCTGGCAAAAGTGCACGGCATGCGTCCCGGTCCCTTCTGTAAGGAGATATCAAACTGGCAATGCAAATTACACCAGCATCTGCGAAAAGCTTTGCAACCTCCCCTAAAATTTCGAAAAGCAAAAATTTAGATGTGATCTATACATAATTAACTATGACAAAAGATAAAACATGAAAGAAAACGCTTACCAACTCTTCGAATGTTCTCTGCTCGGTCCTCTGCTTTAAAACTGAGATCACGACATAGCCCATGACGAACATTATCACCATCAAGGACGTATGTCAGCTTTCCTCTCACGTGTAAACCTTTGCTCAAGGCACTTGCCAAAGTGCTTTTTCCTATAAATCGAAGGTACAGAGTCCACATTAGATCATGTGGAAACTGAAAGTTAACTGAAGAAGACATTCCTAGAAATAGAAGTTGGATATGGCTTGAATCTTTTATTCCATGTAACAGCTCAGCTATATCAGCAAGCATAAAATTTGTGAATTTCTGGTAACAAGAACTAAATCTACAAGGTCTAAACTATCTTTGGACTGCTTTCAAGCTTGTGAGCATGGTGACACAAGGCAAAGTATGTAATCAGATGCAATTGGGTCCTCCAAAATATGGGAGCCGGTGTTTGCAGACACAAGCCAGGTAAGCAAAGAGTGACAGATCCTGAGAGTAGAATCTAAAAATTATTATCATTATTTAAAAAAAAAAAAATTGCCATTTAGAAATCCAGGGTCCCACATCAGTTAGGAATTAAAGGCTTCTAGCAGGTCAACTTGATAAATTTTCAAATAAAGTGTCTTCCTTTACAAAGCATTCTCTACAACTATAATAATTATTACTTTTCAATTAGAAGAATCATAAAACTAGTCTACAGGATAAAGTCTCATATCAAAACTGAACAAATAATAACATAATCAACTATTAATCATAGATTTCATTAAATGTAAGTATTATGTAGACTCTGATGTCTAAAGTGTAATTCTTTGGAAGTTGCTATCGGAGAAAGCTGTCTGCCTGCAGTTCTGAAAATTTTATTGATGCATATTCTGAGATGACTTCGTGCTTTGAAGAATCTTCATAGCCCATTTCAATAGAAAGGTCTTTAAATCCCATGAGAAATGAGGTATTCTGCACAAAATGACCCACACCGCCGCGATATTTTCTTCTCTTCATCCAACTATAATTCTAGATTGCAGCAAAAAGTAGCATTTTGAACTCTATAACTGTGTGGATAGAGTTTATTCTAACAAAAACATTATTTTCCAAAACAATCCAGAGTTCAAAGAAAGATACCAGATTAAAGCCACATCCTATCCGTCCAAACACATTCAGCAGCACCAGTCTAGTGGCAGGACAGACTGCATTATCTTCACTTTTTTCATCTTTCCTATTTCACATTCTTATAGGGCATTTCACAAGATGGATGGTAGTTTCATAATAATTTTAAACTTGTATGGGTAAAAGCACATGATGTTAGACAGTATATGCAATATTGGCAGTCCAGAGCGCTTGCTACTCATACTACTATAATAACATAACGACAAATCAGATAAAGGCATAAGCATTGCAATGGTATCAATGTTAGGCAATAAATAATATACTCATATTTTTTTATAATACTACAAGTATGTACAAATAAGAACAACCATTGAAAGTCATCTATAGTGTATTACCATTGCACCATGACACAGAACCAGAAGAAGCATCTCATAGGATAATAGTTAATTATTCCAGAAATTAAAGCTTAGTGGACAAACCTGATCCACTGAGGCCAGTAATCCAGATGACACATCCTCTTTGCTGAAGTAAATCTTGTCTGTCTACTTTTTCAACATAACATTTATGCCACACAATGTTAGTGGACTTTCCAATATTAGCCATCTGGCGGTAGTTACCTATTAATAATATAACAAGAATTTAAACACACTTAAACAAATCAAACCAAAAAGATTGACATTTAACTAAAGAATGATGTCAAAATTACAGCGTAAAGGCCAAAAATCTACTGGGCAGTCAACAACAAAGGAGAAACACCCCTACGACAGTGGAACTTCAGCCACTACCCTTCTCCTACTACACTTCAAGTCAGGTATTCATAGTCACGAACCCATCATGCACCAGACAACAATAAAGAAATTGAAAGGCCCATTTATTCTCAACTCATGATCACTCAAAGCCCACAACACTTTTTCCTCCAATTTTGCTTCTAGAGTTAATAATTTTAATAGATTGCGTGGATGGATAACAAATCATTTCTTGCAAAATGTACAATTATTGATGTACATACGCACAAGCCGAAAGCCAAGAGGAATATGACCCACCAACAAAAAGTACTCGATCATTCTTTTTATAATCCAAAGTTAACACAAAGTATAGTTTTAACTCAAACTTCCCTCACTATATGTATGTTAGATTATAAATAGATAAATACATCGATTTCCATTGCATTGAGCTTTTGGAATAATTAATTGTCTGTCAGTTTCTGTGCATTTGTAAGTGCCATGACCTAGGAACTAAGTGACCCACCAAGAAAAATGTACTGAATCATGCTCTTCGTACACAAATTCATCAACAAAATCCGATCTTTAACACAAATTGTAGTCCTGAATCAAACATCGACTCACACCCCTGTTGAGCATTGCATGTGAACCTTTAAGTGTTTCTTTCCTCAACAAGAAACACAAACAAAATTTTTATTTGCCATAAAAAGTCAAACGCAACAACCATTCAAAGATTCATTTTTATAAAAGAAACAAATTTAAGGGGGAAATAGAAAAGAATAAAATACCAGAGAAGCCATTAGATTCAATTGAAGCTTTGCCGTTGGAATTGAGCTCGACGGCGTCAGCTTTGCCGTTAGCAAAAGCGGTCTTGGAATTCTCCATAGCCTTAATCGGCATCAAACGGTTCGATCTCAAATTGCTGCCCGAACTGGTTTTTGTCTTTTGGCGATCGAATGCAATCGAATTCCCAAACCCTAACGAAGACTTGGATGACAACGACGGAACCAAGGATTCAATCTCCGTCGAGCGAGAGCGAGAAATCACAGCTTGAGATCCAACGGCTGTCATCTTAATTAAGAGATAGAGAGAGAGAAAGTAATTTGATTAGAGATTTAAAGCTTCAGTTGATCGGTTTGGTTCGATCAACCGAAGCGAAAGAGAGAGAGAGAGAGAGAGAGTTGTTTGTTTAATGACGGCAGATGGAAAGGCATATATATAACGGTTTTCAGTTGAACTGGTGGGAAGCAGGGAGGGAGAGAGAGAGAGAGAGAGAGAGAGAGGAGGGAGGGGTTAGTGCGGGTGATCGATGGCGTTCTATATGTTTTGAAATTCTGTAAACTCTCTCTCCTCTCTCTCTACGTAATTTCCAGGGTGACACGTAAGAAAAGATTAAACATTTCTTCTGATGACTTGAAAAGCTTGTTTTTATATTTTGGTTGTAGGTGCAGATGGTCAAGCACGTATGTCGGATTATAATTATAATTAATTAATCATTTATGTGGGACCCACAATGACTTTTAAGAATTGATTCCCGTTGAAGGAGAAAATATGGCAAAATGGTGATTTTTTTTTTTTTTTTTTTTGAGATACTCGAATTCAACTCTTTTTTTTTAAATATAATATCAGTTGAATTTAAACTAAAAAAAAACTAACATTTTTCGATTGAAAGCTGAAAGTGTAAATTTGGTAGATGAAATTTTGTATTTTTAAATTTATAAATTTTATAAAAAATATTATTTATATTAATTATATCAATTGAACATAAATGTGAAACTTGTAACATTAAAATAATCCATATTAGATAAACAATTTAAAGGCTTTAAATAATAATTAAATTGTAGGTTAGTTTACTTCAACTAATTATTTTGATTTAATTGGCACTCTACTTTCATTAAATTTGTTTTAAGCTATGACTTTTGGGTTTGGAGCAAGCCCAGTCTTGCTAACCCAGCCCTAAGGGCAATGGTGAAGGAGTATTAAACACTCCTTAAATTCTTCAATTTTCTTGAAGAATAAATAATTAAAACCAAATGAAATATATTGGTAATTAATGCATTTTTATTTTATTTGTATGGACCAGAATACCCTTTAATTCTCTTCTAAATTTATTGCTCTCTCGTTCCATAGCTTATTTTTTTTTTTTAACTTTATTATCAGTATTCATAAATTTAATTAATTTGATTTCAAAAGTTTAATATCCAAATTAGAGAGTCACTCTTCTAGTACTTGCTTTTCCATTAAGATGCGAATTTGAGAATTTGGTTAAAAAAATTTACTGTTATACCATCACACCCACGTGTTATCGTATAAATTGCCGACAAAAAGCATAAAAAATATAAACAAAAATACATAAAAAAAATGCAATTTGAGACCTGTGGAGCAAAATATGTTGAATAAGGAAGAGATTTCCTTATGTCATTAAGAAAGAAAAAAATCCCATCAAAACAAAAGAAAAAAAAAATAAATCTCCCTTATTTATCAAATATGTAAAAGTTATTAATGGTAATAAAATGTTTCTCTAAAAAAAAAAGGAGGGCAACAAAATGCTTCCGAGCTTCTCAATCTCTTGAATTGCATTTATCTTATCTGTAACAAATATAGAAAATAAGAAATAAATTATAAAATTCTAACCGAAAAAACTGAATATATCAATGATACAATATCTCATTACCTAGTACGTCAACATAAATACCTGAATAAAATCATTTCTTGTCATAGGATTTTTCTTCTTTTTTGTGCACCAACAATATTCTCATCATTATCAACTGAAAATTCTTCACCAAAAACTTCTCTTTCCATTTCTTGTGTTCTTTCCACGCATTGTGATCCTTGGCTACACCACCGAGATGGTAACTACATGCGAGGAAAGTTCCTAGGGACAATCTAATGATCATAACTCTTTCTTCCAACTTGGTGATCTTGTGTTCAAATCTAAAGAAGATTGAATTGCTCTTACAAACTCTTGTTGAAATATCTTTAAAGAGTAAGGAGCCAATGCGTCTTGAGCTTGCATCTCTAATGGAGACATTGCTCTCAAAGTAGTACTCCTATATTTTTGGTGTCATGTAATTGAATTTGTTCAATATCCTCAATAGCAAACAGAACCTGAAATTATAAATTTATAAAAAAATATATTAATACTTCTAAATAATTTTATCAATTTTAAATGTACCAAAACACAAAACAACCACATTTCCTGCATGAATCTCTTTTATTTTCAATTTTGATGAGCTATGCGGTTTGCAGCTTGTGGAAGGAAGACATGGAGCCCCATACCATTCTTGACTCCTGTCGAGGGAATGAGAAATAACAAAGGATAGAGAAAATAGTGGCGTGAAGAGAGGAGAGAGTAGAAGAAAAAGTGACGTGGGAGAGAGGAGAGAGAGAAAAAGTGAGTAAAAAGAGAAAAAAAATTAAAAAAGAATATATTGAAAATGAAAATTAGGGAATTTCAGTTAGCTAACTAAAATAAAATAAAATTTGAAAATATGTTCTTTATTTTCTAAGAAAATTTAATTCTTTATTTTCTAAGAAAATTTGAAAATATTTAAGGAGTATTAACTCCTTAACCATTGCCCTTAGGGCGGGGGTTGTTAGCATTTGCCTTACTATAAATAGAATCAAAACTTTTAGGTATATAATTTTTTTTTTTTATAAAAAAATAAAATTACAAGTAAAACTCAAATTTCTCTATAAAAATGAAAATTAGTAATGCATAAATAATTTTTAATATTGAATATCATTATTAATTTGGGTTGAATTTAATATCAGCTTTCTCAAACTTGCAAATGTTAAAAAAAAAATTTTAAAAAATTAAAAAAAACAAAATTTTTAAAAGGGGGGGTTTAAAAAAAAATTGGTTTTATTTTTGAGGGAGGAAAAAATTTCAAAAAATTAAAAAAAAAAAAAAGCAAGGGGAAAAACAAGGGGTATAAAAAATTTTTTTTTTTTTTTTTTTTTTTTTGGTTGGGGGGGGGGGGGGGTTAAGAAAAAAAAAGGGGGGGGGGGGGGGATAAAAAAAAAAAAAAAAATTTTTTTAAAAAAAAAAAAAAAAAAAAAAAAAAAAAAAAAAAAAAAAAAAAAAAAAAATTATTATAAAAAAAAAAAAAAAAAAAAAAAAAAAAAAAAAAATTTGATTTATATGAAAAAAAGAAGGAAGAAAGAGAAAAAAAAAAAAACTTTGAAGTCAATACATAAATGCAATGCCCAAACACCCTTCCCCCAAAAAAACAAACCTTGAATTTTGCATCAGGTTTATTTGGTCTTTCGTTCAACACTAAAATCCTCCAATTAAAATAATGCCGACGACTTGGTATCGGAATTCCAAATCCAAATTCAGGCCCGTCACAAGCGACTAGAGAGAGAGAGAGAGAGAGAGATTTTGACTCAGGCTTCAAACGTTGGACGAAATGGTACCAGCTAAGATCGCAGTTGAGTCAAAATTTGACGGGCATGCTAATGCACATTCCCCTTTTTGTAGTAGAGATTAATAGTTGGATCCACAATGAAAACAAATCCACGCCCTAAAACGCACGTTATGCTCTAAGCCTGCCTACGTTGTTGAGGTTGAGATTTTGAAAAACGAAGCAGAAGCTTTGAACGGAAATCACAATTTATTGTTATTGTAATTACCTGATATCAATACCTAATTAATTCAATAACAAAATATTATCTTTGGAATAAAGTTTTAAATTTAACTTTTATATATAATTCAATAATTAGATACCGATACCTATAAAATAAAATTTTATATTCAAATATTATATGTGATAACATGTTTTATCTCTTAATAAGTTAATTTATTCTAACAAATAGATCGTATTTATTAAAAAAAAAGAAAATTGTACTTTTATATGGAATAAATTTTTTATATTTATACACGAACGGATGGAAATAAAAAGAATATACATCAACTGGTCATATATATACACACACACACCCCAACATCTTTAAAATATTTGTTGCATACTTGATAAGAAAAGAAAATAGTGATATCTGCGTCATGTGCTTGCCCTTAGTGCACATACTCGACCTTTAGACTCGAGCTTCAAGCATGACATGCATCCTGGGGTGAGCGTGGTATACTACCAAACCAAGGGCAGGGAGATACAGAGAAACACTTTTCCTTTAAATTATGAAAGAAAAAAAAGTAATATTCAGTGCATTATTTAGGCAAATATTATTGAAAATCTTAAGATATAGTTAAAAATTTTAAAAATATTACTAAAAATCTTAAAAGTGTCTGCCAAATTTTTTAAAATGTTACTGGTTACTCGAAAATTATTACCGTTGTCTCCTTTGTCTCTTATATGTCATATTTAACTTTTTTAGTATAAATGTTTATATTTAATTTTTATTTAATAAGAGGTGCATGTTTGTCTCCTTTATCCGCTTATACTTTATTTTTCTAATATAAATTCTTTTTTTCCTTTTTTTGAATTTAATAGGAGGCACGTGTTCTTAAATTTGTATATTAAGAATTAATATTTCTTTGTATAGTTATTAAATAAATTGAAATTAAATCACAAGGTATACCTAAATTGCTCTTATTAATATTTTCTTATCTAGTATTTTCCCTTTTATACTAATAAATAATGATTTACACGGTATTAACAGTGCTTTACCATATTTAGTTTTTTTAATATTAAAAATAATTTATAAGAATTTATTATTACTAAATATAATAATAATTCGTAAATTTATAGAATATTTTATAAATTATTCCATCTTATTTTATTCAAATATTTCAATAATTTATTTTAAAAATAAGATATATTATTTATTAATTCTAAAATATTTATTAAAGTAACTCTAACCAAACGCGTTGTAACTGATCTACATTAAAAAAACAAAATGCGATACAATTTGATTAGATCGCTCATTCTATTTCCTTAAAATTTACTAATAAAACAATTTCAAAAGAAAAAAAAAATGAAAAAGGAGATTCTGACTTGACGGGAGCGTTTGTGGCGTCACGTGGAAGTGATCCACCCAGGGATGGGGAAGCACGTGCTTATCAACTTGTCAACTCTAATTCTAACAAAACAAGAGGTCCATATTTCTCATTTCGATAAAGTTTTCGATATTTGTGGTTTACGTGAATCTCGTGGAGCTTAAAGTAGTCTTATCATTGGCACGTCTCGCGCCGATCGTATCGAATTAAAAGATTAGTTAATGTAGTTAATGCCTCTTTACTCAACCAATTTATTATTAATTAATCTCCTAATTGGGTACTTAAAGTGATGTGTTTCAAACCTTATTACTTTTTTATTATACACGAATAAAAAAAAATTATAAAAACTTAAATTGAGATGTAATAAATAGAATCAAATTAAAAAAAATGATAAAAATGAGAAAATATTATCATTTGAACTGTTTACGAATGATCACAAACTCTTATTACTTATTATTTAGTGCATGTTTGGTAGAGCTTTTTTTTTAAAATAAGTTCTTAAAAAATAAAAGTTTTTTTTAATGAAGAAAAATGAAAAAAGAAAAGAGTTTTATCAAAAGCTCAATGAGCTTTTGCTTCTTTTATTTTTAACTTTTACTTAAAAGAATGATTTTATAAAGAATATTTAATATTTTATTTATCATATTTTGTTTAATTGTTGTCTAAAATTAAAAAAAGATGATTTCTAAAAGTCACCTCTCTCTCTCTCTCTCTCTCTCTCTTCTCTCTCTCTCTCTCTCTCCATCATTTTTTTCTTTTACCACAACATTTTTTTTAACTCTTTTTTTTTTTTCATTCCCACCTTAAACAAAAAAAATATATATTCAAATAATTAAATATTATTTACAATATTAAACTAAAATTAAAATATTTATAAATTATTAAATTATTTTTATAAATTTTATATTAAATATTAATTCTTATAACTTTAGAATTAAAAATAAAATATTACATATTTAAAATATTTAATTATTACAACATTCATTTTTTTTATTTTATTTTTTGCATTAATAATTTTATTTGATATTTTATATTTCTTATATTATTAATTTTCGGAATTGAAACCAATAATAATAAAAATCCTCAATTTTTGTTTTGTTTTTCTATTTTCTTGTTATTGTAAATGATTGAATGATGAATAATTCTTTATTGTAATTTTAACTAAAATTAAGTTTATATATATTATTTTACCAAACAGTTTTTTAATAAAAAGAAATAAAAAAAGAGATTTTAGAAATAAAACTACCAAACAGCTTTAACTTTATTTTTTAAGCTCTTATTTTTAACTTAAAATTAAAAGTAACTTTTAAGTTAAAAATAAGACTTGCCAAACAAGCCCTTAATGTTGAGATATTTTACAACATAATTAATTAATTTTTTTATTTCTAATTTTCAAGAATTCAGAAGTTCTCTTTTTAGATATCCTTTTTTGTTTTCCTTTTACCGTATAGTCATTTGTCAAAATTCAGAAAAGCAATTTTATTCTTTTATCTAACTTTTACACCTAAAATAAGTGAAGGTTGAGTGGTAGGAAGAAGTTTGAGCTAAACTTGTCAATTAAAGAAGCTCAAAGCCTGCTATTTTGACTTGTTTAACATTGGGGCAAACTTTGCAGAAGCTTGTGGTTTAGGGTTAAATTCGAGCCCCTCTACCTCTGGTTGCCTACTTGAAATTGCAGTATCAAAGAATAACAAAAATAATAAATTAATAATAATGGTAAAAAAAAAAACAAAAAAGAAAAAAAAAAAGGAAAAAAAAAAAGGAAGAGAAAAAAAAAAAAAAAAAAAAGATTTTTTTTTAAAAATATTTTAAAATTTAAAATTTTATTTTTTTGGGCTAGGGGTGGTGGGGGGGGGGGGGGTGGTGTTTTTTTTTTTTTTTTTTTTTTTTTTTGGGAGGTGTGATTTTGTCCTTCTTAAAGCTCAATAAGGTCTCACTCGAGTAAAATTAAAGGGGGGAAAATTTTTTTTTTTAAAAAAAAAAGGAAAAAAAAAAAAGGGGGGGGGGGCCCCCGAAATAAGATAATTGAGTCCAATTATAAGCTAAGATTTTAAGTCTAACTTTAAATATAATCAAAGTATCTCGAGCTGGCCTAAAAGGTTTAAAACGGTGGAGTGATATCGTGATTGAGCCAGAGGCCCGCCAAATCTAATCCCCATGCATCGAATTAAGTTGGGTCTTCCAATTATAAACACCCCCCAAAAAAAAATAATTAATTAATTCATCATTTATTCTTTCATTTTCTTCAATTGCGATGCATGAACTACTTCTCTGTTTTTGCCCATAACTTGGTACTAATCACAACACTGCAAAAAGCTATCCATCTTTTCTCTGTTTCCCTTCCCTCCTTTCCATCAGTGTCTCCATTAAAAAATAAATTTAAAAAAAAGAAGAAGAAAAAACTTCATGTGGTTCTCAATCATGGCTCGCCCTGGTTTTCCTGCCTCACCTTCAATCTCTTCTAGTGGGGTCGACCATATTTCGGACACGATAAATCTTTTGCTGAAAAATTAAGTGCAAACCTACCAAAGCTTGGAGAAATTTAAATCCCCCGTACCAAAAAGCATGCCATGGCCCTCCCAATTTCCAGCCACGGTCCCCTCATGTCTAAGTGCTCTGCGCCAAGAGACAAATGTGGCCACATTAAGGTTGCGCCTCTTTCAAAAAATAGCCCTAGGATAGGACCACTAACTAATGGTATAGGGCTCGCACCTTCTTGATTGGATGTCACCGCCTTACCCTTTTTTTTTTTACGTTAAAAGC
Organism: Dillenia turbinata; assembly: GCA_037126225.1. Classification (NCBI taxonomy): domain Eukaryota; kingdom Viridiplantae; phylum Streptophyta; class Magnoliopsida; order Dilleniales; family Dilleniaceae; genus Dillenia; species Dillenia turbinata. Next base: position 7,878,592 of record JBAMMX010000018.1, on the reverse strand, counting down.
TATATTTTAATTAATTAGATTTAAATATCTATAAGAATTTTATTTAGAGACAACCCTTCATTATAATATTTTTTATTTTTAAATTTTAAATTCAAAATTTAATTAAAAAATTTAATATTTTATCTCATTAAATTAATTATTTTCAAATATAAGACGCTGCATATCACCGAATACAAAATAAATGATTTTAAGACTATGGATAGGAATTACGGTCAAAAAGAGAAATATATTGTTTAATTTTTATTTAAGAAATTTAAAGCAATTTCACTTGACTATGTTTGTGCCTACTGCTACTACTATTCATATATTTATATTTCTTATATTTTTATAGTAATGATCGGAATGTGATATATAAAAGGAAGGAGATAGATATGAAATATAAAAATCATGTTTAGTTTGTGGATTTAAGCATTTTTAGCAAGAGATTAAATTGCCATTAAAGTCATTTTCTCATTCTAGGGTATTCTATTTCTAAGCAAACAACATCCTTGTAGAGACACCTGGTAAACAATTATTGTTTAAATGTTCTTTCTTAAAATTTAATATTTAAATTTTTATAAATGTGTATATTTTCATAATTTTTATGTTTTATATAAAAAATAAAAAAACAAAGAACGCAAAACAAAAGGAAATTGAGTCACATTTTGTTGGCATGTCATGTCCTGATGGGTGGTCCAAAAGGGTATGAAAACAATTGTATTGGGTTGGACTACTTAAAATGATAAATACTATGGGACACATTTTTCTAAAGTTGTCATCTGCTAATTTAATTTATTCTTTTGGGGGTTGGTCGCCCATTGATATCATGGATACCAAATACGAGGAAAGAAAAAAAAAAAAAAAAAAAAAATAAAAGAAAGGGGGGGGGGGGGGGAAAAAGGGGGGGGGGGGAGATAAATTAACCTAATAAAAGAAATTTAAAAACAAACACAAAACGCACAAAATTTAAATCAAGATAAATTGATCTAGTTGAAGGGTCATTTCGACTATTAAATCGATTGATCATTGACTCAAGGTAATTCAAATGTAATGGTCTATTCAAAAATCTAATTCCCAAAAATAGATTAAATAAAGACAAAATATCTGATCAATTTTTTCTCCTTAAATTAAAAGTGAAATTTTAGAAAAAAGAGGGGGAAAAAAAGGGGGGGGGGTTCAAATACCATATTGTAGTTATTTAAATATTACACTATTTATGCCCTTCAAATTCCCCCCCCTAGATAATGTTTGTCCTCAAACATTTCTAACTCAAATAAAATTAAAATTACTCAACCAACATTTTTCTGAAAACAACTATTACAAATACCAACCCAATGAAATCAACGGTAAATTTCCCAGGTTCACTCAAATTCACTCATGAGGGTGGAGAATATATCAATAATACTCAAATCAACACATTGGAATTGGCATTACCATATGTTTGAATTTTTCTTCCTTTCTTTTTTTTTCTCTTTAGATTTCAATTACATAGTTAAAAATTCAAATCTTCGCTTTCGTAATCTGATGCGGTCTACATCAATGAAAGGGTGGAATTATGATTTAAGGGGTTTTTTTTTTGAGGGGGGAGGGGGGGAGAGATAAAGAAATAGTTTATATATATTTATATTTTTGTGGGAGGGGGGGGGGGGGGGGAGGGAGGGGGGGAGGGGGGGGGGGGGGGGGGGGGGGGGGGGGGGGGGGGGGGTTTGTTTTTTTGGGTTTAGGGGGGGGGGGGAAAGGAGGGGGGGGTGAGGGGGGGGGGGAGGGGGGGGGGGAATTTTTTCATCAATGCATGAAACCCAAGATGTGATCTCGAAATGCATAATATTGCAAATTTTAGAATGATCAATCCAAGTGCGATAATCATTTATGAAGAAAAGAAATTCCGAGCACAAAGAATGAATTTGCTCTGCTCACTTTTAAATGGGGTTTGTGTCAAATCTTGCATATTTATCCTTCAAAGAAAACTAGTAAAGATATGCATGTCATTATAAATACAAAGACCATTGATACGAACTATTTTTCATAAATTTCTAGCTAACCAAATAACACATATTAATTTAGAAAATTAAAAATTAAAAAAAAAAAAAAAAAAAAAAAAAAAAAAAAAAAAAAAAAAAAAAAAAAAAAAAAAAAAAAAAACCCAAAAAAAAAAAAAAAAAAAAAAAAAAAAAAAAAAAAAAAAAAAAAAAAAATTTTTTAAAATAATTTTTTAAAAAAAAAAAAGAAAAAAAAAAAAAAAACAAAAAAAAAAAAAGAAAAAAAAAAAAAAAAAAAAAAAAAAAAAACCGCAAAGAAAAAAAAGAAAAAAAAAAAAGGGGGAAGAGGGAAAAAAAAAAAAAAAAAAAAAAAANNNAAAAAAAGATAAAGTGAGAACAAAACTTCCCTGGGGTGGAGTGGTGAATGGAGGGTAAAATCCAAAAGGTTTGGAGAAAAATTTTGGTGGTAGCAATGGACCCCTTCTTAGGCGGGGCGTGCTAATGGTGAAATAAGGTTTAGGGGGGAAAAAGAAAAAAAAGAGAGGGGGGGGGGGGTAGGGGGGGGGGGGGGAAAAATTAAAAGCAAATCTAAACAAACAAATAAATAAAAATAAAGAAAAAGATCAATTTTTGTTAACTCTTTTCATGAATAGCTGTTTGCTTATTAAAAAAATGCGAATGGGGTGGGAAGCTATTGGCTGTGGTTTTGTTGAAATTTTTTTGCATAATTTCCATAATTGTTAAATATGGTTCTTATCCCTCCTTGATTATAAATTTTGAATAATGGGTACCTAAGGGGTGGGCCTTCGGTTGTACAAATAGAAAAATAAAAAAAAAGAAATAAATTATATTCGCCGGGCGCCAAAATTTGTGTGTTAAAAAAAAAAAAAAAAAAAATAATTTTTAAAAAGGGGGGGGGGGGGGGGAGGGGGGGAGGGAGGGGGGGGGGGGGGGGGGGTTTTAAAGGAAATAAAAATTAAAATAAAATTTTGGGGGTTGTTGTTGCAAATCTAAAAAAATTAAAAAAATTAATCATTGGTTCATTATTAAATGGAGGAAAAAGAAAAAATTGGTTATAGGAAAAGAATCGAAATTATTAAAATCTCTAATTTAGTAACTATTAAATAACAAATTACAAGAGTTTAGAATTTCTCAAAATTCTTATTCCCAAATATTTAGGAATATTTGCAAATCTTCAATGCTTCTAAATTTGTCTTCTTTTTTTTCCTTTTTTTCTTCATGACTCCTCCATTATTCTTAGCACATAAAATATAATAAAATATACTAATTAGTGTAATATTTATTTAAAAATAAAATAAAATCAATTATAAATATTACACTAATTTATGTCTTATCAATATAATTAACTTATCATGCAGTACCCTAAAATATTTAATTTTCTGCAAATATGATAACACATTTCAAATGACCATGGGTCATATATAGACTGTGCTGTCTTTTAGGAAAATGTTGCTAAAATTCCACACCAGAATTGAATTATCAAAAGCTTAGTCCTTACGCACTTGGGAAAAATGCAAATAGCCCTGGCGGCGGCGGGCTTATTTTGACTGGGCATTTTTTTTTCTTCTCGTCTTTCCAACCCCAGCAAGATCATGTAAACTTGGTCTACTTCTTTTTCTTGTTTGACTCGAGGATTATATCATAAAATAATGTTTTGTCAGAATTTACTGACAAGAGGTCTTTTTTTTGGGGGGGGGGGGGGGACATGGAGTAGATTCAAATGATACCAATTTGACTATAGCTCATTCGCATTGACAAGAAGTCATTGGCTGCTCGAAAATCTATTCCATAGCTTGGCAAATAGATACATTACTAATAAAGATTAATTTTTAGCATAATTAACTTGCAGTTTTGGGTTCCTATTTAATCCAAATTCCCCTTGCAAGCCTTATTCTGTCTGTCAACAGCTACGTGGTCAGAATGTCTAAAGGATTTCTAGATTCAAAAAACATAAAGAGACTAAATAATTAGTATTTTTTTTTCCTAATAAGAGCAAATGACCAAAAGAAAACCCTTTTTATTATAAGAACAAGCAAGAAATTTCAAATTATGTACCTGAAAGAGATCATTATCTCGCCCGGCACAAGAAATGAAAAATGTCTGACAACTAGCGAAATAGTACAGCATGAAGCTTTGGGCCCCGTCATAATTTGGACACGGAAACTTCTTTCCAAGAAGCTCATGTCTACACTCATCGATGATGACAAGGGATAATCCAACAATAACAATGATTAAATCTTTATCTTATTAAATAAGGTCAAATATATAAATTTTTTTATATCATTTTCTTTTTTTGGTCAAATCTTTATCTCACTAAAGAAGATCAGGTATATAAATTTTTCTATATCATTATACTTTATTTATATCGATAACAAGTAGGTAATAATCCATAAAAGTCTTTTTATATTAACGGGGTTCACCAAACAATCTCAAAAGCAATGCACATAGTTTCTTCATAATAGAATGTCTCAAGAAACCCTCCGTTCTCTCACTGTAATTAAGAGATTCACTTACCAACTAGCCCACTTTCTTTCCCTTCTCATCATCACCTTCCGAAGGTACTTTTAACAATACAACAACGAAAAAACTAACTACAAGAGGTCTCAGAAACCAAGCAAGAAAACCATCCAAAACCTTAGTAACCATATTCACAATCTTAACAAAACCTCAATCTCCACAGGGGACTGTTGTTTTACATCCAGCTTCTTCACCAAAATGGGCTCAGGCATACTGCTTAACCACTATCCAAAGCCCAAGGCCCAATAGACACGATGATTACAGTCAACCGCCCCCATAGGAATGAAGCCCTAATGAGCTTGAACAAGTTAAATCAATTTCAACGGAGACGATGATGGATGGAGTTATTCGCACGACTTCTAGTTCATCCTAATCATGGGATTAACCCACTCAACTGTTGTTTGAATTGATTTGATTGAGGGAAAATAGGAGGGAATGGTCTTGCTCAAGAGTGCCAAATAATTTTTTTTTTTTTTTTTAGACAGACTCAAATCTGAACTTATTACAAAGGGAGAGGGAGTAGTACCACTTAAACTAAAACTCATGGACAGTACCCAATAACATTAACAATATATTTGAGAGTTTTAAAGAGAAAAGAAAAGATTAGTTAGAAGAGAAAAGGAAAAAAAAAAGAAAAAATTTATAATTTTTTTCTATTTTATTTGGGAGTTTTATGAAAGAAATGAAATGAAATGAAATTCATTGAAAATAAAAAGTTTTGCTTTCAGTTTTTAAATGACATTTTTAGAATATAAAAAATATTTAACTCTAACATTTTCTCTCCCCTCTATTTTTTCCACTTTCAGGAAAAAAAAATTTAAATTTGGAGAGATTTCAAATCCCTAAAAATCCCTCATTTTCTCTTATATCTAAACTCTCAATGGAAAGAAAATTCTTTCATAATTCTTTCTTTTTTTTTTCCCAAATTATCTTTCCATTCAAACTAATTGCAAAACTAATATTTTAGTTAACATAGCATTGGAAATTTAGATTAATTTTGCATTTCCATTCATAATACAAGAAAATCTTACAATACTTATTCATCCAATTACCTCCTTAACTTTTAAGGCAACTGTCACATTTTTTTTTTTAACTCAACAGTAGTTATACCTACATTCTTATCTCATACTAAAAAGTTCTACGTAGTTGCGTATTAGAACATACATGGTCCATATCACCGGCACTCTACTCAGCTGCTTTGATTTACAAGGGTTATATATATATATATATATATATATATATATATATATATATATATATATATATATCCGATTAATCGTATGTGTCTACAGAGCCTTATTTATAGGGTGGCTCTCTTAGTGTTATCTATTTTATTCCCAAGTCTTGAGTGTTAGTGAAAAAACTTAACATTCTACCCCATTAAAATGACTTTTGGTTGATACGTATGTATTCTCATGCTTCTTTGACAGATAAACTGTTTCCTGCCCCTTCTTAACCTCTCACGACTCATTTGGGCCACTATTTTGTTGGGCATGGCCCATTTCATGTTTCCCTCCAACTCCATCAACGTCCTCCACCTCCTCCAAAGCTGCTTGTAGCAATGACAAATCCCAGAATAACTAGAAGAGGAATTAAATACCACACAAGGAAATCATGCAAGGACAGAACTTACAAACATTTTCACAATTTCAACAAAAACCACATTGAATTTTTGCCAGGCGGTAACTGGCTGTATATTTAAGGTGCTCCGTATGAAACTTAGTGTAGTGCAGAGCGGAGGAATAGGCACCAAAGAGAACCCCAACAGCAAGTAGTGGCATATTTTTCTTTTGATTTTTAATCTGAAAATCGTAGTAAAATGCACGATGTCTCCTCTTCTTCCATAACATTTGTAATCCAATTAAGCTTAACAACCAACGACAAAATGTTAAGAGAGAGAGAGAGAGAGAGGAATTTATACATGGGATGACTGACTTCTCCGATGTGAAGGACGATCATCTCTGACCACAACAACATCAACATCGTCTTCTCCTCCATGATCTTCACCAACATTTTGATCAACTTTATTCCCAATTTTGTTCTCCGAGTCTTGTTTTGATACGCGAAATACGCTCTTTAATCCCTTCATCAACTTTCTACCAATATATTTCCTATCAGCTCTTGGAGTATTACTTACACGATCATCTGACCCATTTGGAGAAGAAAAAGATTCTCCTCCTGCCACTTGTTTATATCCCATAAACCGAAAACTTCCTGAAGAAATAGACCCTCTTTCTTCTCTTTGAATTCTATTTGTGTCTAAGTTCACACGATGAAAACTTGCAGACTTAGAGTCCAATATACTCAACTTCCTTTCTGATTCATGAAGAAGATTTTTCATGCCATTCAAGTCATTCTCCAAGCTCTTAATTCTTGAGTTTGTTGCTTCCATAGCGGCTTTCAATTGTGCCACTTGGCTTAGGGCTGCATCACGTTGGAGGATAGCTCCCAATGTGATTGCATCATCCGTTTGCTGTTTCTTTTTCTTCTTCTTGTTGGAATTTGGGTGAGGGTCATGGTGATGGTGGTAGCAGTTTGCAGACGTGGCGGAGACGATGGAGCAACGTGTGTTGAGTTGTTCGACCAACATGGATCGGACTAGGAATCTGAGTGGCATTCTAGGGTTTTGGACTGCATGCACGAGGATTTGTGGAGAGAGCTTGTTGCAGTTTATGCTACTGCATGCTTGTGACTTCTGTTCCTCAGTTATTTTTCCATTATGTTCCTATTGTAAAAATGAACAAATCACTGAAAGCTCAACATTAAACAATGACTCTTTCGAAGGAAATTTCCAAAGCAAAACAACTTGAGTTACTCTACAACAAGACTAAATCTAATCTTTTTTTTCTTTTCTTTTTTTATTGTATGCAATAAGTAGTACCACTAAAAATCCAAAAGTCAGTATCTCTTTTGTTTAATTTGGATATTTTGTACAATTGAAAATGAAGAAGAATATGTTGTATATAGAGAATGCATCATGCTACAGGCAAAATCCCAATAAATTTTGCCTTAGTCCCTCCTCTGTCCTTTTATACAGAAAATGTTTCTATCAGGATGCAAATTCTCTACGCTCAATTTGGTTGGTTCTTTAGGTTAATTCATTCCAATATCAGCTTTTTAAGAATTAAACAATATTTCACAAGGGCGAAGGGACAGATAGGAGTGCAGCTATCCTCTCAAATTCTATAAAAAATAATAATAATAAAAATTAAATATATAGCTTCAAAAAATAATCTCCCAATATTCTTTACCTCAAAGAATATAATTCTAAATGTATGGTTTTTTTTAGTACCTAGACCACCGGTATTCAGATTATCTGATTAATCTAGTTCGAATATTGTAGAATCTAATTGAGAGACAAACTTCTTTATCGTCTGCTTTTCTATTCCCAAAACTAAAACTTGACACTTTGATTAAGCAAGTTCAGTGTTTTGCAATTAGACTCATAAGATGTTGTAAACACCTGCTTTACTATTTTAGCCTATGATATAAATTTCTAATTTCACGCTTATTTATAAGGTTTTAAAAAACAATCCCAACCTAACAATAGTGCAAGGAAGCACTACGAGAAATGCTAAACAAGCACATAATCTCCATTCCAACTAATAATATTCTGGCTTAGCTGAGGAAGAATTTTTGGATCAACCACAGCTTTTAAATCTTCACGATACACAAAATTAACCAACAACTTATTAATGGTGGATTAGAGCACTAATGATTTAACAAAAATATTAAAATCATTCTGAAAAGTTAACAATGTTTAGTGTAAATACTTTGAATTAGATTATTATTATTTTTTTATACTGTGATTTGAATTCGAGATTACTGAATTGAGGATAAGAGTTGTGACAACTAACTTGTCCTACATTTTGAATTATATTATTGAAATATATATTTCGATATTTGTTTCCATTAAAACTTCATAGTAAAATTGATATATAACATGAAAAAAGAATTAAATAAAGCAAATATATATTTATTTTAAATAGTTTAAATATATATTTGTTTAAAATTTAAATGGAAAGGAAGGAAAAAGGAGACTCAATTTCAATTTAATTACCTCAAAGTACTGGTCAACGAATCCATAGAGAAGATCATGACTCCGAGTAAATCGACGGCTCATAGAATTCACTATAATTTGAAAATTCTCCGGTCGAACCGCTTTGACGTCGTCCATCCAACAAACTATGCCGTCATCGCCGTTAACCGAATCCAACGCCTCGATACACCTCGACAACAAAGACGACGTCGTTTCCGACTCGGGCAACAACTCCAAGCAGGAGCGCAGCACAATCAACGTGCGCTCGACGTTGACGATAACGGCACGGCGGAAATACATCTCCGTTATGTGGCACAAGTTTCCGTCACGAAGGTCACTGTCGTCCGTCATTTCTAACAGCGCTGCCGCGGTTCTAAGAGCTGCGACGTTGAACGGCGTTATGACGACGTGAGCACCGTAACAGAAGTTGACGACGGTAGAGAATGCCTCGGCCGTTACATTTAACGGTGGAGAGAGGGTTATTTCGGTAATTTTGTCGCGGAGGCGACCCTTCAAGTACCGGCTTTTGGAGACCAGAGGATCCTAAGACGAAAGGTCAGGTGAAAATTAAATTTTGGTATTAAATGCTTACAGCTTTGACAATTAATTCACGAAAGCAGTTTTCAAAAAGTTCAATTTTTTTTTTTTATTAATCATTTCTTTTTTCTGTTTTTAACATTCGCAATAGCAATTAATTTCCTACAAAATAATAACCCCCGGTTTTATTTCCAGCTAATATGATATAAATTGTTATTAATTTATTATAATAAGTTATTTTTTATTTAATAAGAGATGTAGGTTTAGAATTATGCAATGTAAATAATCTTCTTCCATATAATTACTAAATAAAAGAAATCATTATTAAAATCAAACTCATTTCCTCAGAAAAATCATAAATTGTATTATCCGTCGTCAAATGATAACTGATTATATGTTTTCTTTTTATCTCTCGTTTTTTGTTTCAAAATGTATTTCACTTTGAGAAGATTAAAAAAGTATTTTTTTAACATTTTCTTTATTTTTTTTAGATAAATTATCGGTATTCAATATGTATGATAACTGATTATATATTATAGTTTCTGATCAAATCATTACCATTCATCTTAACCCTAATTGGAAAAAAAATTAAAGAATAAATAAAACAAAAACAAAAACAATTCAAAAAGCAAGTTCATTCAACAAACCTTGTGAAGGTGAAAGCAAGTGCTCTGAACATGAATTACCATATCAGCCTTGTGCCCTCTAGCTAATGACCTAATCAAAATTGTGAGAGAGAGAGAGAGAGAAAGAGAGAGAGATTAAATCCCACTTGAAAAGGGAAATTGTTTGTTAAAAGAAAAGGAGAGGAGGAGGACAAGGGAGCATGCATACCAAGCCTCAATTCTAGAATGGAGAGGAGTGGGAGGAGAGGAAAGGATAGGAGAGAGAGAGCAAGAGGTGGAAGAATCTTCATGTTCATCTTCATAGATGGTGTCCACCACGCCCAAATCTTGCCAACCCTTCATTTATTTTCTTCTTCTTCTTCTTCTTCTTCTTCAGTTTTTGTTTATCTCTCTCCCCATTGCCTTTGCCGCTGGTTTTTCCATTAGGTTGAAGGGAATTTGGATTTGGATGTTCTTGAAAACAGTAAAGAGATTCTTTTGTTCAAGTTCAAAAATTTGGTGAGAGGTGATGTACATTTATTGTTTGCATGTGGGGAGTCATAAATGGCTTCTCTTTACTCCTCCCTCTGTCTATCTCTCTCTCTCTCTCTCTTAAAATCTTGGTTTACCATTTGTACAAATATTTTTCGGGGATTCCCAATGCTGTCCGAAATTCCCTCGGGTGAATAATGTGGCTGAACTCACTTTTTTGATTTTGACAAAAATGTTTCAAAATACTAAATCTAATTGAGAAAATCGTAAAAGGCAAAAGAGAAAAGTATGAAATAATGCTAAAATAAATGAAATAACTTAAAAATTAAATAAAAAATATTGTATATACAAATTCATATCAACAATAAGACTATTTTAAATTTTAATAATTTTAAATTAATTAAAATATTTTTAAATTAAAAAAATTAAATATACTAAAGTAGACTATTATATAGGATTTTTTTTTTTGGGGTAGAAATATTATATAGGATTCTTTCTATGTAATTTTTTACTATTGTGAGTTCTTTGACATCATTGGAATAGAAAAAAAAAAAATAAGGAAAACCTTCCATTTGTTGGAAAATTCATGAACTATGTTACTTGGAAAAATATTTTATCATCTTAAACTTGTTTTGCCTGTTTCTTCATTGGGTGAAATCGTTAGGATGATGGAACAAGTTAAATATAGGGGCAGAAATGAGTCTCAGTTGAATTGATATTTGTTCATATTTGGCTCAATTAATTTTTTTTTTTATCTCATAGTTTAACACTTTTTTTATTCTATATCTGAAATTATATTTTGACTAATTCGGTTTGACCATGAACCTTATTTAGAGGGACGGTTCTTCCATATAATATTTTCTATTTTCAAATTTTAAACTCAAAACTTGATTAAGAGATTTAATATCGTATCTCATTAAGTCGACTGTTAATTAGTATAGTTCAAATTATTTTTAATGAACTATTATTTTAGATTCATACTTGGTTCGCACTGGGCTTATGAGCAGTTCGATTCTGATCATAAGTTCACATAATTTAATTTAATTTAATTAAAACTTCTAAATTATATATTTAATTTAAAATTTTGATAAAAATTCAAATATAATTATAAAATTTATAAAATAAAACAAAATAAAAATAACCTTCATTATAAAAAACTAAGTATAATATCTATAAATTATTCAATATTACAAAAAGATTTCAAAAAATAAACCGAATTAATTAACAAGAATTGGTCTTTGAACTTTTTATTGTCATATGTGTTAGACATGAAAAAAATTCTAAAACCAACATGCTTAACTCTAATACATATTAAAAATTAAATTATAAGATATATATATATATATATTTATATATATATATTTATATATATATATATAGCCAACTGATGAATACTCATACTTTATGTGAGTTAATAAATCTAATTCACATATTGCATATTTAATTTATAAAGTCGACTCACGATGCCAATTATGATTTAATCATATGCTGCAAGCGAGCTGCCTTAATTTGTTTTTACCCCTTAGCTACATATATTGTCTTTAAAAAATAATCTTGGTGAAAAAAAAAATAACATAGTGAAAAAAAATTTAAGCAATTTTTGGATGTGAGTCAAAAGTGATTTTATGTAATTTGATAGAAAAATACTTTTTGATTTTAAGTTCAAAATGGACTTCTCAGAAAAATAGATAAGAATCTAAACTATTCCTAAATTTATAAAAAATAGTACCAGGGATACTCTTGCCATAATTGAAAATATAATTCAAATGATGGTTTTTCCCCCGGGGGGGGGGGGATTGGAGGTAAGTTTCTGGAAATTGTTGGGGTAATCTATCCTTCGGAGATATATTTTTTTTTAGATTAAATGCTCTCAAACTTTTATCAAATTAGTCATAGTCATTGGAATGTCCCAATGTGGGCATTGGGGTAGGGAATAAGAGGAACATTTAGGGACCCTTATGTTTGGACCACCCATCATCACTTCTCTTTTCCCCAAAATAACATTGGAAAATCTGGAAACTGAAAATCCATATACCCCAATTCCTGTGATTAAGTGAAACAAGATGACTTCTTATATTAAGTTGGTAATTTTCCTGATTTGGAATTATAATTCGTATTTAGAATAAAAAATTTTATATAAAAACTCTCTCTTGAATAAAAATCAAACTCCAAAAACCTAAAAAAAAAAAAATGTAATATAGTAATTTAACAATTAAGATGTAGTCTAGTGATAAACCAAATTCTAAAATTATCTGGAATTTGACTCAAAAATTTGTCCGATGCCTGTTTTTAAATGGAGAGATATAATTGTTATCATAAACAACGTTTAATTGTGTTTAATGGATTTAATGACTAGATATTAATATTTTTTAAATAAAAATTTAAATTTAAATCTTGTGTATGACAAAAATATGTATCAAGGGAGATTTATTCTTTAAGGGCTAAATTCGAATCGAAATGAATTTATTTAAATTCAAGTATTGATGATTTATATTAAAAAATAATTGTTATACATGGTATAAGAAAAAATTATTCTCAAATGGAAATATATAACTTTTTAATATAAAATATAATTAATATAATAAAAATTTTTATATACATAAATATATATATAAAATTGTTTTAATAAAATAAAATATTTAAAAGAAATAATATAAAATCAATCAAAATTTGGCTGATATTTTCAAATGGAGCCGTTGTCCCTACTCAATTTAATTTGCGGTTCACTCAAACCAAGGAAACAATTTGGCCCACTGTTGAGAATTGTGGACCCTGTCTTTAAATCCCTGCACCTCACCTAACAAATGCATTCAAGTCAAATAATTTTTCACAATCTTTCTTTCTTTTTTTATTTTATTTTAATATAAAAATTTAAATTTAAAAGAATCGTGATTATTAAATTATTTTTTAAAAAAAAAGATTTTATAAAATTTCATAAGCTTTTATGTTTATATTTTTATTTTTATTTATTTATTTTTTTAGAGGTATGGGGAGGATCTCGACTGCTTAGACCTCTCGACCATAAAAAAAAAAGTCATCTACCATTTATTTCGTAGCTTTGTCCGAAGAAAATATTTATGGGACAAGCAACAGAAACCCTCCATTTATGGAGTAGAGGAATTTCAAGATGATTGTTCTTTTTTATTCTTTTATTTAGATTAAAACAAAAAAAAGCAAAACAAGGTTTTTAATATATTACAGATTCTTTTACGCTTTGTGTAAACCTAAACAACAAGAATTTCATTTGTTTTAATCAAATTTTTAGTTCACTTCATTTCATTTTATTCCTTTCCTTAAACCAAATAAAAAATATATATAATTTAATTAAATGAAATTGTTTAATTCTTTCAAAATAAAATGCTTGCTTCAACTGTGCATTTGCTAACTCAGGGGATAGTGATATCAATCTAACAAGAATAACATAGCAACGCCAATAAGTATAATTGTAGCCCGATTAGGAGTGAGTGGTAACTATTAACAATAGGTGGGTGTTTTGGTCTTTTCGTTTTTTTTTCTTCCTTTTTCTCTCGGTTGTTTTCTTCGGTGCTTGAACGGATTGGTTACAACCAATTCGGTTAAGGGAATTAGGGTTGGAAGATTCTCTAACAAATTGATACTATTGTATTTAACCTAGTTCAAATGCTTAATGAAAGATGTGAGAAATTTCTTCTTCTATTTGATTCTGTGATACTAATCCTCCTCTCCCTTTAGCTTTATTTCCCCACTTGACCACCATAGCTCGCACAAACAAGAGTCAAGGTCAAGGCCGACCTTGAGTAAATTCTACCATTTTGGTATCAGAGCTAGTTCCAATGGCTAACAATCTACAGATACAGCGCCTCGAACAACAAGTTGAGTCCTTGAGCTATGGACAAGAAAGGATGATGAAGCAATTGGCTGATATGTTCCAACTTTTGCAAACAAGGGAAGGATCTACCACCAACACACGAGAAAACGCTCCGGAAAAGTTATCCCCATGGGCAACACTGGGATCAATCACACCCAGGCTTTCAAAGCTTGATTTACCACGCTTCGATGGCTTGGAGGACCCCATGATTTGGGTGTGCTGTGCAGAGCAATTCTTTGATTTTTAAGGAACCCATCCGAAGGACCAAGTGAGGTTGGCTGCTTTCCATCTGGAGGGCGATACCCAAGTGTGGTTTTAGAGGATGAGAAATACACAACAAAGCCTCAGTTGGGAGGAGTTCAAATCATAGATAGGGGATCTATTTGGAGTTACTACCTATACGGATGCCTTCGGTGATCTGAGAAACCTTAGGCAGATAGGTATGGTTAGGGAGTTCCAAACCTGATTTGAGAGATTTTTGGGGCGAGTTGGGCATCTCATGGATGAGTAAGAAGATTCTTTATTTGTGAGTGGGGTCAAGGACCATACATGGGCCGATGTAAAGGCCTAGCGTTCAAATTCTCTTCTTGCTACAATTGGACTGGCCTGAATTTATGAGGAGAAGCAATTGAAGATGGGGCTTGAAAGCAAGGGGATTCTAGGGCTCAAAAGGAACGTATAGAACAACAATTCTTCATCTTCAGAAAGACGTTCAGGAGACAAATCCTTCACCGTGCAATGATTCACTCCGGTAGAACTCCAGCAACAATGTGAGCAAGGGTTGTGTTATCATTGCGATGAGAAGTATCAACCCCGTCACCAGTATAAGAAGTTGTTCCTAATCGAAATGGAGGATGAAGTGGCAAAAATAGATGTTTCATCGGAAGAGGGAGAGATCATGGAGGTTCCAGAGATTTCTTTTTATGCTCTCATTGGGGTATCTACACCTTAAACTATGAGAATGACCAGGCATTTGGGTAAGGTTTTTTTGACGGTCTTGGTGGATCAGGGTCCACACAATTTCATTAGTGAAGAATTAGTAAAAACAACTAGGCTCAAGGTCGAAACTGGTGCACAACTCAGAGTTGTCATGGCAAATGGGAAGCGTATCACTAGTATGGAGTTTTGCAGAGAGGTAACCATTTCACCACAGAATACTACAATTACAATTGATTTCTTTATAATTAATTTGAAAGGATGTGATGTTGTCTTGGGAATTCAATGGTTAGGAACATTGAGTCCAATACTCTGGAATTTTGTAAAAATGAAGATGAGGTTTCGGTGTAAGGGAGTCATGGTCGAACTCAATGGGATAGAGGGTTGTAAGCCTAGGTCAATTAGGGAGAAGGCCCTGGCCAAAGCTTTAAACCAAAATAGGGGATGGAGAATCTTATTGCACATTAGGGCACTAGAAGATAAGGAGAAGCTCGGAGGGAGCTGGGAAGAATGGGAAGTTGAGTTTCCTAAAGTTTTTAGGGATAAGATAGGGCTACCTCCTAGAAGGGAATAGGACCATCAAATCACCTTACACCCAGGGAGCAAACCCATATGCCTAAAACCCTATATGTACCCATATTTCCACACAAAAAGAGAGAGAGAGAGATCAAGAGACTGGTTGAAGAGATGATTCAGGAAGGGAAAGTTCAAAGTAGTAGGAGCCCCTACTTATCCCCTATGTTGTTGGTTAAAAAACACGATGGTTCCTGGCGTTTTTGTGTAGAATATAGGGCTCTTAATCAATAGACAGTGAAGGATAAATATCCGATTCCGGTGATTGAAATGGTGCCCGAGTCTTTACCAAGTTGGATTTAAAGTCTGGTTATTATCATATTCGGAAGGATGCCAGGGATGTGGAGAAAACTGGATTTCATACTCATCACGGGCATTTCGAGTTTTTGGTAATGTCATTTGGACTTTCCAATGCTCCAGCAACCTTCTAGAGCTTAATGAATAAAATTTTCAAATCTTATTTAAGAAAAATCATCTTAGTCTTCTTTGATGACATTATAGTCTACAACAAGAGTTGGGATAATCACATTTAGCATCTAAGACACACTTTGACCATTCGAAGAGACTACGGACTAGTGGTTAAAAAATGTGTTCAGTAATTGAAGGAAGTAAAATATTTGGGACATATCATTAGTGTTAAGGGTGTGTGAGCTGACCCATCAAAAATTGAGGCAATGACAGAGTGGCCGAAGCCAAGGAATTTGAAGGAGCTTCGTGGGCTCTCGGATTAACCGAGAATTATCAAAAGTTTATAGCTCATTATGGAACTACTACTAGGCCATTAACTGACTTGATGAAAAAGGGGAATTTAAATTGGCGGAAGATGCCGAGAGGACCTTCAAGGAACTTAAGGCCCTGATGACTATTGCCCCTGTCCTAGCACTACCAAACTTTGATCAAGAGTTTATTGTGGAATGTGATGCATTCGGATATAGCATAGGAGCAGTTCTAATACAAGTTGGATGACTGATTGCTTATTTTAGTTCAGTTCTTAAAGGGAAAAATCTCTCACTCTCTACCTACGAAAAATAACTACTTACTTTGATCCTTGCCATCAAACACTGGCAGCCATATTTGTTGGGGAGGAGGTTCGTTTTGAGGATAGACCATCGCAGCCTAAAGTACCTCTCGGATTAACATATAACCACAGACGAGCAGCAAAAATGGTTAATTAAACTGATAGGGTATGATTTCACGCTTGAATATTGACAATGACACTCTCCAGGGTATAACATACTGGGACTGTAGCCTCTATTTCATTTCCTGAACCTCTTTGGTGGCAACCAATTCAAGAAGAGAACTAGCAACATCCGGAGCTCATTAGAATACACAGAATGGTATGTGAGGAACAAGCTATTAAACCCTGGGAGGTTAAAAGGGGGTGTTATTCTTCAAGGGCGGGATTTACCTTCCTAGGGATTTGCAGCTCATACCTACTTTGATTCAAGCATGGATTGGGCCATGAAGGGTTTTTAAAGTTCATCTAGCGAATGATGGTGGTATTCTATTGGAAGTCCATGAAAGAAATGGTAAAAAAATTCATATGAGAATTTGATATTTGCCAGCAGAACAAAAATGATCACAGGAAACTAGGAGGCTTTCTGCAGCCCTTACCAATTCCAAAAAACGTATGGTTTGACATTTCAATGGATTTTGTGGAAGGTCTTCTCAAATTAAAAGGGAAATCGGTAATCCTGGTAGTCGTAAACCGATTGAGTAAATACACATACTTTATTCCCATTGCTCTCACCCCTACACGGCCATGACCTTTGTACAAGTTTTCTATGAAAATATCTTCAAGCTGCAATGGATGCCAGAGTCCATTGTTTGTAATCGGGATGTGGTTTTCACCAGTCGATTTTGGAAGGAATTATTTCGATTACAAGGCAGTAACTTTAATTTGAGCTCTTCTCATCATCCCCAAAGAGAGGGCAATCTGAAGTGGTCAACGAAATAGTAGAGGTAAACTTAAGGTGTTTTACAAGTGATCAGCCCAAGAATTGGGTACAGTGGCTTCCGTGGGTTGAGTTTTGTTATAACTTGAGGGTGCATTCCGCCACAAAGATGTCTCCTTTTGAAGTGGTGTATAGAAGACCTCCGCTCGACCTACTATCATATATTCGAGGTACTGCACGTGTGTAGGCAGTGGAAGACTCCTTGCTAGCTCAAGATCACATGCTAACAGTACTGTAGAAGAATTTACGTATAGCAGCAGAAAATATGAAGATTTACTATGACAAAAAACATGAGGATCGTGAGCTTCAAGTTGGAGATAGGCTCTTCTTAAATCTATAGCCACATAAACAAATTTCGGTAGCACGATGCAACTCTTAGAAGCTAGCTCGTCGTTTCTTCAGACCATTTACCATCCTGGAGTGCATTGGAAAGCTAGCTTAAAAACTGCGACTTCCTGATGGATGCAAGATTCACCCTGTCTTCCATGTAACCTAACTCAAAAAACATTTAGGAGTTACGGTTCCAATAGAACCCAGTTACTAGAATGGGAGCCCTTGCTACCTGAAGAGCCACAAGTAGTTCTTGACCAGAGGACCAATGGCAACATTGCAAAAGTCTTGGTGCAATGGAAAGGTAAACCAAAGGAGGATGCAACATGGGAAATCAAAGAGGAATTCATGGAGAAATATCCAAACTTTGCCAATCCTTAAGGACAAGGATGTTGTCGGGAAAGGGGGAGATGATATTAATCTAACAAGAGTAACATAGCAACACCAATAAGTGTAATTGTAGCCCGGCTAGGAGTGAGCGGGAACCTTTCTTTTTCTCTCAGTTTTTTTCTCCAGTGCTTGAACGGGTTGGTAACAACCAATTCGGTTAAGGGAATTAGACTAGGAAGATTTTCTAATGAATTGATGCCATTGTATTTAACCTATCTCAAATGCTCAATAAAAGGTGTAAGAAATTTCTTCTTCTATTTGGTTCTATGATACTATTCCTCCTCTCCCTTTAGCTTCATTTCCTCACTTAACCACCACAGCTCGCACAAACAAGAGTCAAGGCCGAGGCCGACCTCGAGTAAATCCTACCAAATAGTTAGAAAGAGAGAACAAAACAAAAATTTTAACAAAATCCAAACTCATGAGGTAAGGTAGGCCCTAACACTTAATGCAATTCTCTCTCTCTCTACCTCTCTCTCTCTCTCTCTCTTTTTCTCTAAAAAACACTACTCCAAAATTACAACAAAATTTTGGTTTTCTTTGAATCTTCATGTGCCAAGGACAAGAAATCACTTTCCACCTCTATGTTCCTTAGGTTTCCCTTCTTGGCTTTGTTGAATCCCTCTCTTAACCCCCAAAACTCCACCATCTCAATGCTAACAGTCCCTATGTTTATCCAAAAGCCATGCAACCAAACTCCGTTGCTATTTCTGAAGAGCCCTTGTTCACTTGCTTAACCATCCCTGAAGTTCACAGCTCCATCTATATTGAGTTTGATGGTCCCCTCTCGGGGACATTTCTAGCTAACCCTCCTTACTATCTTGGCCTATAGAACCTACTCCTGACCTCTGCCAGACTCAATCACCATGCTCAAAGTTGAATTGGCCACAGACTCAGGATGAGATTGCTCTCTTTGGTGGAGAATTCTGCAAACTTCCAAATTGCCCAAACTGTTGCCATGAATACCATACATTCCTTCTCAATGTTATCTTATAAACCTCTGCTACTCCTGTCTAGTGAAAACACCGAAGAGTCCCTCCAGAACTGTTGATTCCCTTCAATTCTTTTGTCCACCAAATTCTAGATATTTCTTGCATGTCCATAGTCCCTTAAAGCATGCTCCACCATCTCCCCTACCTTTGTGCAAACTACAAAGGGCCCTTCTTGTATCATACCTCTTCTTTTCTTCTCAACATTTGTCATGATTTTGCCCATAGCCGCCAACCAAAAAAATATTTTAATCCTCTCTTGTCACTTTGCTTACCATCCAAGACCACTTTGCTCCTACAGCTCCTTGCAGATTACTTCCTTTCCTCTATAATCAATAAATTGAGGCAACAGAGAATTTTCCATTTGGAGTCTCACTCCAGTAGGTGATATCTACTCTTCTTTCACCCCTAGGTATCATAATGTCTCTTATCTCCTCTACTTTATTTCTTAGAAGAACTTCTATCAGTTCCTTAACCTTTCACTTGCCCTCATCGTATATAAATTGTCCCACTTTGATATCCTTGGAGCACATGCTCAGTGGTAGGGCCAACAATAGAGCTTTCCGAGCCGGGTTTTGTAAGGCTTGAGCTTAGTCCGATTAAATTTTGATAGGCTTAAGCTCAAACTCGACTCGAGAAATATCAAAAAAATCGAGACTCGAACTCGGTCCGAAAAATAAGAAGGGCCACGGGCCCATTTCGGGTTAGACAAGACCCGAAATATAATTTTTTATTATTATTTTTTTAGTTACATAATTTCATTTTTTATATTTTAACCCATTTTATAATATAATAAATACAAAATAAAAATACATAAATCATTCAAAATAAAATATAAAACAAATACCATCAAGTCAAATTAAAAATTACATATTAGTATGAAAAATAACAATAACAATATTATGAAAAATTAAAAATTAGATTAAAAGTAATATATTAAAATTATTAAAATCACCATCTAAATACAACAATATTTGATTTTTAATTTAAAAAATAATAAATAAACGAATCAAGCTTATAACGGACCGACCATACTAGTGTCCAAACTTGATTTGTAATTAAAACGAACCTAGAAAAAGGGGCTCGAGCTTGGTCCGAGCTTGAAAGGAGCCAAGCTCGGGACAGCCCGGCCCAATTGCCAGTCCTACTCAGCGGGATTAGAGTGTGCAAATCAATCTTCTCCTCTCTCGCCGTCTGTCATGTGAAAAGCTAATATCTATGTGATCCCCAATTCTCCATTTCAGCCTCCT
The DNA here is from genome assembly GCA_037126225.1 of Dillenia turbinata. NCBI lineage: Eukaryota > Viridiplantae > Streptophyta > Magnoliopsida > Dilleniales > Dilleniaceae > Dillenia > Dillenia turbinata. The sequence goes on along the minus strand of JBAMMX010000018.1, from coordinate 7,858,153 downwards.
CTTTAGACACTCTCTGCTGTTTAGAATTCCATGCCACACTACAGAACCAACTCCCCTCTTTTGGTGTTCCATCAGCTCCTTATTTTTCAGGTACTTGTTTTCCAATATCTCAATCCAAAGAGCATTTTCTACCCTATCGAACCTTCGTTCCCGCTTAGCTAACAGGGCTATATTACATTCTCTCATTCTTCTCAATAAGCTTGATACCATATCTTAGACTTAGGAGGCTTGATACTTAAAACCACTTTTGTTTGAAAATTCCCTTAAGGAACTTAGCACATTGCTTAAATTTAGGTGTTTTGCTTTTGCGAACAAGAGCATATCATCTATAAAGAATAGATGAGAAATGTTGAGTCCTTTTCTTATGACTTTTATAGCCTTTCATACTCTTTTTCTCACTTTTTCTTGAATCATGTGTGTTGGTATTTTCATGACCAATATGGATAAGTAAGGGGAAAGAGGATTCTATTGTCTCAATCCTTGTCCAATTTTTATCAGAGGGAGACCTCACCATTCCATATGATGGACATGTTTCCATTAGTGACTGTAAACATTATCAGTTTGATCAATTGGATTAGTAGATTTATATTTAGCATGACATTTGTCAAGTATTACCAGCTTGCATTGTCATAAGTTTTTTGAAGATTTATTTTCTCATAAGGAAACAGTTTAGTTGTTATAATCCTTTTTCTTTAATCGGATAATCTCGATTTCAAATTTCGATATAACAAAAAAAATAGAGTTTATCTTAAGATCGTGCTTGGTCTCTTGCGTCTGATTGTATGAACTCCAGCACTTATTTTATGACCAAAACAGTCTTTTGGTCCCTCAACCCCCACAGAGTCTGTTGAATTTGTTTAATGTGACCCTTTCCCCATTTTGAAACTATTCTCATACTTTGTAATTTTAAAGCAGAAATAGATTCATAAATTAAAATTATTCTATATTGTGTTTTATCAAAAGTTAAATACTCTCTTTTTTTCTTTTTACAATAATTGAACATTCAATAAAAAAACTAAAATAATTATCAGGAGCACATGCATCTGATTCCAATTTTCATTAGTATACTTTTTTTCTTCATTTCATGTAAATCATAATATGAAAAAGAGATATTTTCACACCGTCTTGCATCATGCTTGATTAATTCTTTTTTAAAGAAAAAAGGTTTTTTATATAAGGCAATCATAAATAGTCATGACTATTTCTTGAAACCTAAAAATTTTGTATATGATTCTGAATATAAATATTTTCAAAGAGTGATAGTATTTAATTTTAAAAAATAAATGATAAAATTAATAATATTGGTGCATGGTGTTAAAATTTATATATGTTTTTTTTTTATAAACCATCAGTATCCGATAATTATTTTGGTTATGATTAAATTCGGTTCGAGTCAAATTGGTTTCTTAGGAGATAAATCACTCCTGATGCATATTTTTTATACACAAAATTCGAATTCAAAATTTTATTTAAAAAATATAACTAAATACGTAAAATTTTGTATAACTTCAATGATTTCTATTTGCTCTTAAGACCAATTCCAAAAAAGGGTTGAGTTTAAGTTACCCCCGAGGAGAGAGGGAGAGGAAGGGAGGAATGGGATTTGAACACAAAATTATCGGGTTATAGAAGATGAGTTATGATTTGTAAATTATTCTCTTGGAGACGAATTAACGAAGATTGTTCGAAAAAAGAAAATACGTTAACATATTAAAATTAAAAAAAAAAAAAAAGGAAAGAAGTTAACATATAAAATTAGGCCCAACTCAAGTCAGCCCACAGAAAGAGACCCTGAAAAAATAACCCTTATTAGGCCCGGCCCAATGAAGCCGAAACCCTAATCCCTATAAGACCAAACGCCAAACCCTAGTTCTCTTCTTCATTCTCTGTGCCGTCTCAGAGACAGAAACCCTAGAGAGAGGGAGAGAAAGAGAGAGACTGCAACAATGAAGTACAACCCACGAGTGAGCTCCTCAAGGAGGAAGAACCGCAAGGCCCATTTCACGGCTCCCTCCAGCGTACGTCGCGTTCTGATGAGCGCGCCGCTCTCCACCGACCTCCGATCCAAGTACAACGTTCGATCCATGCCGATTCGCAAGGACGACGAGGTCCAGGTCGTCAGAGGAACATTCAAGGGACGTGAAGGCAAGGTTGTTCAAGTCTACCGTCGCAAATGGGTCATCCATGTGGAGCGGATCACTCGCGAGAAGGTCAATGGCTCGACCGTCAATGTCGGAATCAACCCCTCCAAGGTTGTCATCACCAAACTCCGACTCGACAAGGATCGCAAGTCCCTCCTCGACCGCAAGGCCAAGGGTCGTGCTGCAGCCGACAAGGACAAGGGCACTAAGTTCACCGCCGAGGATATTATGCAGAGTGTGGATTGATTTTGAGGAGAGTGTTTGGTTCATTTCTCACTCTATTCTCCCTCTTTTTTGGAGTATTGTTATTCGAATGTCATAGTTTTACTGTCCTCATGTTTTTGGGAAACGTTGAACTGATTATGTTAATTTTGAGGTTTTTTAGGTTTTTTGTTGAACCGGTTAAGTGCCCGTGGCATTATCTATTTTCTAATGACAGTTCTTGAAATTTTGCAATATTTTGTTCCTTATGCTTTGGATCTTGATTTCTTTATTATGATAAAATTCTTGAAGTAGTGCTGGTGGTATCCTGTTGAAGAGATGACTGAAATGTTGTTGTGAACCATTTTTTCTTTTTTTAGGGATTTACGGTTGGTCTTATGTTGGTGGAATTCGATGGTTATGCATATTGTTTTGATGATAATTGTGGAAATTAGGGAATAAATTGTTTTGGATCTGCCTAGAAATCTTATGGTGAATTTTAGGGTTTGGATATGGCCCCCTTTTGCTTTATGTCACATGCAGTATCTTTGACCTATATGTTTGAATTCTGGGTTTAGCTGGGAAATGTTGAAAGGTAGCTTATTGATGATTTTTATGTTTTTTTTTTTTTTTGGATGCTATACCAATTGGTATTCGGAGTCATACTTTAATTAATCCAATTTGATCCAATTTGAGGCGCTCATTGGGCTCATTTTAGAACGTGATTAGATATGGTTAAGTGACCTAACATGCTTATCCACTAATGACATAATTTTTATGTTGATGAAGTGTCCTTTGGTACTATTAAGTTTATAGTGATGGTTGGTATGGTGTGTTGTGAATCAAGTTGATTGTAGTGTCTTCTAAAATGATGTAGACCGAAAATATTGTTGAGTCTTGTAAATTCAGCCAATGAGCTAGCTCAAATGACACTGTACTCTCTTGCCTTTATAAAAGTTTCGAGTTTAAGTCTCCGTGTCTTAAAAAAAATGGTCCTGTAAATTCTGAGAGACGTTGAACAGTCGATGTTAATTGTTGATGCTTCTGGGGTTCTTAACCTGGTTTGGTGCTGATGCACTCGACTTGTTTCATCTGTTCTTAACCTGGTTTGGTATTTTGATCTGCTAGTGTGTTGTATTGTTTGCTGCTGTACGTCATTATTTTAGAGAGCATTATTTGGAAGCAGCTTCTTCTCCTTGTCTAGTCTCCAGGAGTTGTGATTTGCGACTTGTGATTTGTTATTGCAGAAGGTTTTTTTTTTTTTTTTTTTTTTTTTTTTTTTTTTTTTATTTTGAGCTATGCCCTTGAAGAGCATGGTTCCTTCTTAATATGGTTTTGTTGAAAAAGGATCACTACTATCTTAACTATTTGCTCAATCTGATTTAAACTATATGTTAAGATAACCATAGTCTTGAGGTCCAAGTAAAAAAAAAATTATAGTATTGCTTTGTATTATATATAATTAATTTTTATGAATGACTTTGCTATATTCTTTTCTCCGTGGTAATGCTTTGCAATGGCAAAAGGTTGGAAGTGAGAGATTTCTCTGATAGCAATCCGGGATGATATGCCATTGACCCTTGTAAAGAACCTGACTCGACCTCAACTTTCCTGTAGCCCCCTCCTTGTCTCGGACCAGGGATAACCCTTCCCTAATCCCGGACTGGAGGGTACAGGCCAAGAAACTCAATCAAATTAATGTACTAAATCAATTGGGCAGATATTTGGTTGTTTTCTACAGAGTTGGTTCCACGGCTAGTTTCTGGCCGGGCTACCGCTATCTACTTAATCCCACGAGGATTGAGGAAGCCTAGGGGTGCTATATTGACAATTTTGCCCTTTTGTTTTGTTATTTGCTTTTTTTTTTTTTAATTTGAAATTGTTATAATGGGAATGATGAAATTGACAATGAACACAAATTTTGAAGAATTTCAAATTCATTCAATTATTATTATTATTTTAATGATTATCCGCATCTCTCTGTTTTTCAGCGTTTTCTGTAGAGACAGAATTACTCCCTTTTAAAGATAGGTAACAAGAGAAGTGTGCATTTCATGAGACAGAATTACAAAAAAAAAGAAAAAATGGTCGCCACAGTGGCTTAAATTTAAGCATGTGGAGCCCATTCCAATTCTCTTTGATGTCGAACACTACCTATGAGAATGATCAAATGTGTGACAGCTGCCCCCTTCTCGTATTAAATGTTATATATATGTATTGGATACTTTCTTTTTTTACTAAAATGAGTACTAATATTTACTTTATTCGTAAATAAATTATTTTATTTTACTCTTAAAAGGAAGATAAAACAAATTGTTTAAGAATATTTTCAAAAAAAAAAATGTTTGATTAACTTTGCCACATAGGGAGTACCGTTTTTTAAGAAAATTTGGAAATTTATGATAATCTGCAGCTACAGAGCTCCTTCCTAACCAAGCAAGGGCGGAGAAACAAATCATTGGAAACTTGCATTGTCGAGAAAGCATACACATGCAAACTCCTGCTTATTGCTCAGTTCAACCAAATACAGTATAAAAAAAGACATCTAGCCCTCAATAGCTACTATGAATCGACACCAACTAATACCTTAAGTTGTATGGTAGGAGCAAAATCAACCTAATAATTCAGGATGTTCATTCCCGAGCACAAAGATCAAAACAAAGAGAATCAATAAACGATAACAACATCAATGGAAACCCACAAAGCCCCGCAATTAAGGGGAGCATACAATGCACATATGTCAGTATGCCTCCAAAATAACAGAGGGAAAAAAATTAGAAGAGGCCTAGAACAAGGCCAAAGCATCAAAACAAAATCTGCGGTCATTCGGTGTCTAGAATGAATATGCCTATCCAATTTACTTATTCCGTACTCACTTCCAAATTCGCAACCAAAATTCAAAAGCAGATATGAGATATCCCCATAACAGTGTCCTGTGATGGAAGAAACCTCAAGGTTTGAGAGCAAGAGCAAATCCAAACTTTGGAGTTTTCTCTAAGGCCTTGGTGTCAATCTCGCCTGAGATTGTCAGTACCGACTTAGGTATGAGCCCGTGCTGCAGCAGAGCTCCCAACTTCCCATGGTTGTTGAACTTTGTTTTGACCGTAGTAAAAGGATCAACAGCGTATAACCCACCGATGGTGAAAGTGTTCTCATTTGTGGAGAACCTCCTTGTTATCTCTCCTACGACAGCACTCTTCTTAAGTAGATCCACATGGTGCACATATGATGCCCTTATGGTGTCTCCCTTGTCACCCCTTGAAAAGAGGCAAACAGAAATGGGTAAGATATCACTTAATAACCACTTTATCACTTAATATCAGTAAATTGTCAAGTAAACTAGCAAGTAGAAAAACTCACAATATTATCGAGGCAATGGAATCTGGTTTTGTCACACTAATGCCTGCAGTATATTTTGTGAAGCTTCCGGAGGTAGTTTCATAACCAGCCTCTGCACCAAAAGCAATGGTTGGGGTGCCAATAGTGGCTGACAGGTCGACTGCAGGTGATTGGTTTAAACCAACACTGGTAGTAAAAGTAGCATGGTGGTGGAAGTACTGAACCTCAACCTGCACAAACAATCAGCAAATTTGAGAGAGGTAGAGAGAGTATTTAAAAGCAGCAATTCTAATGGTATCTAGCTCAACAATGGAGTGGGAAAAAGTGAACTTCTTACCTTGCTTGAGTTGTAATCAGGAACCTTGAATGAAGCAATAGCCTTGGTGGATGGGAGAACCTCATGAAGTGTGAGGGTTGTTGCAATCTGCAAGGCAGAAAAATAAGTATATATATCATTAAACAGAAACAACGATTATCACATTGCGACTTTTACAGTAGGAAAAAACTCACATTTGATGCTGTATCAACTTTGACATCAATCGTGGCATTCTTGTATTTATACAGTGCTCCGATATCACCAGTTGAGAGTCCTCCTTTCTTCAAAGCAGTTGAAGTGAGGGCCTGGTAAAAGGAGAAGCTGACATTTTAAATCTTATAAAAGCAACTAGAAGAAAACCACATCAACATAAAACACCATTAGAAAGAATTATGTTGGAGCTAAAAATCTGGTCTATTTAAGTCCCACCATATTTTAAGAGGCTGAGAAATCAATTGCTACGTCAAATTGCAACCAATTTCAATCATGTCAAACTCTTCTTCAGAGTCAAGCTAACAATAAGCTGTGGTTTCTAAAGTTTTGCGAAGCTATGTTACAAAGTTCAAAAAAGTAATTCATCTGAGGCCAGTTCTTGCTCCATAATCAATTTCTCCTCCTAGGAGTGTTTGAACATAACTATGTTCTAAGCCCCTAAACCATTTCTCTCTTTTGCTCAAAGCAAGGATTAGCTGAAGACACCTACAATTTTGGTTTTCATCACCATTTTCATGTGTTACTAAGTACAATCTTGAAGTAATCTATATGACTGGATGTCTAAAAAAAAATCCTCTCAAACTTCTTACATCACCAATTCAACATTTTTTTTGTTGTTGCTATTATTATTACTACTATTTATTTATTTTACCCAAATGAATGGCCTTTGGCCAAGACTGTTCATAAGTTTCAAAAAATTTTAAGGCCATGAGGCCAGTTATATCTCTCAAATGCCAAAATTCACTAACCTACAGCATATTCAGTGTTGATAATTCTCTTTGTGATAAACGACTTCCTATCTACTAGTCATTTTCCTCAAGGACCCAAATTAAACTGCCTCAAAGTTCTCTAATCTCGTTACCACTAGCAAAAAGACAGAGAACCTAATCACATTGTCCGTATTAACCAATTTGTTCCCTTCTCTCCAGTACAAGGTTCTGGACTGAAAGTATCTTAACAGCAATTCCAACAGCTTAAATATTTCAACCACAGACTACAAGATCAATGCACATAAACTTCATAAACTAAATATGTCCAATAAGCAAATAGCACATTTCAAAAAGATCTTCCACCTCTTCTCCAAACACCTAATCCACAAATGACATCCCCCTAGAAAAACCCAAAAACAAATAAATAAAAACAAAATAAATGGGGGAAAGGTCATTTGTGGTTGTCCCCACATCTGACTACACTAATCATCTTTCCTAGTTGGTTTTCTACACCTCTCTCTTTGCATGGGTGTGTGCTTGCACACAACTACCCACACTTGTCGGCTTCTTCAGTGGCTTCCATCAAACAAATCTTCATTTGTATTTTCTCACGACGTTTTTAAAGAAGTCTTCTTCGAATCTACTAGCCTCCTAGCATCAAACATACGCTCAGAAAACTTTCAAGTATGCTAGCTTTCTTAGATAATAGAGAGCAATTTTTATGATCACTTATTTGCATGATTTAATAACAAAGCAACCATACAGTTAAATGAAAGAAGAATGATACCATGCAACTATAATTAGCAGCATAAACATATTCATATGAAAATACATTCCTCATTGTGATTCCTATAGTAACTGTAGCTCAAAGTTCAGTGCATCCTTAAGATATGTAAAGAAGTGATGGGAATAGGAAGTCATGACGCACAAGCTGATTCAAGCTCCCTATTTCATATGCACAATGTAAGCATACTAATTGTGGATGTATGCCATGCCCATGATGAGTTAATCGGAAGCAACTCACCGCATTGAATCAGTTCTATCTTAAAGGAAGTTATCTGGTAATAAACACAAAAATAGAAGTTACACAAATCATGTCTATAAGTTATAGACAATTCCATCTGAGTTTTCTTCTAGGAAATCAATTAAAGGGTCCATTCTAACATGGACTGTAGCATGTCAGGTTATTATTATTACTATTATTATTATTGATGAATAAAAACTTTATTAGAGGCAGTAAGGGGATACCAAACCAAAAACTTACAAAGCTAAAAACATGGGCTGGTGTAGCATGTCATGTTAATTTACTCATATAATCACGGTGTACATAATTTAGGGCATATTAGGTTATCTTAGTTGAACAATCATATGATACATATCAATGAAATCAGACGACCATCCCTAAAAATGATATGATCTAAAGAAGAGAGAGAGAGAGAGGAAGAAGAAGAAGAAGAAGAAGTAATTATTTTAGGGTTTTACATATTGATGAAATCAGTACAAACTACAAAGTCGACCCAATCTATGGAATCCAGACAAAAGCCCCATAAAGATTTCAAACCCTAAAACCGATCTAAAGCTGCAGAAGTGAAATGGAACGAAAATTGAAATCGTACCACTCCAGTATGGCTGTAAGTGGAGACGGTGAGTTTCTGATCCGAGCTATAGTCCTTCGTCAAAATATCTACCAATACCAAATACAATACCATCAAAATCCGAAAGTGCGAGAGAGAGAGAGAGAGAGATGATTTACCTTTGGCTTTCTTCCCGATTTCGGAGAAGAGTCCCGGTCCCTGACTCATACTTGCACACAGAGAGAGAGAGAGAGATGTGAATTGAGAGATGAGAGAGAGAGAATGGTAAGGACCAAGGGGAAATTGGGCTTGGTCTCCACGAAACGAAAACGAAGGGAATGAGTCCGATCTTTCACTTTTTGTCGGCTTCTGATTCCTTTGATTTGTTCTACTAAGGTGGTCAACTCAATCATCACCGTTGATACAGTTGAATCTAATCTTGTGGGATCCATTTCTTCCAAATCTCATGAACTTCAAAAAAGTTTTGATCATCGGGACAGAACAGGCCATTGATCCAGAAACCATGGAGCCCGTTCAACTTAACCTAGCCGAACATGGAAGCCCAACTTTAACTTGAGACAACCCAACCCTTCATGCCATCAATTTTGAGGTCCATAACTGCCTCACTGCATTTGGTGGAAACGATTTTATTTACTGGTATCTAAAATTATATTTATATTAATTCTATTTGAGTGTTTAGAAAAAAAAATTTTAATATAATTTTTTTATTTTTAAATTTTAAATTTTAAATTTAATACTTTTCTCGTTTGATGGATTGTACTGACCAAAACAATTGGGGATTACTAAGCATAAGCCAAATTTCACACTAGAGGGGGCTTCTACAACTTTTTCGGCTGGCCAACACTTTGAAATGATGGTCTACCCATCCTCTCTCTCTCTCTCTGTGACGCCACCATTCACTCTTTGTGAAACATGCTAACACGGCGATACCAATAATAATAATCAAAATGTCAAGACTTAAAATCAATCACCACAAACAAATATAATATAATTTTTACAAAATACATATATTTTTTATCTAATTAAATTTATAATACAAGAAATAATAATTTAATTTACTCTAATTTCTTTATATCATTCATTTCTACATGAAATTATCTTTTCAGTTAACCCCTTAACTATCATATTTTTACAAATATATTATATCCATATTTTTAACAGTTTATCTCATCATTTGATTAAATCTCTTATATTTAAACTCTCGATCTTCTTAACTAATAGGTTTTTGGGTTTTTGTTATATATATCCAAACCATCTCAAACGATACTCTTGCATCTTATCCACAATTGAGTTCACTCCCAATTTAGTACGTATCTTTTTTATTTTTAATCATATTTTTCATAGTTTTATTACACATCCATCTTAATATTTTCATTTCAGCGATAGTCATTTTCTATTCTTGTTGTTGTTTAATAGCCTAACATTGATACCATACAGTAGCGCAGATCTTACTGTCGTTCTATAAGATTTTCATTTCAAATGCAATAGTATCACGTAGTCGCAAAAGAATTTTAGATACTCTTCTCCACTACATCATACTCGTTTGAATACTATGATTTATATCCTCATCTATATTGGTATCGTTTTGAATGACGGATTCTAAATATTTAAAACGTTCACTTTTCGATACAATTTGTCTTTTTAACTTAATTGTTTTTTATATCATTTTGGTATTTTCCACTAAACATACAAATCATATGTTCAGTTTTTGACCAACTCAACTAAATCCTCTAAATTCTAGTATCTCTCTCCATAACTCCAATTTCATACTAATATCCTCTCTAATTTTATCGATCGACACTATATCATTTGTAAAAAATATACACCATAATATTTCATCTTGAATACTCTTTATGATCTCTTCTATTATTATTGCAAAAAGGATAAGACTCAATGTTGATCTTTGGTGAAATCCAATGTTAATTAGAAAACTATCACTTATATTTTCGTAAATTTTTACATTGATAACAACTTTTTTATACATATATTTGATGAGATTAATGTATCTGATGAAAATTCTCTTCTTTATTAGCGCTCACCACAAAATATATCTAGAAACCTTATCATATGTTTTTTCAAAATCAATGAATACCATATATAAATCTCTCTTTTATACTATAAATGTTTTCATCAAATGTTTTAGTACGTGAATTGTTTCGGTGATGCATCGACCTGACATAAATTCAAATTGATTCTGAGTCATATTTATCTCCAATTTCAATTTATACTCAATTACCCTATCTCATAACTTCATAGTATGATTCATAAGTTTAATTCTCCTATAATTTAAATAATCTTGTATCTCTCTCCTTTATTTTTATATAGTGGTATAAGTGTATTATTCCTTCATGTTTGAGATATTTTCTTAGTTTGATATATTTTATTAGAAATGTCTGTTAATATTGTTATTCTAACTTGTTGGATATCATATGCTTTTAATTTTAATTATGGTATAAGCTAAATTTCATATGAGTAGATTTCTTAAGGAATTTGAAGATTGAGAAGCAAGAAGCTTTCTTTTTGCATTTCTATCTTTCAAGCATAGTGAACTTTCTCCGAATTTCTCACGCTGGAGTTTGAAACGAAGGATTTTTAAATGTAAATCTCCTAACATAATATGTATCATGTTTAATGACTGTGTCCGTATCAAAAGTTAAGGTGAGTGCTAAATAAGAGGCCTGGTAGAAAAAAGGGGTACATCGCCCAGAAGTCAGAAAAGTGAAATCGTATTTTTAGATATTGTTTGAAACTTCAAAAGTACATGTACCCTAACCCTGAATCAGAGAAAGGAAACTATTACGTGTGCCCTAAGCTAGGGTCGGTGAAGAGGCGACAAACCCCACCCACCATGACTTTGGATTGTATGAAGATGTTTCGCTTTGGAGATGAGTGAGGGTCAAAAAACCCGAGTAAAAGAGATAAGGAAGAGAGAAATGGAATGGATGATTGCAATAGACAGAATGGGATACATCGCCAGAAGTCAGAAAAGTGAAATCGTATTTTTTGACATTGTTTAAAACTTAAAAAGTACATGTACCCTAACCCTGAATCAGAGAAAGGAAACTATTACATATGCCCTAAGCTAGGGTTGGTGAAGAGGTGAAAAACCCCACCTACCATGACTTTGAAATGTATGAAGATGTTTCGCTTTGGAGATGAGTAAGGGTCAAAAAAACCGAGTAGAAGAGAAAAAGGAAGAGAGAAATGGAATGGAGGTTGCAATAGACAGAATGGTGCAGTGTCTAGAATAGTTTTGAACATGTGCTTTTCATAACTAAAAATGAGACTAAACAACTTTTTATCCTAAAAAAAAAAAGGAGTTTATAATTTTTAAGGAAAGAGGGGAGAAAGAACTGTAATAATTCTCTCCTTTAACTTTAATTTAATTTTTTTATAATAATTAAAAAAAGAAAAAGGAGAAAGAGGGGAGTGCATAGATTACTTTTCAAAAGGCTCATTTCCCTATAGTGATTCATGATAATTATTTCATGCTCTGAAGAGTTGTTCACCTAACAATTCAAAACTGTCACGCAATTTAGGTTATATGACGGGAGACAAAATTTTGCATTCACTTGACCCCTTTTTGACATGAACATCTACCTACTAATTTTAAATTACAAATATATCATTCTTTTCTTTCTTTCATAACTTTTTGGTGAGGAGTCAATATATATATATATATCGAGCCTTCAAACGCCCCCACAAGGTCGTTTCATATTTTTAAGACCCTGCTATACATTTTTTTCTTTTTCTCTTTTTTTTTTTCCGTTATTCATCTTTTTTTGACCATATTTTTTTCATTTAAATCCTTATACTTTATTTTATCCTTTTTTTCATTTACTTTTTGAGACCATACTTTGTTTTTTTTTCCATTCATATCCTTTCACTCTTTTTACCCTTTTTCGTTTAAATTTTTCATCACTTTAAAATATAGGTTTTTTCCTTTTTATTTTTTGGCCCTCGAATAGTCGTTCTTTTATTTTTAAATCATAATTTTTTATTTTTTATTTTAGGTTCTTACTCTTTTTATTTTTAACCCAACTTTTTTTTCTCTTAAGTTATTTGTTTTTTCCGAACATAGATTTTTTCTCTTTTGTTTTCTTTGACCTCATGAATGATCGTTCTTTTATTTTTAGACAACAATTTTTTTTTATTCAGATTCTTACTTTTTTTTTTAAATTTTTTACCTAATTTTTTTCTCTTAAATCGTTTATCTTTTTAGACATAAGTTTTTTCCCCTTTTTGACCCCACTTGTCCATTCAGATCATTTTTTTTTACCCAGGTTTTTTTGACTTTAGTCTTTCTTCTTTTTTAAATATAGATTTTTTTTTCCTTTTGTTTTTTAGACCTCACAAATGGTTATCCTTTTATTTTCAAAATATAGTTTTTTTTTTCTATTAAGATTCTTACTCTTTTTATTTTTGACCATTTTCTCTTGAATCCTTCATTTTTTAATATAGATTTTTCTCTTTTTATTTTTTTGGACCCCACGAATGGTCATCTTTTTATTTTTATTAAACTCTTTTTTTATCACTGATATACGTCGTATTTTTCATTTGTTTGAATAATAATTCAATTTAAATATTAAATTAATTATAAATTTAATAAATACTTATGCGATAAACACGCAAGGGTAATAACTAGTTATTTATAAAGTCATGAGGTCTACCTTTTTCTTTTTTGAGATTTATTGAGAGGGCCCTGTCCTTTATTTATGGCTAAGAGAAGGGCAATAGTGTTTTGAGTGGTTAGGACTAAGGGCTAGTTTGGTTCACGAAAGGGGAGAGGGAGGGGAAAGAGAAGAGGGGGATTTATTTCTCTCATTTTAAATATAGATTTTTTTTTCCTTTTGTTTTTTAGACCTCATAAATAAGTAATAACCTTTTTATTTGGTTAGAATAAAAAGTTTTTTTTTCTATTAAGATTATTACTCTTTTTTTTTTGACATTTTAACTTGAGTATCATACTTTTGTAATATAGATTTTTCTCTTTTTATTTTTTTGGACCCCACGAATGGTCATCTTTTTATTTTCTTTCAAAATATTTTCCTTAAAATGTAATCTTTTCTAAAAAATAACTATTTAATATATTTTTCTTATTTTTAAAATTATAAATTTAATAAATACTTATGCGATAAACATAAGGATTAATAACTAGTAATTTATAAGGTAAAAGGTCAAAATTTTTCATTTTTGAAATATATTGAGAGCCTGTCCATTAAAATTGATGGCAAAGAAGGGCAATAGTGTTTTGAGTGGTTAGGACTAAGGGCTAGTTTGGTTCACGAAAGGGGAGAGGGAGGGAAATAAGAAGGGGGATTTACTTCTCTCATTTTTTATTTGGTAGGAATAAAAGTAAAGAAAATGAATAGTATTTTTTTTATTTGGTTAAAATAAAAAGTAAAAAAAAATATCATCTTATTTTTTTAACTTGAGTATCATATTTTTGTAACACAATATTTTTAATATTTCTTACCATATAATTTTTTATTTTCTTTCAAAATATTTTCCTTAAAATGTAATCTTTTCTAAAAAATAACTATTTAATATATTTTTCTTATTTTTTACAAATTATTTTTATTATTAGTTGAAGTATTTTGATAGAGAAAACTCAATGGGTAAAATCAAAAAGTCACGATTCAAATTACACATCACCATGACTTGAGATTGGTTTCGTGTTAAAATACGAAATCAAAACTCATCTATGATCCATCATTCATTCATTCATGGTCTCAATTATAGAATCTTTTTACCTAGAATGCACCCAACATGTTAAAAGTCCCACAAATCATTCCCTCCCACACTTTGAAAAAATCAGCTTTAGTTATTATTTCTTGTCAAGTTGAATTCGACATATTTAGACCCCCCCCATGCATTTCTTTACCTGTCCCTTGTGGCCTACTTTTTGGGATTTTTTAGAGGGCCATGCCTTTTTTTTTGTAATTAGGAGCTATGGTATACATTAATATTCTTTTATTTTTGAAATATTTTACATTTTTCTCGATTGTTTTAAAACATTTCAATACTCTAAATTAATTATCATTTATATAAATATATTTATATTTTTTATATTTATATATTTTTCATATTTAATAAATTATTAATCTGATGAGAAGAGCCACTAAAGTTGTTAATAATATATTCAAGCAGATCCATTTTAGAATTTATATTTATATTTTTTGTTGACTAAACACACATAAGGGCCACAAAAGTGGTGCTCAGCACTCTAAATATCGAAAAGTCGGTCTCTCAAAATAATTATTTAAATTGAATTAATCTGATTTTTAAATATCTATAGAAAAAAAATATATACCCCACATTTTATATTTAACAATTTTCCTTAAAATCAAAATGGTATTGTAGAAATTAATTTAAGTTTGGAAACAAGTCATGAGAAGGGCCACTAAAGTTAAATTGGGTGAAAATATCAGTTGATTAGTCAACAAAAGAAATGAATTGATGTTGACAGATGAAAGGATTATCAAACCCAATGTCTTTCGTGTGCTCGTAGAAGACATTAGTATTGTGAGCAATTTTTGGTGTTACGTCGATTATCATAATAAATTATGACAGAACAGAACCATCATGAAGAGACTTGAAGTTACTTCGATAAGATCTTACTTGTGTCTCTAAAAAAAACACATCAACATGCGTGGGTGTTGTCTTAGAGTGCAACTAACCCTTCAATGTCTTCTTCTCCGAAATTTAAGAGACCTGAAGTTGGATAATAGATTTCGGGAAGAAGACAAACAAGAGTTTGTTGCACTCTCAGGTGTATAATGCAACACCCAAGTCTGTTGATTTTTTTTCTTTTTTTTTTCCTTTAACCAAAATAGTAGATAAAATTACTCCTAGAGGGACTCTCTCTCTCTCTCTCTGTCTCTGTCTCTCTGTCTCTCTCTCTCTGACGTGAAATTTCCACAAATGTTTGATGTTTCCAGCTTTTAAATTAGAGAGAGACTGCAGAGCAGTTTCTTTGCATGTCGCAGGAAAGCGTGTAAAAACCGCGGATTGCTAGAGAAAGGAAAAAAGAAAAAAGAAATAAAAAAATAATAAAGAGAGAGAGAGAATTGACTCCACCAATATCGTTCAATACCAAGAGAACAGGGGCAGCTAAAGCTGAGCATTTAAAGAGGCTTCCCTCCTCAAAATAGCAATCCCCACCCCCAACCATCACACGTATATCGGATCCTAATTCAAAACGAAAACTCAAGATTGAGAGAGGGGGAGACAGTAAATTATTGTGTTAAGGTTCCTGAGTGACTTTTTCCCCCCCTCAAAAGTTTCGAGGAACCATGATCGGGCTTTCTCAAAATGTCACATGAAAGTTCTATTTCTGACTGTTAGTGCAAAAATTTTTCATTTAAATTGTAGATGTCTGATCATTCCTTGTTTTTTAAAAAACCTTGAAGAGGAAAAAAAATGGAAACCTATTTGAATGAAAACTTTGGAGGGGTAAAACCAAAGCATTCCTCAGAGGAAGCGCTTGAACGATGGAGGAATTTATGTGGGTTTGTCAAGAATCCCAAGAGGAGGTTCCGTTTCACTGCCAATCTCCACAAGCGTTACGAGGCTCAAGCTATGCGCCAAACCAATCAGGTCTCTCTCTCTCTCTCTCTCTCTCTCTCTCTCTCTCTCTCATGATACTTAGGATCAAACCTCTGTGTTAGTGTTGTGCATGCTTGTGAGCTACTGCACGGCTAACACATGAAAAGTCAAAGTGTTCCCATCATCATCTAAAAAATTTTTTACAAAAAGAAAAAGAATAGTGTTAAGTTTTGAAGCATGTTAATCACATTAACCATTTAAATAATTGTTTTAAATGTTTATTATGCCTTTAATGCAAGCTCCAACAATCAATTTAAATCATGTTGCGTCATTTAAATTGTTTTTCATGTATTTTTTTTTTCTCCCTGAATTAGCCAAATTTCTTGTACCTAATATTTGGCATGCAAATTAATCTTTTTCACCAATATTGTCCCTATTGTATTACCTTGTGCATTCATCAATGAGGGAGTTGATTAACTCTATATTTGCGTCTTGAATTTTGCAGGAGAAATTGAGAATTGCAGTTTTGGTTTCTAAGGCTGCACTGCAGTTTATTCAAGGTAATGGTTCTTTACAGAATACAAAATCACATTTTATAACATAGTACTTATTTCTTAGGATTGATTACTCAATGTTTTTCTTACATGTGCAGGTGCATCATTAAGTGATTACAATGTGCCAGAGGATGTCAAGTCAGCAGGTTTTCAGATTTGTGCTGATGAATTAGGAGCGATAGTCGAAGGCCATGACGTAAAAAGGTTAAAATTTCATGGGGGTGTAGAGGGTCTTGCAGAAAAGCTCTCCACATCACTAACAAATGGCCTTAGTACCCATGCTGATAAACTTAATAGCAGACAAGAAATTTATGGCGTTAACAAATTCACAGAAGCACAAACTAGAAGCTTCTTTGTATTTGTTTGGGAAGCTCTTCAAGACATGACTCTTATGATACTTGGCATTTGCGCCTTTGTGTCATTGATTGTAGGTATAGCAATGGAAGGTTGGCCTAAGGGTGCACACGATGGTCTTGGCATTGTTGCAAGTATTGGTCTCGTAGTGTTTGTCACTGCAACAAGCGATTACAGGCAATCTCTGCAGTTCAAAGATTTGGATAAGGAGAAGAAGAAGATAAGTATCCAGGTTACAAGGAATGGGTATAGGAAGAAACTGTCTATATATGAGTTGCTTTCAGGTGACATTGTCCACCTAGCTATTGGGGATCAAGTGCCTGCAGATGGACTATTCATTTCAGGATTCTCTGTCTTGATTGATGAATCGAGTTTGACTGGTGAGAGTGAACCAGTCATGGTTAGCAAAGAGAACCCTTTTCTGCTTTCGGGAACTAAGGTTCAAGATGGGTCTTGTAAGATGTTGGTCACTACTGTTGGGATGAGAACTCAATGGGGAAAATTAATGGCAACGCTTAGTGAAGGTGGAGATGATGAGACACCTTTGCAGGTTAAGTTGAATGGTGTGGCAACCATAATTGGGAAAATAGGCCTTTGCTTTGCCGTTGTGACCTTTGCAGTTTTAGTGCAGAAAATGTTCAGCAGGAAATGGCAGGAGGGATCTCACTTTTATTGGAGTGGAGATGATGCATTGGAACTGCTTGAATACTTTGCTGTTGCTGTGACAATTGTTGTTGTTGCAGTTCCTGAAGGGCTTCCGTTGGCTGTGACTTTGAGTCTTGCATTTGCTATGAAGAAGATGATGCATGATAAGGCACTTGTTCGACATTTAGCAGCTTGTGAGACAATGGGGTCAGCCACAAGCATTTGCAGTGACAAGACTGGCACTCTCACAACCAACCACATGACTGTAGTGAAATCCTGCATTTGCTTGAATACTAAGGAAGTGCGCAGAATTGATAAGGCTTCTGATTTGTGCAATGGAATTCCAGAGTCTGCCATAAAGCTCTTCCTGCAATCGATCTTTAACAATACCGGTGGAGAAGTTGCGGTCAGCAAAGATGGGAAACCCGAGTTGCTTGGAACACCCACCGAGACTGCTTTGCTAGAATTTGGCTTGGAGCTTGGTGGAGACTTTTTAGCTGAGAGACAATGCTGCAAACTTGTTAAAGTCGAGCCATTCAACTCTGAGAAGAAGCGAATGGGAGTGGTAGTTGAGCTTCCTGAAGGTGGTCTCCGAGCTCACACTAAAGGTGCTTCGGAGATAATTTTGGCTGCCTGTGACAAGGTGATCAGTTCAAACGGAGATGTTGTTCCACTTGATGAGGCATACCTCAATCAGCTCAAGGTCACCATTGATCAATTTGCTAGTGAAGCTCTCCGAACTTTGTGTATTGCTTACATGGATCTAGAAAAGTTTTCGCCTCAGGATTCAATTCCTCTTCTGGGCTATACTTGCATTGGAATCGTGGGTATCAAAGATCCAGTGCGCCCTGGTGTGAGGGAGTCTGTTGCAATTTGCCGTGCAGCTGGCATTACAGTGAGAATGGTGACGGGAGACAATATTATCACCGCAAAAGCCATTGCTAGAGAATGTGGCATCCTAACCGATGATGGTATTGCCATTGAGGGTCCTGATTTCCGCATAAAGAGCCAGGAGGAACTTCTTGAACTCATTCCTAAAATTCAGGTATAAATTTTACTATTTATGTCTTAAGATTGCAAGGGGAAAACTCTATGATGTGCAATTCATGATTTTTTTTCTTTAGGTGATGGCTCGATCTTCTCCTCTGGACAAGCACACTTTGGTCCAGCAATTACGCACCACATTTGATGAAGTCGTTGCAGTGACTGGTGACGGAACAAATGATGCTCCTGCACTTCATGAAGCAGACATTGGACTTGCAATGGGCATTGCAGGAACTGAGGTGAGTTTGCAAAGTCTAGATCTCTCTGATACATGACAAGTTGTAACCAGTCGATATTGTCTATTTCAGGTTGCTAAAGAGAGTGCCGATGTCATTATTCTGGATGACAACTTCTCCACAATTGTGACCGTGGGCAAGTGGGGGCGTTCTGTCTATATCAATATTCAAAAATTCGTACAATTTCAACTTACTGTAAACATCGTTGCTCTGGTTGTCAACTTCTCTTCAGCTTGCATGACAGGTAAAATTCTCCCTCTTGGACATTTCCACTTCAAGCCAATCTGTCTAATTCTTAATTTCACACCTTTTCGATTTTGTTTCAGGAAGTGCTCCTCTCACAGCTGTTCAGCTGTTGTGGGTGAACATGATCATGGATACACTAGGAGCACTTGCACTAGCAACTGAGCCTCCAAACGATGACCTAATGAAACGGCCACCGGTTGGAAGGAGAGGAAGCTTTATCAGCTCTGTCATGTGGAGAAATATCCTTGGACAATCCCTTTATCAATTTTTGGTCATCTGGAATCTCCAAGCTAAAGGAAAAGCACTATTTAGACTTCAAGGCCCCGATTCTGATCTTGTCTTGAATACCCTCATCTTCAACTCCTTCGTCTTCTGTCAGGTAGCTTCCATTTCATGCTCTTGGACTCTCAGAAGTAAAAATGATGTTGCAGGTTTTTTCATCTCAAATTTTCTATTGCAGGTATTCAATGAGATCAGTTCTCGAGAGATGGAGAAGATTGATGTCTTTAATGGAATAATGGAGAACTATGTATTTGTGGCAGTTCTCAGTTGCACTGTCTTCTTCCAAATCATTATAGTAGAATTCTTGGGTACATTTGCAAACACAACACCTTTGACCTTTCCCCAATGGTTCCTCAGCATTTTCATCGGATTCCTAGGCATGCCAATTGCTGCCGGCTTGAAGATGATCCCTGTGTGACCCGAATGAGATAGACAAGCTAGTTATACAATTGCAAGTAGAAGCCATTACTAGTCAGCTCGGACATAAAATCTCTAAATCTTCAAATTTTGCATTTCTGTACCAAGACAAGATGTCCATGAAAATTCACTGGACATCGATCAAATTTGTGGCGAAATTCGGGAAGAATACTAAACTTGTAGTTATCATGATTCAACTTGTATCTTGATACTTATATGTTCTGGATCTGTCATCAATTTGTTCCTGAAAGATCAATTTTTCCCTTTGATTAGGCTGTAAATATTCCCTGCCTTTGATGGGTCAAACTTCAACTAGAAAGAGTACTAGCAGATGAATGCCAATGAAATATTGCAATAATAAGTAACCCTAAGATACAATCCTGCCACTTTTTAACTGATGAGAGAGAGAGAGAGAGAGAGAGAGAGACGCTGCCTTCATCAGTTCAAAAAACATAATGGGTAGTCTTGAGGAGAGACCATCAAAATTCCATCAACCCTTATTATTGAGCACAAGAGGAAAATGTATTGGATTTATTTTACATAGGGATCCTCATCAGCAAACTATGCATTTTACATTGCATAACAAGGTACAACACAGTTTCTATGTCATGGTTAATCTTCCTCCATTGTATCCTTCTCACTTTCATAAATATAAAACATCCATACAGGCTCGAGCAATTTTCTTATTGTTGTCAAGCTCCGTCTTTCCTCCCCATTGTTTTCCATATCCTCAAGCACTCTCTCCACACGAGGGTAGATCTCTTGCAGAGATGCCAACATCCTGCTAAGTTCTCGCCACTCACCATATACATTCTTGACTAACTTCATGCAGACAAAGTGCAGAAGCCCATGTACTAAACCAAAGTCCTTTCTCTCTAGACCTACTAATGAGCCTGTCATGAAAATCAACCCTACCGCATCTAAAACATATGGATTCCCTCTCAATAGTGGAACTATCATGTCCATAAGTCCCTTAAAAGCAGGAAATTCCTCAGTCATTGCATTTCCGTTAACATCCTCTTCCAAGCTTTCCAAAGTCAATTCATGAAGTTCGTTCTTTGCTAAAACTGAAAGCCAAGATGGGAACTGTGCTTTCACACGTTCCCAGACATCAAAATGATCTCTTTGTCCTGAAATATTTCTCAGAGTGTACGCAGAACCCAATGCCAGAATCAAATCAGGCAACCAGGGCTTCAATGCAGTCATGAGGCGGGCAGCATCAACAGAACCTAAGTATATCTCTGCATAAGAGACCAGATCAAGCAGGTTATTGGCAAGATCATAAACTTTCAGTGGGCATGGTGAAGCTTCGACACTTGTCTTAAGGGCTATATTCAGTAACTTTGCTAGATAGGTAAAGGCACTTTTGAGACAACGGAGTGTCTCTCTAAAGTCATCTTCGTTAAACTGCAGTTGATCAGGGGAATGTTGCTTCAATATTGAGATGAGAAATTGCAAAGTTTCTGCTCCAAAATCTAAACACCTTTCTGCATGGTGCAAGGGTGGTCTCATTGTAGCAGCATCTACTATGAACATAAGCACCTGACTGAGCATCTTCACCATTTTCAATCTTCTTTTCTGTTGGGTAAAGATGGATCCTACAAATACATTAACCAGATTTATTCACCCATTTAATCGCAAATGAAACATAATGAAATCGAACTACGAAAGGTGAATAAGCACAAGCATGTGAAACCATATTAGAGCCATTGAAAGAAAGTTGTGCACATGCAGCTCCCAAAGCAACTATCTATAGTTTAGTGCTCCTTGGGAAACACAAATGGCTTCCATCTCTTTTAGGACCTTGTTTCATATGCATTCCAGGCCTTCCGGGTGGGCAATTATGGTTTTCCCGTCCCACAATAACCAAGGAAGCACCGGAGCGTTTCTTTTGTTAAAAAGGTGACCTCATGAGAGTCAATCCTTTCACAGGTTTTCAAAAATGTGACCAGAACTGTATAAAGTGCCAATCAAGGTCTAGCTTGCTGTTAAGGTAAGCCAGTAGGGCCCATAGAGAATTGATCTGGAAGTGCATAAACAAAGCAATTATGACGAACATTTCATGCAGTCAGCTCTACTAATAAACCATCACAATTTCATATAATGTCCCAGATCCAGCAGATGATCAGGCTTATCTCCAAAAAGTTAGATTGCTGATATATTCTCACAAATTGGCAAAACAATCAGGTGTTATTAACTATCAAAATGGGGAACTCAAAGAACTATATTAACCTGGGGAACAAGTGACAGCAATTTTTCAGGCACTTAATTCTCATCACACTATGCCTCACAAACAACATAAACACGATTTCTCCCTTTTTCCGCATTTGGGGCAAAGGGTGACTGACATTGTTTAGTTGAACATGAAAAGTTAGTTTGCATAATCACTTACCTGTATTACTCAATCCAGAAATATCCATTTGAGATTCTTTGTGCATGCAACTATCTGCAAAATCCACGTCTGTATGCTTGAGTTTTGAATGCAAATTGGAAGACTCTGTTGAATCATGTGTAAATAGCTGCCTAGCACAGTTGAGTAAATGATCCAATGTTTGATGCAATGCTGTTTGCTGAAGATACCAAACAGAAAAAGAGTAATGGTCATCACTCAGGTTGCCGGATCTAATTGACCAAACTCTCAGAGATTTGGATAGACAACCAACACTTTGAGATCGTCAGATATTAATATCTATGGACTCTAGAAGATATGCTTGCTACGAATCCATAAGAAAATCATTATTTTAATCTCCTTATAGAGAATCATAATATGAATACAGAGTACTTTAGCGTCCAGCATCTGAGCAGAAATGCAATTTAAGGCCAAAGATATTACTTTTTCAAGAATCTGGATCTAAAAATTAGCAATGTTCCATTTACAAGTGAGCAATTTATGTTCTGTCGTTTCATTACAAATGAAGTGGGCTTTTTAATAATAATAATAATAATAATAATAATAATAATAATAATTAAAAAAAATAAAGCAAAACATAACTTGCCTGCATGGATGATCCTCCAGAGTTCAGCACATTGCTTTTGTCACTTGTACTTGCTAGGCCAACATCTTGTAGAGTCATTTGTGTGGCAAGTGCTGTATATGCCATAAGTGGAGTCGTGTCCATATAATCACAACACATGCACTGCAAAATGCTGACCTCGGTAATGACTTTCAAGGAAAAGAATACCAAGGCTAGATTGGCAGATTGTAACATGGCACTTCGTGTGTCCTCAGACATGAGCAGTTCCTTGATTTGCCAAGCTATTCCAACAGCAACTGCATAATCCTCCTCAATTACGGATGCAGCCTTACTTTTTGACTTCTTAGCAACTTCACGGTTTCTTTTTCCAGAGTGTTTCACTGTTGACTTCTTCTTCTTCCGATTTGAAGAGGGAACACACTGTTTTGGCACTTCAATGCCAAAATGGATGTGGCACCCGACTGCAGCCCTCTGCAGACGTGTTGTTAGAATCTCAAACAGGACATCAAACTTATTACACGACTGCATCAATCTATGAGCAGATCTTACTTC
Organism: Dillenia turbinata; assembly: GCA_037126225.1. Taxonomy (NCBI): domain Eukaryota; kingdom Viridiplantae; phylum Streptophyta; class Magnoliopsida; order Dilleniales; family Dilleniaceae; genus Dillenia; species Dillenia turbinata. Next base: position 7,834,785 of record JBAMMX010000018.1, on the reverse strand, counting down.
AGCTTGCCTCTCCACATTTTCTGACAAACCCACACAATCAGAAATCACATCCATGCACTCAACTAGAAGGAGGCTTACATCATCAGGGGAAACAGTAGAAACAATGTTGAACAGAGATGATTGAGAACAACAACCAGCAACAGCATTCAATAGACACTTTTGATTTTCACCAGAAATCAGTTCTTTAAGCACTTCCTTGCAAGATGACTCATTCACCAAGTCATTGCACAGATGGTTGGCAGCATCAAGTGCTCCCTGGATTTGATCCGAGGTTAGCTCGTGAGGTGATACAACCAAATTAATGAGAACTTTGACGAGTTCCATGATTGTCTTTCGAGATGCCCTTTCTGATAAAGCAAATTCACAGAATCGAGCCCCAGCCAAGGGAGCTCTTTTTATTAGCATTAAACAACGCTCACATGCTTCTTTTACGGGAATCTTTGAGGGTAAGTATGATGGTATAAGCAGCCTGGTGATTTTCTGCGCAACAAGGGGCTGATCGTTTGCAAGTGCAGCCAATAGCACATCCATTCCCACCACCTATGCAATAACGTTTAGGACACAATCAAACAAATTATGCTTGAATTATTTTCAGGATAGACAGCAAGTACAAACACAACACATAAAAGCTACAGCCTCTAAACCATGACCATTACCTTATTAAACTGGAAAGTACGAACATCTCTAAGGAGGAGAAGTAGGTCAATGACAGCAGCTCGTACAGACAGAGCAGAATCCTGAATTAAATGCCCAAGTCTTGGTAGAAGCACTTTAAGAATTTCATGAGATTGAGGGTTGCCAAGCAAATATGAGACACCGCTTAGAGTGGACAGCCTAACATCATTGCTTATATCGTGTGACATCTCATCAAAGATTTTTGTAAGTATTTTTGTAATGGTTGAAGACGGTATGATCTCCCAAAATAAATGAAGGATCCGACAAGAACCTTCCACAGCAACAACTCTGACATCTGGACAATCATCCACAATTAACCTCTCCAACAGAAAAAATTGTCTATCAAGCAGTGTATCTTTTGCCTCTTTTGTGGATTCAGGATCTTCAAGGGGAAACAAATCTAGAAGCAAATGCAATGCATTTTGCCGGACATTTGAGTTCGCAACCTGTCAGGAAATTGGAAACACCTTAATGCCAAACTATTCCGAAACATATAAATAATTTGGTATTGGTGGAAGTGTCAACTTGTGCTGTGTTATTTTAAGTATATGGTTGGGACCTACTCACGCATTTTGTGCATATGAAGACATGTTTAGAATACAAGTTTTTTGCACAGATTGGATATATGTGTGACATACACACCTCAGATAACAAGGTAAATGGTGAGAGAGATTTATAAAATGGAACAGCCACAAAGTAATAATGAAGTTTATTTGATCCTTATACAAGTCATTTTTATCCATAATTGATGATATAAACCTTTACATCAAAAACACGTACCCGTTACTAAACAGCCATCTTATTGTATTTTTGACTGCCAATCTTTCAGCCACTTATTTCAACAATTTTAAATGTATCACACTTTGCATCATTTGATCAACTGACAAACATCTTTTGTTGGAAGCATGAGTCTATTGCTACACTACAATAACATTAATTTGCCATTGCTAGTCTTTCAGCTCACTTGTTTCCACTATTTAAAATTGATATATTTTGCACCATTTGATCAACACCAAAGCTTACCCTGATCTGTCGCAGTAAATCTATCTTCAAATAAACCAAATTCAAAAATAAATTTTTAATCCTTCACAAAGCATTTTTATCCATTATCAGCCAACGTGAACCTTCTACAAAGAGCATGTATCTATCACTACGCAACCATCACACTAAATTTGTCATTGCCATAATCAAAAAAGAAAAAGCGTCATAGTTTGCAACATTTGGTCAACATGAAAACTTACCCTGCACTTTTGCAACCAATCCACCCTCACACACCATATTTAAAGATAAGTGGAACTAGTTCAAGGAAAATACCTGCAGGGATCGAAATATAACAGGCTCAGCAAGACGAAACAACAGCTTCTCAACTCCTGGAATCGTCCTTTGACTAATAAACCCTCCTAAAACCCTCCTAATTGATGCAGCAAATGCACCGGTACTCGCATGAATCGCACCCTCAATCAAATCCAGCAAAAAACCATTTTCGATTCTCTCTCTACTATCACTTTCACTTCTCTTCCAAGCCCTAAAAACGATATATGCATAATCCTCCAACATAGACTTTCTTCCAAATGGAATCTGAGACTTAATTAAAGCCAAAGCCTCCTTCACTATCTGAATACTCAACCCAAACATAAATGCCACAAATTTCCTCCCTTCTTCCGTCTTCAAATACAAAGGAGTAATCACACAACGAATTAGTAACAGTTTCAAATCTTCAATACTCTCATCATCGAAGTCAAACATTGAAAACGCCTCACGCAGAACATAAACCCTGTGAACATCGACTTTCTTCCTCAATGTCAATGACCTAGCTAGCAAAAACGGCAATGACTGTGAAATTAGGGTTTCTCTCCCTACAAACTCCAATTTCCACCATTCTTCACACAAATTTAAAATCTCCGACGACAAAATGGAATCAGACTCAAAAATAACCATATTATCATGCAATTCACGAACCGCTGGCAACAAATCTACCGGAGAAAAACACTTCTTGGGATGCGAAACACAGAGAACCAGAACATGAGCATAGATTCGAAGCTTGTTCAGATGAGTGTCGTTTTTGCTGCTGCCGCTGATGGTTTCGTCTTCTGTCTTCGCGTTTCGGGATCGAGATGATCTTCGAGGCCGTTTTGTCGGAGGAGATTTTGGGGATTTGGGGGAATTGGGAGAGGAATTTTTGAAGGAATCGATGCACTGAGTGATGGAGGTGTGGAGAGAGAGAGGGAGAGAGGAAGAGAGATCTGAGATGGGTTTGATTGAGAAAATTAGGGTTTTGAGTGAGGGCTTTATGCATTTGAATTCTGATTTTGTTGCCGAAATTAGGAATTCTTCTGCTGAGATTTGGAGAGAGGATCGAAGTCTCTTCTCCATTAGAGAGAGAGCGAGAGAGAGAGAGAGAGAGAGATTGTTTCTCAGTTTTGCATTTTGGGGATGGTCTTGAAGAAGAGCAAGACGAAAATAATAAGTTACAGGCTGTGACGGAATGAAAAGAACAGGCGAATTGGCAGTCAGAAGTTTGAAGTGAACGGAAAGTCCAAATTGTTTCACCCGTTGACAATTTTCGTTTGATCTTTGATTTGTCTGTCTTATAAAATTTTGGCACGTAGTTGTCGTTCTTGCGATTCGTCATTTGAATTTGCGGTTTGCCGCTCATTCTGCTTCGAGCGGAAAATAAAATTTAGTATTTTGAGCTGATTTTATTTTTCTTTTTCCCAATTAATGAGTGCGATTGATAAATAGAATTCACACAACAGGTGAGAATGAGCGAATAAGTCTGGGCCGGGTTGGGCTGGGTCGGGTAGGACCTAAGGCCCAAGATAAGCGAACAATGGTTCTTTTTTTTTTTTTTTTTTTTTTTTGTACCAAACAATATTTTGCTTTGCCTCCATAGGATTTGTTAAACTTTTATCCGTAGGAAAAAATAAAATATAGATAATAATATATAACTCGTGAAATTCTAAAAATTAAAAAAAAAAAATTGGTATCCTTATTTTTACCTCCTAAATTTTCATGCGGAATAACATTTATCCCTAAAGTGAGGGTAAATGTTATGCTTGGAGAAGGTAGGATAACATAGGGTGAAAGGAAATGAAAATTTTAAAACAATTGTATTTATAAAGAAAATTTTAACTAAATTTATTTTTAAGAGAGAAAATTAAAAAATTATTAAATTTAGTAAGAGAAAGCTTAAAATAATTTAATTTTGTAAAGTGAGAAAATTAACGTATTTTAGTTTAGAGGGAGCAAATTTTGTATTTAGTTTTAAAAAGAGAAAAATTAAATTTTGATTTTTAGAGAGAGAGAAAATTTAAAATTAATATATTTATGGAGAGAAAATTTTGGTTTTTTTTTTTTTTTAGATGCAGCTGTAAAAATTTGCATCCAATGATGTTTCATTTTCTACGCCTGTGACACCTGTGAGAGAGACAATGCAATGATGCCTCTCCCCTCCAAATTATGTCCCTATGGAATAGTGTAATTTTGACCGGACGGTGTTGGTCACGCTGGATCAATGAAAGAAGTGTGACTGATTGAAATTCCTCAATTTAGATTAATTTTAAAAAATGTATAATTTTTTTTAATTTTTAATAAAGATTAAGATTTTATTTTATTAATAATTATTTGTATTAAAATTGTACTAATATTAACCATTTGTAAATCAAAACACAACGCAAAAGTTTTTGTTGCTTGACAGACTAGGTAAAGGAAGAAAATATGATGTGGAGCCTTATTGCCCATAAATATTTTTGTGACCCCAAAACAAGTGTCTTTTTTTTTTTTTTTTTTTTTTTGAGTTTCATGATGGCCATTTGGGTCCTACGCTGCATCAATGGAGAGGAGCCTATGTATTGGAGTTGGTGTTGCCCTTTTTGTTGAAAAGAATGGTTGGGGGGGCACCTCTCTGAAAGAGCATGAATGAAAATCAGCCTAGTCTAGTAGTCACTTTAGAATTTTCCTAGCTAGATCAAATGACAATACAAATCAAGCATATTTGAAGGATTTATATATTCGTAATAAATTATCTTCCTCAGTAATATTATATCTGGGGTTATATCAGTGTTGCTATATGGTATTACAAATTACCAAAACGATTATTTTAACTTTTAATAAAATAGTTTTTTTCTACTTTTCTAAATTATACATTGTTCTTAATATGTTGCTAATGCTTTATAAGATTTGGACATAATAATTTATACTCTAGATGTGACCTAAATTCTAATGAATTATGGTTAGTAATTTCATTGGGATGTCCTTGCAAGGCTTTAGCATTTTGGCCTTATATCTTATTTTTGTGAAAATGAAAGATTTGTTGCGATTGCGTTTTTTTTTTCTTTTTCATCACGGATATCCGGAGTTATAATATGTGGTTCAAGGGTTGAGGCCATATTTAGGGATAGATCTTTTAATGTAATCTTTTTCATTTTTAAATTTTAAACCCGAGATTTGACTAAATGATTTAACACTTCATCAAATTAGATCAATTTCTATTGGTAAAATTTGTTGAAATTGTGTGGAAATAGTAAAAATAACAACTATAATGTCTAATATATATAAAATGGTATATGGCTTGTTCATAAAAGTGTAGTTCTTAGAACTTTGTAGAAATTGGTACTTACTTTTAGATGAGCTTTTTGGTGAATTTTGTATTGATATGTTAATCTAATAAAGCAATAAAGCATGATTAGGTAGTAACTTCTTAACCAAATAAGATAATCTCATAAGGATGACTTTTCTATGACTCTCAAAGTGATTTTGCATGACCCCATATACTTACACAGAAACAGATAAAGGGAAAATTTCCTTCAAACAAATCCAATTACAATTTCTCTTTTACATACTTTTCAATGTCCCCAAATGCAACACAGATGAATCAAATCAAGCCAGCACAAAGAAAATCCCAATTTCTTAATGCCTTTCGGCCTTTTCAAAGACATAGGAAGCATCCCAAGCCAACCCCACCAAAATATCAAATTGAATACAATAATGACTCTGTCTCTCTCTCTCTCTCTATGCATTGATATACATATTCTCTCATGTGACAGTGAAATCCCAATCCTTCATAGCGACAGCAGCAATGGTCACCTCTCGCCACCCTTTTGTTCAACAAATACAAAATATTCTATTCTTAAGTTATGAAAAAGAAAATTACAACAAATTATAAATACCAGAGAAACTGCATTCAATTCCTTTCAAGACATCTCCCGTGCCTTCTTATCTCACTGAAGGCTAAAGTTTCCTCTCTTTATGATTATAGACTTTTTCCTTTTTTTTCCTCTAATTGCTTGCTTGGTTGTCACTGGCTCAAACTTTTGTTGGGTATTGGAAAATGGAATTTCCCAGTCAATTCGGAAAAAGAAAAAAACATATACCATGTTTGGTAGGAAATACTCATTACTCCGATGAACAGTCCAACCTAATTAGATGAATCAATTCCAGTAAAAAAGGATCCTGTAATCCAATCAAATCAATAATTTCACAAAAACCCTCTGCTTCTTAGGATTATCGGCGGATTTTCTGGAATGAACCATCTTCATGGCTGGTGTATGTAAGTTTTCTCTTAGTACCAACTTCAGAAGTGTGACATGAATGCATGGAGACTATGCTTGGGGAGATGACAGACTTTGGTGTTTTTTGTTTTCTCATCCCTAGTTGTTGCATTTGGCCATAACATGAACATATTGGATCCTGTGACAAATAATTTAGGGTAAAAAATTAAATAAATCAGACCTTCCATCATAAATACTTATAAATGCAAATTAATGAAATCTGACTTACAATTTGTGAAACACTTATTGAAGTGAAAACTTTCATCTTCAACTCAATAGCTTGTCTTGTCAATTTGCCATCATATGCTGCTAAAACTGCAGCTGCAGCAATGTCCGACGATCGACAATTGATCAATTTAATCTCTGCATTGATCCAAAAGAGAAGACCCACATTGAGAAATTAACATATAGTATGAATTCACTATTTTGTATATGAGATTACCTTTCAAGAAAGCAATGATTAAGTCCACGGTTTTGATGATCAAGTCTTTTGGGCATGGTTGATCAGACAACTTGGAGAGAAAATTATGGAGAAAAGCAAAAGGTGTGACAGAAAACAACTTCCATTCAAGAGTCTCCAAGACCAAAAGCTCCATTTTCTGAATGACTTTGCTTTCAAATTCATAGTCCTCAAGATGGTATTCTGATAATGCTGGTATTTTGCATTCGTTCAACTTCGCAGCCAAAGACAAACACGCCACTGACAACAATTTAATTGCCCAAAGTTTCCCACTCTAAAAATCCAAAATTGTTCAAAATTAGGGGGGGAAAAAAAACCTATGTTCGATTGAGAGAGAATTGTGGATGATGCTTACATCAATTGATCTTTTTGAGAGAAACCCATCGAAGTATGTGACTGATAAATACGCTGTGCTATAGCCAAATCCAAAATATGACCTTGTCTGCATCAAATTCATTAATAATCTCAAAATAATTAATAAAATCCCAGTTGAGAGAGAGAGAGAGAAAGAGAGAGCACAAACATTGAGAATCCATTTGACAGCATCATGTCTAGCCCTTTTTAGCCAAGTATGCATCGATGATGAAAAATCACCTTCCGCTGACAAAAAACTTGTAAACTCGCCCAAAGTTGTCTCTCTTTGAAGCATTTCATCAACAAAATCATCTTCATTTTCTGAAAAATCATTTGAATTAAGACCAACATAACTACCCTTTTGTTCATCAATCTCTTCAAGCAAGCAATTTTCATCCTCATGACAGAGAAGACTAGACAGAGAAAATGTAGTATGAGCAGAACCCTCCATTTTTTTCTGCATGTAACAATTTTGACTAATATGAATATGAAACTATGATAAGATTTTTCGTTTTGGTTATGTTTTGTTAACCCCGGACTTGGGTTTTGGTGAAGAGATTTAAGGAAATCTAGTTGACAGCTATTGAGGATTGCGGTTGTGTGAGAGAGAGAGAGAGAGAGAGATTTAGTGCTAAAATGTTGAGGGGAGAGTGCGTGAAAGAATGTTGGTTAAAGTTGGAGGGGGGTGTGTTTGGATGAGGGGGAGTATCATGTGACAAATGTGTGAGAAATGCAGCCAAAAAACAAACACTTGTATCTCATTTTTTTTTTTTTTTGGGAGGTGGGGTTCCTAAAAGAGGTTTCCGAAAGTTGGGATGAGGACAAATCTAGTATCAGGGGATGAGGTGTTTGGATACACACGGTGTGGTGTACCATAATGCCTGAATATATTGGAAAAATAGCTCGCCAAGATATTGAAGTGGGCATGGTATAATTTTTCAACTACTAAATTTTTTCATACATTAAATTCGACATTTTCAATAATTAAAAAGGCAAGACTGTCTGATTGGGTTTCCTTTTTCGTTCAAAGACTCTTTTTTTTTTTTTTTTTCACGTTGAGATTTGAATTTGAAAACTTGAGATCATCAGATTAAGAAAAGAGGTTGTGACCATTAGATTGTTTTCTCAAAACATTCAAAGGCTGTTATTATAAATACAAAATTTTGACTTAAATGATCACTTCATCTATATGTTTCAAATATGAAAAAAGTTAAAATGAAAATAAATTCTTGATATCATAAGTTTAAAATGAAAATAAGATGATCACTTCATTTAGAAATGAAGCTTTGACTTAAATGATCACTTTATTCATTTGCTTGTAAAAATGTATTTTTAAATTTTAGAAATGAAGTTTATTGTAGTATACATATCAAATCATAAGTTTCAGATCTGTATGCCACTCCCTGTTATGCAATCCTTAATCAATCAACAAGAAGGAACAATAATTTTAGAATAAAGTTTTGTTTTTAGCCTTTTGTACTTTGGGGTAAAAGAAAGAATAAAAGAGAGAGAATAGATATTAATCCTCTTCTTATCCACGGAAGGCTATTGGATCAAATAATAAAGACATTGTTAAAAAAAAGATGACTTTTCTCGTATGAAATGCAAATATGATTCATGTAACAGGAGAAAGATTCCTCATTCCTTAATCGGAAAGATATGTGACTATAAAATTGGGATTAAGTAGAACATAATTGATTGATTAGTAGAGTCGTGAAAATACATGTTTCTTCCATATTTTGAACCTTAACTCTATGAAACAATATGCTATTGTTGAAATATAGAAAAATTGAAATTTTAGATCAAAATATTATGTATGAATGGTATGAATTGTCTAAATAAAAATTCTTAGAGTAGCGAATAATCACAATCTACTACTCACTATAACCACAAAATAGAGAGAGACATAAAATTACAAGTATAAATTTCAAAGGGTACAAAATAATACTATGAAATAAAAGGTTATAACTCAGTGAAAGAATATTATACTCAAAAATAAATAAAAAAAGCCAACGTTAGTTCATGTCAAAAAATTTATAAGCATGCCAAGATATCACTATTTGCTTCCTTGTATTCTACTAAACTTTGAGCATATAAGTGTTACATTTTTCTGTTCTATTCCCTTAGGCCCTGTAAGACCTCGCAGAAGAAAAGGAAAGGATAAATCCACCAAAGTTAAACAAGAGATAAAAAAAAATATGGTGTGATAAATAATATGAAAATAATAGATTAAAATAGAGATTTTATCAAAATCATCTCATAAATCAAAATGCAAATCATTTGGTCCCCAATCGGGGCATCAAGTATTTTTTTTGTTATATCGAGATTTAAATTCGAAATTATCATATTGAAAGAGTGGTTATATTCAATAAGTTGTCATCTTGGTGACTGGGGCATCAAGTAATAGCATACGACTGCATATCCCCAAATACCCAACTGCTGTAAATCAACCCAGATCCATGTAAGAGCTCTCTAAACAACACATAAACCAAAACCATTCATATATGGCAGAAATCATATGTTGAAAGGATCATATCACAAATGTCGATCTGCAACCATATAGCATAATCATAATCATAATACAATGTCAAAATATGATAATGGGAAAGGAAGGTAAAATCAGACCACATGTAAACCAAAGTAGGCCACAGGCATATGCCCGTCCTTTACCTAGCAAGGAAATTAGTACAATCACAACATATACACAACATAAAACACACGCATTGTATCATCACCGATTTTTATTTTTTATTTTTGTTTCTCATCGGGTATCTGAAGTTTCGTTTCGAGTAATCTGGATCGACCTACTGTCGGATTCTTTTTGGGGGTGAGATCTTTTAACGTGATTTTTTTCGTATTCATGGAGAGTCAAACTCACGATCATAATAAAAAAAACTTAACTCCCTTCAAACTGAACCAACCAACGTTGATCGTATCGGCACCGTAAAACATACATGAATTAGCAAAGTGAATACCAACAAGATAACTATAAATCAGTCTAATGCAGGCCCCATTGGGCTACTAGGATAATACAGGCCAAATTGGGTTAAGCGGGCCAGATAGAACCAAATTAAGTTAAACAAGTCAAACTAGATTCCTCCAAACCAAACTAGGTCAAATTATACCACTTCCGGTCCAAGCAAACACATGTTGGGTTTTGGGTGTTAAAAGGTCATCGTAACTACAATGAACTTATTGTAGATTTTTTTTTTTTTTTTTTTTGGTATTAGACCAATCGATATCCAGATTTTATCTAACTAATCCAATTTTAGCACTGTAAAGTCTACTAAAGGTTGGCTCTCCCAAATTCTTTTTTTTTTATTCTCAAGACTCAAACTCTAGATCTCTAATTAAGAGATAGAGTGTCCGATCACTCAGTTCAAAAGAATTTGATTATTGTAGTTATGGTAAGGCGAACAACACAAACAACCTCTCCCATTGTAATCATCCTAACGCATTGTAGCTACGATAAGGGTGAGATATTCGTTTTTATCCCACCATGACTACATTAAGCATATCGATGTCGCAATAAGAACTACAACCTCAAACCAATCTTATTGTAGTCATGATAAAACTATCATGACTATAGTTACACTATGATAGAAAGCACAATTTGATGATTAGGTTTCGAAAGCTCTCTCATGCTTGAACCTAATTGAGTTTAAACCTAGAAATGGATTTGGAAAAGGTTAAAACTGCGTTAGAGAATTAAAGCTAGAGTTTACCATCAAAACATTATATTTAGGTCCTTACAACTGAACGAGAGACTTACAAAGAGTCTCCAAAGAGGAGAGAAAATGTCTCAACTTTGTTTTTTAATGGTACATAGGAAGGCTCGAAACCGAGACCATTACAAGAGTGAGGGGTAGTACTGGTTGAGCCATGACTCAATGGTAAAATGTCTCAACCTTTCAAACGAGAGTTAATGCACAACACGATACCACAAATATTAAGGACGACAAAATCATGACTTGACTTAGAAGTCAATACAAGAGAGAGGTTGCAGTTACATTTGAATCACCACGGTATAAAAATTTCGTGAAGTTATAAGTAATGACATTTTCCATTGATATTAAAAAAAAAATAACAATCACAATAAAAAAGTAAAAAAATAAAAAACCCTGATCACAGCCTAGTGGTTAAGGAAAGCTCCACTGGTATTTTACTTAATTTATTTTTTGACAACAAATGAGACAAGTTTCAAATTTTGGTCTTTTAACACTAATAAAGATTTTAAGTTTAAAAAAAAAAATTGTTTGAGTCAAAATTTTTAATAACAAAAGAAAACACGTTCTCTGTGTTATATGTGTTTGGACTTCAAAAAGAAAAAAGAAAAATATCAAACCATTTTTATCTATTTAGGAAAAATGGACGTGGGTTCTGCTTGTTTCCTAATCAATTTCTGAAAAAATAGCTTTTGCAAATTGCAGTATGCACGGCCATCAACACATGTGATAGTTGGGATGCTCCTGCATCCAACAGTTTAAGCTATTCTCACAAACAAATGGCTCTTTTTTTACCCCCCCCCCTCAAAAAAAAAATCTCTTCAACTAGAATTAGATTTTAATTTAACTTTGAACTCACAAAGAGTTTGCAACCAATTGGTATATTTTTTAAAAAAACAATAAATGTCCTATATTTATTTTTGAGTTGCATTTGGTTTGGAGTGTGCAACAGAAGTGACAAAAACAGAAGAGACAAATAGGACAAAGAAAGCGAGATGGAAATTCCATGGTCGCAATTTTGGTGATTTAGAATTCAAATTTTTTACGTAAAAAATAAAAGAAAAAAATCTAGATGGAAACTTTGAAAATATATGAGGGCAAAGTCAAAAAAAAAAAAAAAAATCTGTCTCCATCTCCGTTCACTTGTTCAAGATATAGAAATTTAACTTATTTTTTCTTTTGAAAATAAAGATAATTTTTTGATTCTGTAAACTTAATAATTTTTTTTTATATTAAAATTAAAATTTAAAATTATCAGATATTAAGCTATTGTTAATAATTTTTTAGGGCATAGACTATGTTTGGGCCTGAATTTTATAAGGTCCACTGCAGCCTTGAGAGCCTATAAAAGGGATATTTTTGGGCCATATATTCAATTGTAGTGTAGGTGTAGGGCATGAGGAGGTGCAGGTGAGCATGATTTTTTTTTTTTTTTTTTTGGTAGCAGGTGAGCATGATGAACTCTGAGGATGGAGGAGCGTCTTCACGTGTGAAGGCATGATAATCAATTGTTTTTTTGGATTAAGAGAACGCATATACTTTATTTTTTTAATTAAGTTCTAAAAATAATAAAAAAGATTTAAAAAAATCAACCGCTCAATAGACTCTATAATACTCAAACTAGATTAATCGAGTAAAACCTGAATACTAGTAGGTGAAACTCACAAAAAAAAAGAAATGGAAAGCCTGCTAAAATTCCAGCCTGGATATTTAGTATTGAGAATGGAATACTATACTCTATGCCGTAACTCATTTTATTTATCTTCTAACTTTAAATTGGAAATTATTACCACAAATTTGTTGTGAAAATTAAAAGAAAAAAAATGAACGACTTTGGAATAAAACTCCATCAATTTCTTGAAATAGACAATAAATTCTGGATAAATATCGGTAGATAGAAAGATTCACTTTTCCTTTCCTAATAATTTTAGTACAGTTTCTTTTTCTAAAGAAGAAAAAGAATAAAAATAAATGTAAATTTTTTCATCTTTATACTATTTTTTTTCATTTTTCTCGTTTACCTTATACCAAAATACACTTTAAAAGGGAGTGAAAATATTTGAGGAGTAATATATCATTCTCCTTTTCTTACTATCATGCATACAAAGAGAGCTTTTGATGGGCTACATTGTCTAGTAATCTCTCGAAGTAGATTGATCCCTTTTTTTTATACAAGAAGATACAAATAAATGAGATCTAATCGGTAAAGAAAAGATGGAAGTGAAGAGACTCTTCTGCTTGAGTTGTTCCTGAATGATAAATTAGACCAGTCCTTGTCCAACAAGCTAAACATGTCTGGAAAAGGAAGAAAAACATTGATCATCAATGGACATCATCAAGCATTGAAGCCATCAATTTGAAGGGTTTTGCAGAAAGAGACAGAGATTCCAATTAATCTCTTAAGCTTCTTGTATGGAGAGAGAGTTCTTTATTGTTCTGGCCTGATTATGGTTATGGTTTTTCAAAAATGGAGATTGTAATTGGACCATACTACTCATGGTTCTGATTCAGGATAAAATCGGATTGAAAAATTGCACTGCTCTAGCTTGATTATAAGGCGAATTGGCCCAATGGTTAAGATTATCAGTTTTAATTAAGTTTTACTCATAAGGCTTGTGTAGGGTTTGAAAGCGACTGAAAAATCATTATGATGGGTTTATCAGAATATTTTTTTTTTTAAAAGAAAGACATTCTTGGTTGCTGCTATTGATTATATTGAATTTATTTTTTATCTACAATATAATTTTTTAGGATAATTAATGATACGTACTTTCTATGAAAGTTCACCAAATTATTATACTTATCTTTTGTGAAAAATTATTTATTATTTTTCATGGCTTTAAGACTTTTACAATAATTAGTAAATGTGATAAAATAGTAAATCCATTTAAGACGATATATGGCATTGTCAAATTATAATTAGTAAATACAATAACATACTAATTTTTTAATGTGACATCCAGCATGGTCTAAAATTTTAAACTAAATCACTGTTGCATTGTTGCCTTTGTTTGTCTTCTTCTTCTTTAATTATCATGGCCTATACGAGCCAACTAGTTCACTGTAAAATGGTGATTGAAGATAAATGTTGACACGTAACCTGAGTGTATTGTTAGCCCCATTTTCAAGCTAAGGAGGAATGTTGGAGGGACCTCGGTTTAGCTACTAGCATGATGGGTCCCTGCATTGTTCTGGGAGATTTTAATAAGATTGCTAATATTAAGGAGCTAATAATGCTAGCAGTAGGACTTGGAGTAGGAGTCAAAAATTCAAAAGCAGGTGGGAGAGCTGCAACCTTCTTGACCCCTTGGCTGGAGGTCCAAAGTTCACATGGGTCAGGAATAGTAAGGGTGGAATTCCTCTGTAGGAGAAGCTTGATAGAGTACTTTGTAATCTAGAGACAAAATTAACTTTCCCAGAGATGAGAGTGATCATTGTTCAGGACTCAAGGGGACCATTGTCCTATAAGCTGGAATTCTTATTTATCCAAACCTCCTGATAAAAATAGAAAGCTGTTCAAATATGAGGTTGCTTGGTTAACCCACCCTAACTTCAAGGAAGTGTTTGAAAAGGCATGGAAAGGTTCTAAATGTCCGTTAGAGAACACCATCAAGATTATAACAGAAGAAGTGAAAGTTTGGAACAAATTAGTTTTCGGGAACATTTTTTTTAGAAAGAGAGAATTAGAGGCGAGGTTCAAGGGAATCCAAAGATCTCCCAGGTACATCACCTCTTCCTATCTGCAGGATCTGGAGCAAAAGCTTCTGCAAGAGTATCAAAAGGTCTTGGAGCAAGAGGAGTTATTCTGACCACAAAAGTATAGACTCAAATGGCTTTTGGATAAAGATAGAAACACCAGCTTTTTCTATACCATCACAACAATTAGGAGGAGCAATAATCACAATGCTGCTTTGAAGATCAATGGGACTTGGACCTCTGATCAGGAGGTGCTGAAAAACCATGCCAGATGCTATTTCATTGATCTCTTCTCTGAGAAAAGGGTTGCAGAGCCAAGTTGCAGATTTACTTACAGTAGGGAGAAGTTCAATAAGAATGATCAAATTTGGCTTAGTAAGTAGGTTGAGAAAGAGGAGATGAGAAAAGTTGTTTTCTCCATGAATGGTCTTAAGGCCCTAAACCCAGATGGCATTCAACCATTTTTTTATTAGAAGTTTTGGCCAATTGTGAAGTAAGAGTTGTGTAAATTCGTTAATAAGGCGATTAGAGATGGCTATTTCTGTCCAAACATAGCCAAAGCTCTCATGGCGCTTATTCCTAAGTCCAACAAATTTGAAGAAATCTCTTATTACAGACTCATAAGCTTGATAAACACCTCCTTCAAGGTTTTAAGCAAGTGTTTGGTTTCTAGACTCAGACCCCTTTTGCAGAACAGCTTCCTACCAGGGAGAGGTACACTAGACAACATAGTGGCGCTTCAAGAAGTCGTGCATTCTATTAGACAGTTTAAAAGCTCTAGACACTCCATGGTCATCAAGATTGATTTTAGGAAAATCTATGATAATGTTAATTGGAAGTATTTAGCTAAGATCTTACTTGAAGTTAACATCCCTCGAAACTTGGTAAAACTGATTATGTTTTTGATTTCAAGCGGAGATACTTTTATCATTTGAAACAGTGAGATCCTTCCCTCTTTCAAGGAAGGTCAAGGGTTAAGACAAGAGAATCATCAATCCCCTTATCTCTTCATTCTAGTCATAGAAAGGCTTTCATGTATGATTAAGGAAAAGGTCAAGAAAGGGGTCTGGAAGGTGTCGACCAAATATCTCTCACCTCTTCTTTGCAAATGACTTCGTCCTTTTTGCAGAAGCTGAACACCTCAATCTTAGCTCTATTCTTTGTTGTTTAAGAGAATTCTCAGAAGAAAGCGATCTACAAATTAATCTGTCTAAATCAAAATTGTGGATTTCTCCTAAGGCGCCAAGACATCTTAAAGCTTCTCTTGCGGCCTGCAGTAACTTCACCCTCATTGAGAACCTAGGGAACTATTTAGGAGTGCCAACAATTCACGGTAAGGTAGGAAAAAATTTCTATTATCAGGTTCTTAAGGAAGTGTAAAAAAAATTATGCAATTAGAAGACTAAACTCCTTAGTATAGTAGGAAGGAAGACCTTAATTCAATCAACTATAGCCGCTATTCCCCTTTATACAATGCAGTCTTCTTGGCTTCTCAAAAGCATATGTAAGAAGTTAGATAAGTTAAACAGGGATTTCCTGTGGGAAAGTAACGAAAAAAAAAAGGAAAATTCACCTTATGAAATGGGATAGGGTGTGTGCTGCTAAGGAGGAAAATGGGCTGGACATTAGAAGTATAAGAGAATTTAATATGGATTTCATGGTGAAATTGGGATAGAGAATCATGAAGAATGATTGAGCTCTTTGGTGTGAAATCTTAAGAAATAAATACCTTAAGGGTGAGGGTCTGTTAGAGCATCATAAAAGAGGCAATTCCTTTGTGATATGGAGGGGCATCTGCAGTAGTTGTGACTGTTTGAACAAAGACACTAAATGGAGGATTCGCAATGGAGAAAGTATTAGCTTCTGGTACAATAAGTGGCTAGGAGAGGAGGAGTTGGTGCACAAAGCCATAGTTCCACTAGCTATGTGTGAAACCAACACAAAGGTTAACCATTTTATGGATAAAGATGGGAGATGGAAAGAGAATGAGCTGTCCTTATCTTCCCTAGGGATATAATTTAGGAGATAAGAGCCACTGTTATCCCTAGGATCAAGAGTGGAGAGGACACCATATTCTGGAAGGAGAATCCAACTGGTGATTTCACTATTGCCACTGCTTATTGGCTATAAAAGAAAGAGCTATAAACCAAGACAATAGAGACCTAAACTTGAGCTGGGTGTGGAAAACTAAGTATCAGAACGTGTGAAAATGTTCATATGATTGACGACTAGTGGTAGAATTCTAACTTATGAGGAGTTGAAGAGAAGAGGATAGCATGAAAATGGGTTATGTAACATCTGTGATACGGCGGAGGAATCAGTTGTTCACGTGTTAAGGGATTGTGTCCATGCAAGAGAGGTTTGTTGCAGGTTAAGCCAAGATTTAAAAACTAATGTAAAATTCTGGAACAACGATACTCTTGTTTGGTTGAAGAATTGTTGCACTAATATTTAGGAATTAGGAATGAATGAGGAGAACCTAATATTCATGTTAGCAGTATGGGAGATTTGGAAGTCTAGATGCATGGCAGTCTATCAGAGTAAGCTTGAGCCTTCCATCTCTGTAGTGAACAGAATTAGGAGCACTGCCAAGATCTGTAGTGTGAAGTGGGGGAAAAATATCCGTAGGGTGACGAACTTCGGAGTCAGTTGGATTCAATCAAAAGAGGGTGTGTTTAAACTCAATATTGACGGTGCAGCAGACTAGATCAGTGGAAAAGCAGGTGCGGGAGGGGTTATCAGAAATTATTGAGGTGAATGGCTTTATGATTTCTAAATGAATGTGGGAAAAACTAGTGGAAATCTTACTGAATGTTGGGCCTTGAGAGAAGGTCTTTTGCTAGCCAAGAATAAGAATGTTTGTTCGTTGGAAGTGGAAAGTGACTCTATGATGGTAGTGTCCGCAGTCAGGGAGTGGGGGAGTGTCAGGAAGAATATGATCATTGAACGTGGGGAGATTCTGAAGGAGTTGGGTGTCACTCGGATTTATCATATTTATAGAGAAGCCAATCAGTGTGCCAACAAACAGGCAAGGTTAGGCAAAGAGTTTGAAGTTGGTTTCTACGAAGATTGTATTCCTCCAACTACCGTGAGGCAGACACTGTTAGTAGATATGAGTGGTGTCGAGTGGTCAAGAAAGAAGAGGGTTGTTCCTCTTTTGTAGTGTTCTTTGCTCTGTTTTCCCCCCTTTATTCTTGTCTCAACTCACAAAAAAATATATATATATATTTTAACCCTTGTTTAAACTAAATAAGTTAGACCAACGTTTAATTGATTTAGTGGCTAAACACTTGTAGTTTCTAAATAAAATTTTGAATTCGAATCATGTTTACGATAAAAATAGACGTTGGAAAAGTTTTATTCTCTTAAGAGTTCGATTCAAATTAAACCGAATTTAATCAAATTTAACATGATTATCAAATACCGAGAATTATATATATATATATATATATATATAGAAAGACTTTGTTTTATCGTCAAACATTAATGAAATCAAAAACTTTAGATCACACTTGCTTTCAATAAAGTGTTTGCCATCAAACTTGATTCCATTTCAATTTGTATTTACAGAATCAGATCTATAACATAACTTGTTTTAAGTTATTAAACTTTGTCACGAATGTGAGCTCTTTCTATAAAACATAAAATACTCTCTCTCTCTCTCTCTCTCTCTCACTCTGATTCTATGCTATTTGTGATAGTTTTTTTACCTTTCTTTAGTGACCAAAGTATTTAGAAAAATAAGAGACATAATTTTACATAGTTGAATTTTAATTTTCTAAATTCACAAGATCAACATCCTACAATGATTTCAATAGAAATCTCATGCTCTAAATCAACCTTTTTTCCCCCTAATGTCACCATTAGAATAAATTAGAATCACTCCCAAAAGAAATATATAATTTGGTAGATCTTTCAATATTAATAATATTTACAATTTGTTACATGCAAATGGAAATTTCTCTTCAAGTTGCCATAGAGTATTAGGACAAGGATTTCAATTATTGAGGGGGTACCCCACTTAGCATTGGACTCTTGTTTAAAAAGAAAAAATCTGTGACCCTCACCATAAACACTGCTTGAATCTGTGCTGTCCATCATATGATGCCAGACCTTTACGGACGAAAATGAGTTGGACTATGGACCATATGATGTGACAAGAGCCACAAAGATATCGTGCAAATTCTGAATTTAACTGGCCGCGAATTGCATTTTGTTTTTGTTGACATGCAGGACTGACTAGCAAGTTTACGGACGGGACTGTGGTTTTGGTCACATCATGGGAAAAGGTTTAACCCCATGGACTTTGAAAATACTTGCAGCTGGACAACTTTATGTTGATGATGATGTTGCAGACAATGGGAACCATGTTAGGAAAGGCTCAGAATGAAAATTCATGTAATTGACTTTAGTGGATGAGGGATAATTCAGATGGCTCAGAATAGCTCAGAATGGACAACTTCTTGGTTATAATTGACATTAGTGGATGTTTTAAATTTGATTAGATCAATAAATAAAATTTTTAATGGGAGGTTTATAGGTTTAGAGTAACATAATATAGGTAATTTTCTCTTTTACAATCATTAGATTAATTAATTTTTTTAAAAAAAATTATGAGTGTAATAATTTTATTATTCGATTGATTTGATTCAGATTTTATAGGTTTAATTTAGAAATCGACGTGCCTTTAACGGGCCTGATTAGCAAGTTTACGGACGAGACTAAGGTTTTGGTCACATCATGTGAAAAGGTTCGACCGTACATGCTTCGAAAAAACCTGCAGTCGGACAACTTCTTGGTGATAATTGACATTAGTGGATGATTGTCCCTTTTTTTTACTTGAAATTCCAAATTTGATTATATCAATAAATAAAATTATTATTTATAAATTTTTCCCTTGACAAATGACTTTTTTTTTTCCTGGGTAATATTTACCTTTGAAGTGAGGAAAAGTTACCATGGTCGAATGTAATATTTACCTTTGAAGGGGTCGAAACCAAACATTAGCAAAACTATATAGGAGATTGTGAAGGCACCCCAATTCACTCGAGAAAACCTTAATGCCTCGACGCGGATGAAGCCGATGAGGACCCCTAACATGTGCAACTTGCTAAAATTGATGTCCGTCCATCAACAATCCCTTTGAAACTTTGACACACATGATACCAATCGACAATGAGTAGACCGGTTGATCCGAACCACGCTATCTTCATCCAAAAATCCACCGGTCACCTCCCATTTTTTTACAACGGAATTATCGCCGGAAGAACCAATACTACGATCATTGTCAATTCAACATTTTATCATTCATGGATTATCGTGATAGTCGAAAGAGAGAGAAAAGTAGAAAAAATTAATCAAATCTTTTTTTTTTCAAAGGTAACATGAATTTAATAATATAATATTAAACTTTATTAATTAAAATTTGAATTTAAACTTTAAAAATGAAAAAAAAAAGATATTAAAAGAATATATTCTTAAATTAAATTTTATGATAGTCAAATCTAATGATTAAATAAAAAAATCATTTTTTGGCACAAGAGGGGGTGATTTCTACTCATATCATTAACATTGAAGGCCAATTTCTCGTTTATATTCTAAAGACAACCTAATAGACACCTATTCCTTGCCCAAGAGAGATAAAGTAGAGATGGGTACGTATAGAAATGAATTATTTATGGAAAATTATATATAGAAATGAACTAAACAAACTAATTAAAATTAATTAATTGAACAAATTTAAGCGGTAGATACTCTCTATTTTTATCATCTCTTTCTCAATTCAATTCTGTTTAATTATATTTTTCTATAAAAAAAAAGAGCAAACTAATTAAAATAAATTAGAACATTCTCAAACCTTTTAGCTTGTAATTTTGCTTTCTTCCCTGTTGATAATTTTTGCATCTTCTTTCTTCGTAGATTCCAAAACGTGGTTGACTGATTTACGACGACTACCTTCTAATCCATCAATAAAAACAAGGAAAATGATATTTTCGTTGATGAGGTTCAATGCTAGCCGCCTTTCTCCATACATGGAAAAAATTATTTTTCATATTTTAAATTAAAAAAAATAATAAAATTAATTTTTTTTAAATAGTTGGTGAAAAGATATTTTATGGACATGTTGTAATACTACACTAATGATAAATAAGAATTACTTTATTTTTTTTAGTTTAAGATCAATATCTAGTTGATTTAGTATCTGACACTGATATTCTTTAAATATAATTTTATATTCGAATTCAATATATAAAGAAAACAGACCATGGACGTTGGGTGAATTTTATGCCTTAAAAATCCAACGTGACTTCAATTGAATTTAGTCAGGTTGAAAAAAATTATCGGATGTCTATGATTTATTTTAAAAGATTCAGCTTAAATTATGGTATAATTATAGTTCATCGAACCAATTAACGTCATACCCTATTATGATATGAGGCAATTATAAATTATTTCTAACGAAAGTAAAGTTAAAAATTAATTTCTTTCAACCTATATACCAATTATATTTATCCATACAAAAGCTACCTTCGTATCAAAATAAATTTTTTTGGGGTAATTTTCAACCTTCCTTTTATAAATATTGGGTAAAACTCATTTACCATGCTGTTTAGAGAGAAACCATTGCGAGATATGAATAAATCAAAAATGCCACTTTAGAAAGAAATCTTCGTTTTTAAATTTTCTGCCTTCCTTTTCTTGATATTGGATAAAGTTCGATTAACAACAAGCTGTTTCCAAAAACACCATTGCAAGTTATGGATAAATCAAAAATGCCCATTTTAGGAATAAATCCATTTTTTTGGTTTCCTACTTTCCTTTCTTAAACATTGGATAAAATTCATTTTAGCCATGTTCCCAAAAACACCATTGCTTACCATTTTTGAAAATACAAGAAAAATGGGGTAGTAAAAAGCTCAAATAAGTGGACGATGATTAGCTTATTTTTGCATATTTTGTTAACAATGACAACCAAAAAATGTAAACCCACTGATATTTCCTTAAAATAAATGATCAATACCGTACAATTTGAGTTGGACATTTGAATCCGTACAAATTGAGCTGGATATTTTGACTCTTTGGTCAATATACATCAGTGTCATTTTCATTTTAAAAAAAAAGTTTAATCATAAAATACCAACCGTCACGATTTTATTAATATATAATAATATTAAAAATTAAATACAATAATTCAGCACGATATTCGTACAAATTGAATTTCTATACATATTTGAAAAAACATTCAAGATGAGTATTACATTCTCAATTTATGAAAAATGGTCAAAAGAAGTAGAAGGGTAAAATAATAAAATTAATTCAATAATTTTTGCATCGTGAGTTTTTTTTTTTTTTTTTATATGCAAGTAAGTTTGTAAATATAAACGGGGCATATAGAATTATTATAATCATAATACATGGGCCCCAATCATGAAATTTTCCGAGTAAAATCCAAAGTTGCCAGCCCAACGTGGGATTCGTAGAATATGAGGGTTTGGTCAAGAAAGAGGGTCGGTGCCGAGGGAACAGAAAAACGTGACAAACAGAGCGCGTGGACTTCATTTCCCTCCGATAACGTCTGCGTCAGAGTCGGTTTCTGAAGCATTATAAATATAGAAATGTGACTCCCGGTTTTCCTCTCATTCAAGCTTTCTGACTAGGTTCCCCAAATACCCCGCACAAAAAATTTTCGTTTTTGATTTAGCAAACTATTATTTCTTTCTTTGCAAATTTTTAGGTTTGTGGGTTTTGTGGAAAAAAAGGAATTTGATTGTGCGGATTGAAAATTCCATCATTTTAATTGGTGGGGTTGGTTATTATATACCCATTTGGATTCAAGGTTTTTTGGGGTTCGGCATTTTAATTCTATACGAGGTATGTGAATTTGGTCTCGGCCATATTTTTGTTTGCGGGTTTTCGTTTGATGTCATTTTCCAATTTCTGATTGTTTTGTGACATTTGTTGTTATATTCATAAGACTAGTCAATTGAAATCCTTATAGATGCGAACGAACTTCATGTTATGTCGGTGGTTTATTTCCTTTTGTCAACTGATTAGTTTTTTTTTTTTTTTTTTTTTGAATAACAATAATATTAATGACTTATGGGGATGGGACTGCTACTTCTGATTCTCAAAACCAAATTTGTAACCATTTTGTATGTTTGCTTTCTTTTCTTTTTTCTTTTTGTGGAGAAAACTGACTAATGATGCATTAGGTTGGTGGGTGATCCAGGTCATGCAGTTCAATGTTTGTGAAATATTATATATTTGGACGTTTGATTTGCTAATATCAAAGCACAAAATTTAGTTTATTCTCCCTGGAATTAGCTCTTTAGTATGGTCAATCGGCCTGCAACTTAGGAGATCAAGAATGCGGATTGAGGTCAGCTTAGTAAGACAAATGCATTCATCTGATGTCGATCCTTATTTTAACATAAGTAGATCTGAAGCAGCATCAGATTTCTGCGTAAATCTGTATATGCATATTTTTGTTGTAAAAGGATTTATGGAAGTTTATCCATAGGCGCCATTTGGATCATGGATTAAATAGCTTTATGATACATTTTATGGGAGTCTTTTGCCCTATGAATTTTTAATCCCAGGTTTGGCCATTAGAAAGCATTCTCAATGATTTCAACATATTGGAATCTAAAACATGGCAATTCGATTCTAGTACTGTACAAATCTGCATTTGCAGTCAAAACTTCAAAGCATGACTGGGTTGTTCTTTTAATTTGCAGAAGTCCACCATCAGATGGAAAAGATTGACAGTACGTGCGATGAAATTCTCCTTGCTCCCAAAAAAGCTACTCCAGCAGCACCTCCGTTACCTGGATCGGCAACCACAAGGCATCACAATGACAATTTACTACTGGGTGGATTACCACTAAGAAGATATAGCTGGGCCAAGACATATACAAGAGATACATGGGAACGCCTCTTTTATGAAGGTTATAGAGCAGACGTTTCTATTAGTACGACAAATGGTGACATTATCTATGCACATTCCAACATTCTTGTAAGTTTGCAACATTTCTTACCTTTGAGCTCTTCATTATAATTACTATCTCCTTGAATGAGTAAAAAGGATTAAATGTTAGTTGGGTGCAACTTTCATTAATTAAAGGGCAAGCTCAGAAATTTTCAACTTATAAACAGCCATCTTTACTATGTACTTGTTTACAGGGCTTGGCTTCACCTGTGTTGAAAGGCATGTTAAAGAGGTCAAAACGCCAGGAAAGATTGAAAGCAATTTGCATACGTGGTGTACCCCATGTGGCAGTTCACTTCTTTGTTCGCTTCTTATACACTTCATGGTAATTTTCGTGACATTTCTCAGCAACTACGGCATTTACTAGTGATTTCATTGACCCTTGGTAGTTAAAATCCCTGATCTTATCGACATGATTTTTCGTTCTGTAAATGATTAAATTCAAAAGTTTGTAGAATCTTTACATGATGCTAGAATTCTACCCTTAAAACCATTTTCGTAGTCTTGCGATTTTAACAACTAATCTTAGCAAGAACTAGCTACATGAATGTGCAATTCAGATCAAAACAAAATGATGCTTACTGGTTGTTTCAACCTAAGATGAAGAATTCAGAGTAGGATTATCGGAGTGGATTACATGCTTAAGCCTTGTGGCAAATGGACATGTATTGCGTAACATTTCTATTGAATATGTGAGATAATAATTTTCCTTATTGTACCTTTATTTGGAGATTCTGGGTGTGAAACCCATATCCCACAAATCCATTTTTATTGGCAAATTTTCCCAAGTTTCTGTGATCAAGAAGATGATGTTCTTCAAATCTTAGATAAGTATAGTTTACGATACATTGTTTGAGTGCTTAAATATGCTGTGTGCTAATTCTAAGTGGTGTTTCTTTAGCTATCAGCATGAAGAAATGAATGAGCATGCGTTGCAGTTGTTGGTACTATCACATGCATATGTGATTCCCAACTTGAAGAGAGTGTGCGAGCAGCACATAGAGCGGCACTTACTCAACACAGAGAGTGTTGTTGACATTTTTCAGCTTGCCTTGTTGTGTGATGTGCCTCGTCTTGGCCTTATTTGTCACCGCATGATCCTAAACAATTTCAAGGCTGTAGCTTCCACTGATGGATGGATTGTGATGAAGCAAAGCCACCCCATTCTTGAAAAAGAGCTCCTGGAAACTGTAGTTGCCGAAGAAAACGTGAGTCCTTTTCTGTTTCATCTTTCACCTTTGCATACCTTTCAGAAGGTCATATGTGTTCATGTTCTAAGTCTGTAATATTGCTCAATTGATTCCAGAAAAGAAAGGAGAGACTGAGGAAGTCACAGGAATGTAAGATCTATCTACAATTGTACGAGGCTATGGAGGCTCTTGTACATATTTATAGTGAGGGTTGTCGAACAATTGGGCCTCATGATAAGGTCTTTAAGGAAGACCAGGAACCCTGCAATTTTGCAGCTTGTAAAGGACTGGAACTGCTTGTTCGCCATTTTGCTGGTTGCAAGTTGAGGGTTCCTGGTGGTTGCATCCATTGTAAAAGAATGTGGCAACTCTTGGAATTACAC
Source organism: Dillenia turbinata (assembly GCA_037126225.1). Taxonomy (NCBI): domain Eukaryota; kingdom Viridiplantae; phylum Streptophyta; class Magnoliopsida; order Dilleniales; family Dilleniaceae; genus Dillenia; species Dillenia turbinata. Next base: position 7,809,764 of record JBAMMX010000018.1, on the reverse strand, counting down.
TCACGTCTTTGCACTGAACCAGATCAATGCAGAGTTCCTTTGTGCAGGTACATCCACTAATCCCCTTCTTCAAACTTACACATTTCTTGCTTTCATTCTGCACATTCTTCAGATTCAATGTTTAAACTATGGCCCTAACTTGAACGATTTTTTTCCTCAGGAGTTTTAAGGGCAGAATGAGGAAGCAAAGCAAGAAGGACGAAATTAAGTGGAGAATATTGGTGAGAAAGATATTAAGAGCAAAGAGTATGGCTGGTGGGTTATCATTTTCATCGGCTATTGCTGCCTGTGCCGCGTCATAGCTTCCACCCGGTTCTCCTCAACCTTAGCTTAAAAGTGTAAATTTCTCGTACTTATAAATATACATGGAGTTGTGTCAAATGGGTCTCCTCCTCCCATTGTAGATTCAGTGCGAGAATAATAGAACTGAGAATCACTTCTGCCCTGACACCCCTTGTATGCAAAGTTCTTGAAATCCTGTTGTGCTGAATGTTAATGATTTTCCAATGAAGATCGGTTCTTTGTATCATTTGGAAATATCTCGATTCTATTTGTTGGATTTGTAACTGCAATCGCAGGATGAGGCATGCCTGGAGGAATTTCATCTTTTTAGCTTGAAAATCATGTGGAGTCGCCCCTCTAAAGGCAAAAATGTTATTCACTAATTATCTTGTTGTTTGGGCACCGTATGAAGGGACTTTGACCTTGTTAGACTTCCCCCAAACAACCTTACTCTCAAGACAATGAATCTATGAGTTATCAACCCCACTTCTCTTAACTTGTGCTTGTTCTACATTTTAGATGTTTACCCCACCACACACACACACACCGAAAAAAAAAAAAAAAAAAAACAAAACAAAACCTTGGTAAAGAGTGTTAAGGTAAAAATGCATTGGTTAATTTGTTTGTCTAATCCCCTTTTTGCCGTAGGAACATGGTTTGAAAATCACTTGAGCTCTTAACGGAAAAGTGCATTTGGGGCACCTCTATATCTATGTTTCTCTGAAATACACGTCTAGTACTTTATTAACTTAATTATTTTCCTTCTGTTTTAGAATATTTATTAACCTAATTATTAGTTTCAAGGTTTGGGTTCAGACTCTTTGCAAAAAAAAAAAAGCAAAGAAATACTGTCTAGATATTCCCTTTCCAGAGCCCACAGGGTGGAGGGTACGCCTTTGTCTTATTAGTTGGGTACATTGGTGCCCCTAACTTACGGTTCAGGAGTTTTGAGAGGAGAGGAGAGGACGACATATTTAAGGACTCATATTCCCTCCCCTCCCACCTTATTCTCTGTTATTCCTCTGTTTTTGTTTTTATTTTTGTTTTTTTTTCTTTTTTATTAATTCTTAAGAACACATAAAAAAACCAGTAAACTACACACTAACCAGCCTGAAGTGCAGGGAGTGTTTCCTCATCTTGCTCAAAGGCTTCTCCTTTGCTATTTTGAGGAGACCTTTCGTCTGAGGTACCTGTATTTTCAGTACCATTTTTTGGCATTGTCTTGCTTTACTTCCATAGCTTGCCATTATCTTTGAAAGAAGAGAAAATCATGTATATTTTTCTACTCTACCGAGATGGGACGCAAACCCAGAAACCAAAATTGTCAAATCCTCACGAAAACATTAAATGTTCATGGTTTGCAGTGTTGCTCACTCTGAAATCCCTTTTCTTTCTTTTTCTTTGAAGTGGCATTTTTACAGTCATCTGGTGCTCATTTTTCTGGGCTTTATTGAACTTCAGTTTCAATTGGATGCATACTCCATCTGTTGTATGAAGAACACCTAGCACTAGTAGCTCAACATGCCCAAAATAGTGAAGACTGCTACTTATTATTGCTGGCTATTAAATAAATGTTCTACAAAGGCATTACAAGTAACAAAGGAAAAAAAAAGATTGGAATCTTGAAAAATGTATGGAAAATTTGTTTTGGAATGTAGAAGACTATTTCAGGAATTTGTATCGGGGAGTAGGAAAAAACCTTGTAGTATATCACAATGCTGCATTCTTAGTTGCCAATATGCAGTTCGACTCGGCTGTCTCTAAATCGATGGCCTTCAAAAGTTTTTTGACCTTCACACAGCTTTTTTCAATATTCCTTTGAATCCTTATTATTGTTTAATGTCTGCTGTCCGCATGCAAAATCTGAATGAAGAAGTGGTGTGAGGTTGAATGAAAGCAGTTTTGTCCTTAATGGATTCTTGATTGTCCCACCACCTCAATTGTCCATAGGAAAAGGGTAGAACAATCTAAGCTGCTTTCTACTTAATCATATCTCTTATATGTTCATGGGGACAGGCTTTCATCATCTGAACTTCTATCCTGTCTTACATTGTATCTGCTGAGAACAGGTAATGAAGCATTGGCAGCTATTCGGAAAGATCTAGCTGAACCAACCACTGTTCTATCCTGCAATCTACCTACTTCCTTGCACACATGATCCAATATACCCAGAAAGTCTCTTACAATCATGAAAATTCGAAACGGGTGTGCTTCTTCCTTCGCTGCATCCCCATGAAAATACTCTGTAACCTCTTTCACCAGTGAGAGAGCCTTTCTTTCATCAGATTTGATGGCAAGGATTTCCTCTTCAGCTTCTCTAAGAAAAATCTTCATTGACTCGAAGAACTTCCCTGGCATATTTGGCCTCTCATACTGCAAAACTGATCTAACTTTCTCAAGTCCCATCTCAAGCTTTGAGACATAACTGCTTAAGACATCAGAGTCCATTCCTGCTGCTTTCTTAACATTGCCAAGATCTCTGCTTAAACCAGAAACGACCTGCAACCCTTGCTTCTTGAAATCATCCTCCTTTGCTTTTGACTGGGAGTCGTTTTGGTGATTTTCAGCCGTAGGATCAGAGCCTGTACCTTCAGATCTAATGATCTCTTGAACCACAAAGTGAAGCAGTGTTGTTTTTCCATCAGTCCCCTTTATATCTACTAGTTTTAAGAGTGTATCAAGTTTAAAAGCTTTAGCATCACCACGGTTTGTGCCAACATTCATTCTGTTCCCGGTCCTTAGAACAGCTTCCAAAAGCTTGAGGAATAATCTGCTGTTCTTCAGTTCTTCACTTGCTGCCTGTAACAATTTCACAGGTGGTGTATTAGATCTTGCAAAAAAATTTCTTAGATTGGAAGAAGAATTAACTTTAAAAAAAATAATAATAAAAATAAAAATAAAAACAACAACAACTTATGCCTACTGTGCACGTCATGTAATCTAAAATATGTGCAAAGAATTAGTGAATTTGATTGTGAAGAATGTAAGAATCAACTATCTGAAGGAAACAAAAAGTTAAGGAGAGACTCATAGGTTAAGACAGCGACATATTTAATCATATGATGGATGTACATGTTGCATGCATTGCCTGCCATACCTCCAAAGTCTGGAATGACTTCCTCAAATATTTTACTTCTGCATCGAAGTTGGCTCTGTACAGCATTGCCTCAACTCTTTTAAATGCAAATGGTATATCAAGCACTGCCTTTAGGAATCTCTCTGCAGATCCTAGCTTTGAAATATCACCATTGTAGTCCTTAAGTTTTATTTCTTCCTCCTTACTGGGAGCCATCTTCACCAGAGTTTCCAAAAGCTCCACACCTAAACCATCTGGGCTGCCTGTTTAACCAGAAAACATGTTAAAAGTTTTCTATGCTGAAATCCAAAAGCTGAATATAATATTAAAAGTCCATTTTACTGGTTCCTATTTTCTCAGCTATTAATTGCTGATCCTTGTAAAGCTTATATATTCATTTGAAGTACTAGAGGGGAATTACTTATGACCAAGTATCAAAGAATGAGTTTGAGAAAGGAATCTATGAGATTTATTTGATGTAATTTGGGTTACTCGTCTCTAAATAATAGAGAGGCTTATTCTAGAATCACCAATTTTTCTTTGATTGAACCACACTTGGACGTTTCTGCTTGTCATCTCATTTTCATCTGGTTCTAATATTTCCTTAAAACTTATCAAGTGAAGTATGTCTATTCAATATGCATTTGCAGAAACTACATTGTATATGATTTCTAAAACTGCAGTTGAACAATATCACAGAAAGAATGGTTGGTAACATTTGCCTAATAATCTATATTCTGGTTTGCAGCTTCTAGCATTCTGTCTAAGTTTCATTTTGTGGTCTGAGAAAGTAGTTATAGCGCACAGAAATTTTTGTGGGCAAGTACAAATAAGCAATGAAAATGACAGTATTTTTTTGGGTTTATTTTTCAATATGGTAGTTAGAATTTATCCATTGTAGAATAGATTCTGAAGAAATTGATCTGTAACCTGCCTATAGTCCTGGCTGAAGGAAAATTTAACCTAGATCTACCTGTGTTTCCCACAATGAGACTTTCAAGAACATTTTCAATTGACATGACTGGTATAGTATTATTCCCTGGAGCCTAAGTAGTCATTTCTCTCATTTTTGCAGCCAATATGCACTGAGGAACCAACTAATGCAACACAGTAGAACATCCGACAGGCCAAAAACAAGGAGAAACCTATAAGCTCTCCAACGTGGAAAGGGGAGGGAGATATATCACAAACTAATAACGAGAATAATCCTACTGTTGTTGAGCTAGTCATGACCCATGACCCATAAGCATATCTGGGAAGACTTTGCAATATTAACTCAGCTTTCCAAATTTGCTAGTGGATGGTTGTTGAGATTTTATTGTCAAGGTTAACTGACAGTTAAACTTCCCTTCATGCTTTACCTTGAAATCTCTTTGTACTGGGCCATTTTCAGTAGGAGATACCATGATTGTGATTTCTAACTTGACTCAAATTCTTTAATCTTCTGTTCATCTGCTTCAGACTAATCTATTATAATAGTTGCATTTGTCATGTTACATGTCTCTGTGGTGCATTCAGAGGTAAGAATTCAAAGTTTCCTATAGCTACTTCATATTGGTGTTTGGTGCCATATTTATAACTGATGGTTAAATTTTGGGTGTCATTTTCATCAACCCTGGAGTTGGTCCCACCACCATTAAGTCTCATGCACCTTTCATTTTCTTGTGACCTTGTTCTTGGTTTTACCTTTTCAGAAGTATGCAAATCCAATAATGAAAAATTATTTTTGATATTGGGGAGCGCTTTTCATGCCTCGCGCGTAAAAACAAAATAATCAACTACTTTTTCATTTTTTGTCTTGATTTTCTTCTGCTCAGATTATCAGCTTTTGAGGGAAATTGGAGGAATTTGGAATTACTTACCATCCAAAAGTGCTTCAGACACCTCGTCTCTTGTGACATTTAATGCTCTCAACAGTATGGCTATGTTCTGCGACTTCTTCGGATCAAGCACTCTGTTCTCCATTTCTGCAGGGGGAAGAACTGATCTCCTAGTTACTTCTTTTGGTGCTGAACTGGACGAATTACAGCCAAAAAGAGACTCCATCATATCTTCATTTAATCTGCAGCCACACACAACGATAACCAATATCAGGGACTAGACATTTAGATGAAATTATAACTTTGAATTTTGATTAATCCGCTTACTGAAATGAGCTTGATTTCAGTTGGTCCCAGACTGTGGCCCGATCTGAAGTTGCTCGAACTTTGTCCCAGTGCAAAGGCTTTAACCGGGGTTTCGCTCCATCAATTTCGTCAGAATCTGCTCTTTGTAAAGAAGAAGTATCCTTATTTACTTCTACGGGTGTCGGGGTCTTGAAAGCGGAACCGATTTTGGGATCAGGAATAAATGGTTTTGGCCTTACCAAAACTTGGGGAGGCAGAGAGGAAACACTTGTCTCTGGATATCCTGATTTCTTTGGTGCTGATAGTGCTGGAGGAGGCGGCGGCGGCGGAGGTGGTGGGGGAGGAACTGGAGCATTTGATTTCCGAGAAGATGAATTAGTGATCGACTGCAGAAGTGCCATATTAGGTGGTGGCGGTGGTGCTGCAAATTTTGCCCTCTTGGGAGGATAAGAACTTCCAAATTGAATATATTGAACTTGTTGCTGGTCTTGCACTGGTGCTACCGGAGGTGGGGGTGGAGGTGGTGGCGGAGGCGGAGGCGGAGGTGGAGATGGAGCTGGCTTTATTGGAGGTATAATGGCATGTTTCGCAACAGGTGATGATGCAGATAGCCTTGACTTGGGAGAAGTTCTCTTGGAATGAGGCACGGTGGTATTACCATGGTTACTTTCGCATCTAACCGATGGCACCCCAGAATTAGTGCTGCTCAGCGTACCCTGACGCGAAATAGGCGTGTAAAATCCCTCATCATTGCTTGTCGCTGAACCCTGTGGCGTATAAAATGTGTTATTGTCATGACTCTCCTCATCAGACCACGGCATCTCTGGAGGTGAATTCCTGAGAGGCGCCCTATTGAGCGGTGGCAATGGCTGCAGCTCTGGACTTGGCCTATACCTCTCTGATCTTTTCACAGAGCTCAGCTTATGATAGGGTGATCCATTTGTCCCATTTGCTTCGCATACTGTCCTTTCTGCAGGCTCAACCGTGCCAATATAGAGAAAACTCGATGCATTTCCGCCTCTTGATTCCTCCTGAAGCCTTTGGGACCTGCCTTCAACTAGCTTCTGTGACTCTGATGGATGCTTAACCCTGTGCCTGTAGAGAAAAAATGCTAATGCAGATAACATTCCTAGCGTCACAAGCCCAACAGATATGGCAATTGCCACTTTTTTTGCAGGCTTGGCTTGTGGGGCTGCCGCTGCTGGATATGGGATGGTGCCATTGGATGGGGGTGGTGGCGGTGATTGTGCCTGATCCGTGGTTGGCCCAGTTGGAACCTCTGGGAAGAATGGCTGGTTAGGATCGGGATAAACACTGTCTGGTGGTGGCGGCGACAGTGACGGAGGTGGCGGGGTGTCAGTGTCCGGTGATGGCGCTGACGTGACCGGATACAATGGCTCGTGTAAAATTCTCCTGTGGAAATAATTTCTCCCGGTTATCAAGTCCTGAATAATGGTTGACCCCTTTACAGGCTGCTGCTGCTGAACTATGATCGTAGCCAATAATATGATCACTACTACTAAGCTTGGTGCCTTATTGGCCATGTTATGTGTTTTTGGTTTTTCCTCCCTCTGTACACATTGCAAGGGTCTGTTCTTGCAAATTTTGATGAATGGGGAGAGAGAGAGAGAGAGAGAGAGGGAAGCTTCTGCTAGCTGCAAGATCTGGATGCCAAGAGGGAAGTCTAATGACGTCAGCGGGAGCCGCGGATGCTCTACTTTAATAATAATTTTCTCTCTCTGTTTTTCTTAATTGGGTGGAGATTTTTCCTTTTTCTTTTTTTTTTTCTTAAGGTGATGGAATGCCACGTGGACGTGGGAATCTGCTTTTCTTAGCAACTATCCTGGTATTCATTATTAACTGGACGATAATGACCGCCCATCTGTATTTTAGGACGACCACATCCATGCCCTTTTTGGTCAATTCACTTCTTTTTTCTTTCTTTTGTTGAGACCGAGGACTTTTAAAAGGTTTTTTTTCTTTTTTTTTTCCCTTGAATTAATAGTCTTCACCGATTAATGGTTTTCCTTTTTCCCCGGCAAGTGCCGTTCCCTTACCAATTTTTTTCAACCAGCTTTAATTGACTGATGTGGAAATCATCTTACTCGATGATTGACACGTGTTATGTTAATTTGAACTTTTTCTGAAAATACTATGGTTAAAAAAATGCATAGGGTTCATGGGAAATTAACCATGGTAATTAGTGACCATGGATTTCATAAATCCTAATTCTAGAATTAACATAATATCAAGTATTAAAATTATATAAGCAACTTGACATTATGACTTTTTATAGTTTAATTATATAAAATTTTTTCATATCCAAAAAATTTAAAACTCACATGTCTCTCTCTAACAGCGACGACAATAATAATAATCAAATCTTTATCTCATTAAATAAAAACAGATATATAGATTTTTTTTATATCATTATATTTCATTTCATATCGTTTTCTCTTCTATACGATTATTTTCTTTATACAACAAATAAAAAGATTTATAAAACAAGTAAAATTTTTTAAAAATAATTTTCAAAAATTATTATGAATCACCAAGTTGCAAAACAAAATCACAGAGCTGCATGTTCTTCCGTAGCTCACCAACCATACAAAATTCTGATAATGATAAAAAATAACGAAACATTTGGTAGTAGGGATGATCATTCCGGCGGATATACAGTTTTTTGAAATTATTCAAGTTTTGAAATTTAAAGAATCTTATTGAGAATCGAAGTGAATCACATGAACCAATTTATTTAAATTAGATTTTGAGTTAAAACGATTTAGATTTTATTTATCTAAACCAAATCCACATAACATGAATCATATATAAGGTTGAAAATTTTGTTTAAATTTAAAAAATAATTTATTCAAATAAATTTACTCGAATAAATTCCACAGTTTTATTATTTAGATTTTGGGCAGAGCTCGAATAAAAATTTTTATTTTTTAAATTGAACCACTAACTTAGATTTTTAATTGAATAAAATTATTTTTATTAATTTGAATCCCATAATCTATTTTTTTAATGATTTGAATACGTGAATGATTTATTTTACTCGAATAATCAACACCCCCGTCTGGTAGCATGGGAAAGTCTTCCTCTATTATCCATGAATCTGGTAAAATCGAAATGCTTCAGAGCCTGAGGTATGGTGAAAGTGATTGAGGGTTGATTTGATAGACCATGACATAACATGATTGTGCTACAAAAATTATTTTGGTGGAGAATGATCGACCAATTTAATAAAATTTGAAGGGGTAAAAAGAAAAAAAAAAATTGAGAGACTAAATTTAATAGATCGTACTGAAAGTCTAGAAGGTCAAGGGTGTAATTTTGCAGAAAAAGAAGATTTGGGGTCAGATTAACGTATTCCTCTCCTTTTGCTTTCTTTCCTTTCCCACTCGATCCACCGACCACTCTCTCTCTCTCTCTCTCTCTCCATAGATTGAAGACAAGCACAAGATCAGTGGCATATGCTTTTCTGCTTTTGTTTTATCTTTTTCTATCTTTTGTTGGGCAACTCCTCAAGGCGGCATCCAACTTATCTCCAAAATTACAAGAATGCCCTTCATAATCATGTTCTTTGTGCAGGTTATTTGCTAATTTTGCAAATTGACCACAGGGGTAACGGTCAAAAAACCATTTTCAATCATCAAAGAAAAATATTTCTTTTAAAAAAATATGTCCAAGGTGATGTTTTTGCCCCTGCAAGTTAAGGATAAATGAGGTACCTTGTATAGCTAATCAATCAAGGAATCTTTGTATCCTTGCCTTTATCCTTGGCAACTTTTTGTTCTTCTTTGGTACTAATGGTTGGACAGAACCTAAGAAACACAAGGATGTTGAGTAACACCCAAATAACTTATCCAATACATAAAATATTTTTCGATTTAATGAAATGATGAAGAAGAATGGACTTATATATATACAGTATTTTTTTTTATATTTTTATAAAGAAACTGTTTTTTTATGTCAAATACGTGATATTGAGATCACAAAAAAATAACTTTATCATTACGTCAATACTCATACGTAGGTTGAGGAACACTCAGGCGATCATAATTGACCAAGTGGAGTAATCCTATTCGAGTCCGCTCAAAATAATGAACAACCACCCTAAGATTTTGAGGTCATCTCTGCCAAATGGTCCACACTAAGTGGCCGTTTGATAGGACTTTTTTTGAGTTTCTCTTATTCTTATAAGGAGAAACAAAAATTAATAGCTTTTAAAATTAAATTAAAAATTGTTTGGTAAATTTATTTTAAAAACAAATTTATTTTATAACTTTAAAATAAAATTAAAAATAAAAATTAAAAATTAAAGAAGAAAAGAGGATATAAGGGTAAATAAATTTATAATATGGACATATTTAAAATTTTATATTCCTTAAGTGAGAGTGTAAGTGGAATAAAAAAAATAAAAAGCTAGATTTAAAAAATAAGGAGAAACAAAAACTCCTCCCAAGAGCTTTTACTTAAAAGCTATTTTTTGAATTTTTGTTCATAAAAAAAATCTTATTTTTTTAAGAATTTTTAAAAAAATTTGTTTGGTGAGTTTTATCTTTAAAATGAGAAGAGAAGTTAAAAAAAAGCTCTAAACGGGGTATAAGATCTGTTTCAACACTCCCTGTCTTTGCTCAACAACTCTTTGCAAAGACTTAGAAAACCAGACTCTGAATCTATACATTCGAAGACTCTATTAAGTTTGGAAATGGGCATTTTGGAATCTCACTGGATCTTCACTTTCTTAAACACACCATCCTAATCGTCGCTAAGACCATAAAAAATACCTAGAAGTTCTGTATGAGTAACAGTTGATTGTCTTGCATAACAACAATATTCACGTATCTAATTCTCATTCCAATCACGTAGCAATCCTCCCTCAGTGGTGACTTTTGTGGGCATGAACTTTCAGTGTTCATAGTAATCCAGATCAATGGAGTCTAATAGATAAAAATATTAAATTTTTTAATCAAATTTCAGATTCAAAACTTTAAAATAAAAAAAATTAGAGAGAGTTCACCTTAAATTAAGCCTGATAATTCTTAAAATGAATTAATCAAAATATAACTTGATTGATTATTAAAATATAAAATAAAACATCACAGCTTACCATAATTTCATGCTTAGGAGAAGTAATTGAGGGCTGTATTTCTCGACTCTACCATTGCCCGAACTTGTTACTGCAATTCATTACCCCCATGAAAGACATTCTCAAAATTTTTCTTATTCCTCTGTAACGAAAGAGCCCAGTAAGATTGGGCAAGAACACTCCCCAAGAAAGAGAATGATCAACCTTCACTTTGTTATTTGCAAGAATAAATCGGATCAGAAGCTCTGAATTCAATGGTTCGGTAACAGATCAGTCCAAAAATGTCAAAATTACCCGACAATCTCTAAGAAGGTGGAGTACAGGCTCATTGACAGGACATAAAGTATTATCAGTAAGTTCCGACGCACACGGCGGTCCTTTGTCACAAGTCTATCCCACACGGCGAGCCATAAAAAATAATTTGTCACAAGTCGCAGCCATCTTCTACTAGGAAAAATTTCAACCTCCAAAAGTATTATCAAAATAAATGTTTAACTCCCCCCTTAAAAAAAAATTATGCTAAATTGTTTATTTAATGCTAAAACCTAGTTAATTCGATTTTTGAAATCTTATAAAAAAAAATTCAACCAAATTTGTTAGCTTGTTTTCAAACGCTAAAAGCATTTTCTAATCCTTGTCGGTTACTAGCTAGATTTTTCAATTCTTAATAATACGACACTTGTCAAAGTTCCCCGTTGCATCATTTGAAAAAAAAAAAGATTAGATTGAAATGAAATTATATAAACTTTTCGATTAAAAAAGTTGCTGTAACGATAATTTAGTATACATTTATAAAAACAATTAATTTTTACTTACAAAATTTTATATTTTTATTAAAATTTTTAACTTTAATTAAAAAAAAAAACATTATAAGTGAATCAAAATAAACTAAAAGCAAACAAAGACAAACTCAAATTTTCCAAATCGGAGTAATGGGTTACTCTGAATTGGTCTAATCAGAGGAGAAAAGAATTGCACAATGACAAAATCAAATAGGCATACCCATCAGACCAAGACGAGAAAAGATGCCTTGTGCTGCTTCGCACATCAACAAATTGTTAGGGAGTCTCATCATTGAAACATTATTGAGTTGGCTTTTCAATTTTTGGGAGCTTCCCAAGAAGAAAACTAGGTCTGCCAACTTCATGTCTCGCTTAGGATAGAAAAGAAAAAAAACCCTTCATGTCGCATACAGAAGAACTTTAATTAAATTTGGCTTTTTCTCTTTTTGCTTATCTGCACTGCATTTTCAGAAAGGAATCCAATTCTCTAATATCAAACTATTACATTGGAGGTTTTGGTTTTTCTTCTCTAAATTAAAATTTTTCTTTTAACAGCAACTTATTTTAACTAGAAAGACCATATTCCTATCTAGCCCTAGATTCTTGTACCCTACCCATGTTTCATCCAATAAGGCAAGCCTCTCTAACTTTGCTTCATGGCCATGCAATTGAAGGTTCAAATCAACAGGAGAAAAATATGAGAAATCAATTGGAAAGCTGCTTTTTCTTTTACAAAAAAAAAAAAAAAAATAACCAGTAACGACATGCTTTATAATTATTATTTTAAAAATTATTAATTTATATTTGTATTATTGTAATAAGAGTTAGTGATATAAGCTTTTTAGGTGATATAAACGATTGTTATTATTATTGTTGTTATTATATACTTCAAAGATAAGACTTTCCGAAGTTTATGAACTTGATCCCAGATCAATTAAAAAAACCTTTGGTTGCTGTTTGGGTGCGCTTTACTCTCTTCTTTAGACATAACATTTTATCTTATTTTAATTCTTACCAAAGGATAAAATCTTTTAGAAGTAATAAAATAATTTTATAAATGAGTATAAAATTGTTATTATATAACAATACAATTTAATATAAAAAAATACAAAATTTACTAATGTCATCCATAACTGTACAAATACAAAATTTGTGTAGATTGGTAGAAATATATTTATTTTCCATGAATTTTTAGTATTAATTTTTTTCTTTTTTCCACAGTGGTTATCAGCAAAATTAATTTTTATCTTTTCGCTAGTGAAGTCTATATATATATATTGCCAAATTTCCTCTGGCTAGTTTCCTTTTCTTAAAAAAAAAATGAATGAAGTATGAATAGATGCCTAAATAAATTATTTTTTAACACTTTTTATATTTTTTGCTTATGGGTTAAAGGAGATTAATTACCAATTTAATTGCCTTTTTTCCTAATAAATATGAAAATTAGCTTAATATACCTTGGTGAATATTGAGTGCACCGTAAAATCATGAGTCCAAACTGTGATTGTCTCCTGTTTTTTTTTTTTTAAGTGGGTACTTGTTATCAATCGATATCTGAATTTAATCTGACAATCAGCCCATCATTTTGGGGGCTTGGCTCAAATTGCGATTGTCTATGAATAAGGCATGGCGCGCCTGCATTCATTGTGGTAAATTATAATAATTGTTTGCTAACTTGGTCAATATTGATTTCATTAATGATTTTTTATTTTTCTTCTCAATGACTTGTGTTTTTGGAAGACAACACGTTATGGTGAATCATTTTTGTTTTGTGAATAAATTGCATTACAAGCAAAGAACATTCCTATGCACATTATTACTTTGACTCACACTCACATCTGTTCCAATCCAAATTATGTCCAGTATTGGCTTATTTGAGTTGTTTTCTCATTTTTGATCATTCATATTGACCTTTTTCATCACTCTCATTTTGCCCTCATGAAAAGGAGTTTGGTCTTTTTTTTTTTTTTCCTTCTTCTTCTTCTTGTTGTTGGTAACAATAAGGTTGTTCAACCTTGCCCCTTGTGAGTGTTAGGAATTGCTTGAGATATTTGAAGGAGTTAGCATGTATTTAGAATTAAACATCAAATTTTTTTTTTATCCAAAACTTAAATTATTTGATACTTTGCTAACTCTATACATATGCCTCACTTTAGCCATTTATTCTTTGTGGGGTATTTAACCACACATAAAATACTAACGATGAAAATGGGTTACTGTATATGGCATAGTTATTAAACCCAATCCGCACATTGATTCCTGCGTTTTGAAATTTATGGTTCAATTGATTGAATCGTTGAGTCACTGATTCAACCGTTAATTTTTTAAAAAAATATATAAAAATATATATAATTATATTTTTTAAAATATAAAATATCAATCACAACATTTATAAAAGATAATATAACCATGTAATAAAAATTAAAAACTCATAAATTCATATTTTTATTATCTCAAAATAGCAATAAGTGGAGATTTTTTTCTATTTTTAATTTTATCCCTAAATTAAAATTACTTTAAAATTTAAAGTGCGATTGAAATAATCTTTTATCTTTAAAAACAAAAATTACAAGTTTATATGAGTTTATTATATGAACGGTTCAATTTATGAATCGACAAGTAGAATGTACGGGTTGAGAGTCGACCGGGTCTAACCAGCATGTCCATCCGGATTTAATAACTATAGTATATGGGATTAAATAGTTCAATTAGTGTTTAATTAAATTAATTTTCTAAAACCAATATTTAATTCGATAATGGCAAAAAACCCGTAGTCCAAGAAAATGCAACATTAATTTTTTTCCCCCCCCTTATAAATGTTTAGTCATATCTCTAAAGTGGTACGCGAGCTGTTCTTAAAGGAAAGGTTAGGTATTGACTCCCCATGAAGAATAAGATAGATCGAGCTTCCAAACACCTAACTTCCTTAACTTATTTGTTGCATCCTTCCTTAACAAACCACACCACCCACATGTACAAGGAGTTGTTCAACAACACTTGCAAACAATACAGCGTTTGGCAAATTTTCTAATTAATTAATTTCTTTTTTGTCTTTCATATTTGGCTTTAATGACAGTGTAGCAGAGCAGACTTATATGAATGCAGATCTTTCAGACTCAGAAGCTTCACTTTGTGACAAGCTCCACAGGCAGGCATGGCCCCCTTTATCCTCTTTGGAGTTACCAAAACTCTCTAGTCTCTCATGCTTCACCAAAATTCGAATTTATGTTGATTCAATTTATATATATATATATGTGCTTGAAGTGGGAAACAAGAAACCACTTTTTGTCTCTCTCCTTGGCTTTGAAAGAAGGTGAAGACATTCCAAATCCAACAACTCATAAATGCCCCTTTCCAACCTAATATTAATTTGAACATACATACACAATTTGGATCAACACATAATTGGCCCAGTAGATAAGAGTTTTAAATCTTTTAATTAAATTTTGAATTCGAAATATATAAATAAAAAAGACTACGTTGAGAGAGCTCTTCTAATTTGGGTCTGACAACACTCAAATTGGATTAGTCGAAATATAACTCTAAACACCAATTAATTTTTTTCTTTTTTTTTTTTTAAAAATATACACATTTGGATCTTACAAGTTTATCCATTTTAGTTGTAGTGCAATCAAAAAATAGATGATTGCGTATTCCTTTTTCAAGTTCACAAAACTCACGCAAGAATGAGTTTCAGAGACACCACAATGTCTGAGTCTTTTATTAATGGCCCGAAGACATTTTTATCATTTTCTAGGATTTTCATACCCAAAAAATATTAAAATATGATATTATAAAAAATCCTAAGATCTAAAATTGAATCACTAATACTTTTCGATACATGAGTCAAAAGAATTGTCACAAACGGATCAGTTTTTAATTTTCACAATCCAAGAATCCTTTGATTTCTTAGGTGAATGTTGTAGATCTCACAAACCATAAAAAATAGATGTTTTTGTGTATGTGTTTTTTATGTCTTCAAAACAACGTATGTTGAAGAAGAACAACCAACTACACAGTTATCTCCATTTGTTTCTCATATTATAAAAAAAAAAAAAAAATGGTTATAGGTAGTTGGACTTGGTTTTCTTTGGAAAACCACTCCCTACCATTCTCTCTATTATAATTCAATTTTGAATTTCAAAAAACCAAAATTGGATCGGGTTAAACCCACATGGGCAACCCAATACCCAACTCTTACATTTCTCACTCGCACATGAGTGTTAGATCTGCATTTAGTTTAGTCAATTTCATATATCATCAATTTCATACAGGCAAATAGATCATAAGACCAGCGAGTACATCAAAAGCTCAGAACTATATATTGGTTAAGGATATACAGCAACTTACTATCTAATACAACGAGGATATCAAGTCTCACTATATCTCATACTTCTTTTGCCACACATAGTCAACGTATCTCTTACCCTTCTATCAATATAAATGAGAGCATATTTGACTCAATTCAAATTAGGTATTCACAATTATGTTTTAAAATATCAAGTTAAAAATATAACCGGTCAGTCTGTGAATATAAAATATTGTATCAGGGTTAAAATAGTCTTCTTTTCACACTACTTTCTATCTACTTTATCTTAACTGGTTTTCTAAACATGGACCGCAAAATCAAATCAATCATGATTTCTTAACAACATGCTAAAACAGCAACACTGAAATAAAGTTTCAAAAAATAGGTAAAAGTATTAAGGGTATTTAATGAGATTAAGCATAAACCTCTGCATTTCACACAATAAGGTATAGAGGGATTCTTCGAACTCATTATCCATTGGGTCATAAAAGCACATATAGTATGAAAACACATGCTACGATACATTTTCTATTCAATTAAAAGCGTATGTCTTATTCCAAAATTAATATATCATACAGATTTTAGTTCAAGTGTATCACGACAGTCGACTTGATTTTCTCTTTCAAGTGCTCTCACTAGTCTGAAAAGGGTCGAATCAAAACTTGAACCTGTCGTTCATCATAAAGAACATGACAAACTATTTTCAATTCTCTTATTATGCTTGACATGGTCCTCAGATACTGTTTGACGCTGTCATCAGCTTTCTTTTTATATGTGTCAAACTTGATCATCAATTGTCTCAGACGAGTCACACTAGTACCTCCATACTTCTCTCTGAGATACACCAATATGTCATGAGTAGTATGGAATTGTTCACATTTATGAATGAGATCATTAACAACAGCACTGACCAGGAAGCCACGTGCAGTGAAATTTTTCTTTTTTCACACCTGATAAGCTTCTTGATCTCTTCTCTCCTGAACAGTGTTTTCAATTCTAGAGTCTTACATGATATGGTTGATATCCTCTAAAACATCCTACTCTTCTAGCACATACCATATCTTAAGGCGCCAAATGTCATAATTGTCGTCATTGAATTTTTCACCCTTATTTAAGTCTGTTATTATAGATTTTGATGTCATGGTTTGAGTTTTCAAAAAGAGGTAATTGTAAATATTTATACTCATATAATGCATACAATTTTATACTTAAAATCATAAATTTATGATAAACGAATATAAAATATAGATTCAAAAGTTCACTAAATTCTCAATCATCATCCATGATCCAAATGTTTGATTACCAAAAATTTGATTTCAAAGTAACAAAATTTCATAAGTTTTATGTGAGAATTTTTTAAATTCTACCAATCTAAAATCTCCTACTAATATCATACGAAAGTATTACATATCTTTTTCACATGTTTACATAAACATACAAATATGCATATTTCTTAGAATGTCAATGATATTTACATTCTAAATATATATAAAGAGAGAAAAGACTACATCAAATGTTCATGGTTTTCTACTTAACATAATCATAATACATAATTATGCAACATAGAAAGAAAAAAAGATACAATCATTTTTCTTTTTTCTTCTCTTTCTTTTCTTCCATATACATGCGAGTAACCATATTGACCATCCCAACTGAAAGCCTATCTGTGGAAGAAAATCTCCTAACAGCTTGTAGTGTAGAGCCATTAATTCTTAGAGATAATGATTCTTCATCTTAATCTCTATCTTTTTAACTTTCCATATTTTAAGCCATTTTAGTTTGAAGTTCTTGAGATTTATCCGTTTGTTCTCTTCTATTATTTTATCAGTCATTCTAGCCAAATCATCAGTGAAAGAATTCCTTATTATCTTAATCTCTGCTTCATCGCCCCCAAACCATTGGCCCAAATGCCGAAATTCATAGCGTTTTCGACTCATAACCCTCAAATGTTGTGACAATGTGTGCATTTGCTTCATTTTATAATGCATCATTTCATCTAACTTTACCAAATGCTCTGGAGTCCTCTCGTCTTTATATCTCCCCTGGAGAATAACAAGAGTGCGTCTGATTCTCACCATGTCCTAAAAATAGGATAAACATTAGATTGGTCTTGAAGTCAATCACAAAATTTTGAAATGCCATCCTCAATGATTATGCTCAATATTCAAATAATTTATGTCAAAAAAACAAAATTTTCATACATAAATCAATGAGCAAAAAATCAAATAGGTATTAAAAAATTTTAGTTAGGTAGCCAACCATCATAAAATAATTTTCTTAACTTATGAAATTTTTTTTAGAAATTTTTGAAACAGAAAAATAAATTTTCTGTAATTTTTAAGGATTTTTGTTAATTTAAAATCAATAAAAAAATATTTCTTGAGTCAGAAAAATAAAATAAAATTACAGAAAAAACCTGACAAACATTTAATCCATTCTGTAAAATTTTCAGCCAGTGAGGGCTTTCCACACTCCCTCACACACCTCCTGAAGTGGCGGGCTGCTGGGCTACGTGCCCACGCTCCTAGGCCGGCGCGTGACCTTCACTTGCCTCCCTTCCAGCTGAATCCGATCATCGAATTTTGGCTACCCCCCATTTTTTGTGTCTCTGATTCTAATAGTGTTCTCAGTTTTGGGATCAAACGTCTACAGCCTAATGTTTGAATATCACTGGTCGCAACCGAGATTGGAATTGTCCCTTTTTTACTGTTCATCTTCAACCTAGATCCAAAAAAATACTACATTTCAAACCTAACTTTCAGAGGTCATATCTCTCTCATTTCTAATCCATTTTGCAAGTTCTTTACATGGTTGGAAAGGGTTTTTGATAAGGAATCTAACCATATAAGTATTATTTTATGAAACACTCTTTGCTAAGAGATATAATCATTTTAGTCCTCAGCTAGGGTTTCAATTTTCTCAAAAAATACAAAATGTGCATGCATGATTTTTTATAGAATGATTTATGATGTTATGAGCATTATATTGTTAAAATTTAAGAGCATTTCATTAACTATAGTGGGAGTTGCCATTAACAACTTTTTTCAAAAAAAATTGCACCCGAATGGTAATATTTCTAGTAAACCATATGCACGATTTACATCGAAAAAAAAAATAAATTAAAAACACCTTATACACGCTTTGATACCAATGAAGACTTTTTTTATCAATTTTCTAGCATGGACTTTCATACCAAAAAACATTAAAACATGATATTATAAAAAATTCTAAAATCTAGGGTTAAATCACTAACCTTTTTCGATGCATAGATGATTTTTTATAGAATGATTTATGATGTTATGAGCATTATATTGTTAAAATTTAAGAGCATTTCATTAACTATAGTGGGAGTTGCCATTAACAACTTTTTTCAAAAAAAATTGCACCCGAATGGTAATTTTTCTAGTGAGTCATATGCATGATTTACATCCAAAAAAAAAAAAAAATTAAAAACACCTTATACACGCTTTGAAACCAATGAAGACTTTTTTATCAATTTTCTAGCATGGACTTTCATACCAAAAAACATTAAAACATGATATTATAAAAAATTCCAAAATCTAGGGTTAAATCACTAACCTTTTTCGATGCACAGATCAGAAGAATTATGACGAACGGATCAGCCTTTAATTTTCATAATCCAAGAACCCTTTGATTTCTTAAGCATATGTTGTAGATCTCACAAACCCTCAAAAATGGATGTTTTGTGTATGTGTTTTTTATGTCTTCAAAACAACATATGTTGAAGAAGAACAACCAACTACATAGTTATCTCTTTTTGTTTTTGAAATTCTAAAAAAAAAGAAAAAATTGGTTATGGGAAGTTGGAGTTGATTTTCTCTGGAAAACGACTCCCTCCCATTCTCTCTATTATAATTCAATTTTGAATTTCAAAAAACCAAAATTGGTTAGGGTCAAACCTATATCGGCGACCCGATACCCAACACCTATGTGGCCAAACGTTCCAAAACAGAAAACAAAGCTACAAATTACACTTTAGGAGTATGTCCAGAAAATCAAAACAATTTGAGTTATTCTGCCTTAGTTTTCCCGGCTCGTCTTCAAGTTCCATAAAAGCGTATTGAAAGCATACCCCGCAAAATGTGACACCTCCAGCCTCTTCATCAAAGTTTCTAGGTCAATTTCAACCTCCTTTTGAGATATTACCAACTTGGAGAGAAAGTTTTGCATGCTTTGGAGGGACAGCCTGGAGTCTTTGCAAGACTTTGCATGCTTTGTACATACTTTTATAGGTTATATGCAAGACGTTGCAACTCAAAAGGACACTTCAAAAACTACATCCAAATAATAATGATTAAAAAAAAAAATCGATCTGTTTAGTGATACGACAATTAAAATCTCTTAATTAAAATTTTAAATTTGAATATTAGAAATAGAAAAAGCAATCATTTAGAAAGTCAATCTTTAAATTGAGTCTTATAACTGATCGAATGGAATTAATCGGATTTTCAAAACCAGTGATAAAATGAAAAAAAATAACCAATGAAAGGAGTTCAATTAGTAAATTGGGTCAAAATACACCCACATTTCCCCCCGGGAAAAAACGTAATTAGCTCTTTGCTCGGCCCAAGTTAGTGAACCGGGTCCATTTAAGGAGGCTTTTCAACACACAGAGAGAGATAGAGAGAGAGAGCTGCAAAGCAACACCGACTGCCCTTACCTTATCTTCCTAGCCGTTGTATTTAATCAATTGATCATGCGGCAGAGCTCATGTCCCAACGTTTCCCTCTGCTGGTCCCACCCTACTATTCTTGTGACCCAAATCCAATGCTACGTGTCCTTTTCAATGGGTCAAAGTCGAAAACAGTTCTAATCTAATAGAGGAAAGCGCAAACGTCGTCGTTTAGTTACCTCCAGAGCTGCTCCCTCGTGACGGTCTCTCTCTCTCGGTTCTGCAGAGAAGCGAGCTGGCTTCCACAGAGAAACAACGACTGCACACACAACACAACAGAACACAACATAACCCCCCCTCTCAATCTCCCTGGTTATATTGTCTCCGGGAGGGCATTCGGTTTGGAGCAATTTTCTCACTCTCTCACACCATTATTTTGTTCCTCCACGCGTCTCAAAAACCCAATACCCTCCAAACATCTTCTCTCTCTCCATTTGCCAGAAGCTCCACTTCTCACCCTAAAAACCACTCTTCCAAGCCACACTTCTCTTGCGAATTTTGCACAAAATGTTTTGGCTCTTCCACTTTCTCATCCTCTACTTGTCGGCTACTTCCGGTAAGCCCCCCTTTTTTCTTCTTCTTTTCCATATCCAAAATGACGAACAATACCAAAAAACTAAAAACAAAAAAAGAACACACACATACCTCCATTTTCATATCTCGACGTGGGTCTCTCAAAATATTGAATTATCTGATTAAATAAAAAAAAGAACTAAAATGAAGAGCCAAACCCCCAAAAAAAAAAAGAATGAAAAGAACCAAAAGCCCATATCTCTATTTTCACTATATGTAACATTTTCATGATTACAGCCGATATTCCTATGTGGGTCTTTTATAAGAATAAATGATCTTTTCTTTTTATTCTGCAGGTGCAAATCCAGAAACTGTAGAGTTCTTAACTCTGTACGACTCAACCTCAGAAGGGTCTGGACAAAATGCCGCTATTGCTGTTTCTGTGAGTGATGGAGACCTTACTGAGGTTTCAAGGAGTGTTTTAATGGCAGAAAGTTGGGTCAGATCCATTGTCTTGGCAAGCTTTCCTGCCACCAAAATCACGACCATTGTGGTTGGAAACAATGTTGTCTGCAACAACAAAGACCAAGAAGAAGGGAAGTTGGAGTTGGTTTTGCTATCTTTAAAGAACATTTATTACTCACTCAAAAGATGGGGTTTGGAGAAAGAAATCAAGCCTTCTTCTGCTTTCTCTTTTGAGTGTTTTGTCTCAAATTCCGCCTTAAATGAGGCTCTGAGTGTGCTACACTTTCTTGAGGACATCAACTCCACTATATCACTAAACCCACCCGAATATGAGCCGGATTTGTCTCATGAAGCTGTGAAAAAATTGGTTTCTAACCATTTAAGACCAGTCCAAGATCTTGGGGTTTTCAACCTTAAAAGAATCAATGTCATAGTTCAAAGCCCAATACAAACGAAGCCCACCAAAATTAGGAGGTTATCAATGTTTGATTCTAGTCCTGTAGACGTTGGTTACTCCATTCCTGCACATGTGACCAAAAAACCACAACCCCCACTTGCTAGTTTTGCTCCTCCACCCTCAATTTCCTTAACTTTTGGACCTCCAATGCCTCCAATTGTTGTTCCAGCACAACCGCCTTTTGGGCTCTCAATGCCTCCATGTAGTAGTCCCAGCCCTGCAGCAGATATGAGTTCACCACCACCAGCTGAGTCTGTTGGTGGGATTGAGAAGGGGTTGTGGTGTGTAGCTAAGCCTAGTGTGCCTGTGGACACACTGCAACTGGCAATGGACTATGCTTGTGGTGTTGGTGGTGCTGATTGTGAGGACATTAGGCCTCATGGAAGTTGCTTTTATCCTGATACTGTTGTTGCTCATGCTTCTTATGCTTTCAATAGTTATTGGCAGAAGACTAAAAGGAATGGTGGGACTTGTAGCTTTGATGGTACTGCTATGATTATTAATGCTGACCCAAGTAAGCTCTTTTGCATTATTTAATCATTTTGTTATCATAATCTAGTTTTATGTCGCAGACTTTTAGTATTTGGATTGATTTGAATGTATAAAGCGACTATTGAGACCAAAATAATTGTGACCTAAACGACAAAATGCTTCCAAAAACATTATTCCTGTGGATTTTGCCTTAAAGAATTTACTTAGTCATTTTGATCAAATCATTTGGTCTGAGCTTTATTTTTGCTTGTTTGCAAATACAGGTTTTCAACATTGTAGGTTCATTCTCAGCTGAAGAGAGAGGAGAAAGAGAGCATCGAACAAGTTGATGAAGATTGTGGCTTCTATTGATTCTCTCTACAGCTTCAGAATTTTGCTTTTTCTGAATTCCAACATGAAGCTTTTTGTTTTTAGTAGTACTCCTTGGAACTTGTTGAATGGGTTAACATAGGAAGTGAAATAGGGACTCCCGTTGTTACTTTCTGTTCCTCCTGGCTGTAGTTAATCATTTAATGGTATCCAATGCACAAAAATAGACTTGAATGACTTGGGAAAAGACATGTATACACAAGACTACCTCTCCTTTTGTGGTATTACTTTTATAGATTCTTATCCCCTTCTTGCTTCTACCTGTTCTGGCCTTTGATTTTCTAGTTATCAGATTTCAGGCTTAAATTGTGCATTTCAAAGCGGCTTGATTTCTTTTCCATGAAATGTCTCTACTTTGTGCAGTGAGAGCACCTGCAAAAGCTTTGAATCAACGGCTGAATTTTGTTTGTCTTTAACAACCTTTTACTCTGAACAAAAGGAGGTTTCGAGACAAAAAGAGTAATTTTCATCCCTAAGCTCAATTATTTACTTCTCTCTTAGAGACTTAGACCCATCCCAAGCTCTATAAATTTAAATAAACAGGTTTAACAAAGAGGATTTTTAGCCCATGTTGGGTTCATTAAACACCATGCAGTGTATATGATTAGTAAATTATTATGCATATCTAGTTTTTTAGTACGCTGATAAAAGTTATGATTAAAAATTTTTCTTGTCTGGCCGAAAGGAAGGTGGAAGCGAGGACAATTTGGATATCTCTTCCATCACTCCAAAAAAAAAAAAATCCGTGATAAGAGGTACCATACCATTTTTTTATTTATTTGCTTGTTCTTCTCAATGAGAGAATGGATTTGATTGTAGTTGCTAGGGAGGAAACATTCTAGATCAAGAATAGGTTTTTGACTCGAGCTGGGTACCATGTTAAAAAAACAACCAAATCACAACTTCTGCTGCATTTTGGATCTCCAAAGTTCCAAGGCACAATATTTTTTAAATTTCATCTAATATTATGAGGCAGCGGTTACCATGATTTCTATCTGGCCCAAAGGAAGTGTAACAATTTCCAAACCAAGTGATACCGTGAACATAGAGTAAATACCTTTATACCAATCAAAAAATTCAACCCATAAATGCACTTAAAACGCATCAATATAAGATTATGTACAACTCAACCCCTTTCACTGCTAAAAGATAATCTCTCCGCAGTACATGTTGTTGTGGAGTTAAATACTTCATACATACGACACCTATTGATTCGGCATCAATGTTGCTCCCCATCGTCTTTCAATACTAATCCTGTGCAATTTCCATTTTCTCCAGCATCAAGACTATCTTTATTGTCATCATTCTGCAAAGCGGTGTACATTAGCAAGGGATAGAGCAACTGGAAAAAGAAAAAGAAAAAAAAAAAAAAGAAGGCGCTATAGGAATAGAGCATCCAACACCCAGCAGTCTCCAAATTTTAATATTTCTAACAGCAACAAGCAGAGACCACTGCCTGAATAGACAATGCAATCAAGATATAAAATTAGATAATAGGCATACCTGTTTTGATTGTCTACTGGCTGTCATAAGCTCATAAAACTTGCACATTAGCATTTCTTCTTCTACCTGAAGATCACAAACTTACAAAGCTTTTAGCTTCTACTCTCTCAATTTGATAAACCCACACAAAATCTTTGAAAGGACTAACATATAAAAAGGAAGCATGAACACAGTTGAGATTGGTCCAATCCATTATAGACGCCAACAATGGATTATAAATATGAGGTGCCTATGAGCAGCTAAAAGCCATCTATTCACCACTGCAAAAGTAGAAGCCTAATATACTTGAACACCTTCTGTCGAAATTTTTAAATTATATTTCCACCAATGGAACAACAAAAGGCAAATTAAAATATAATAACATAGTTGTTTGGCTCTCAATTATACAAGTAATTAGAGTTTATGAACAATCATACAAGAAGATCAATTTCTGTACCATACTACGTAATATTTAGGAGGATAACACAGAGAGCATTTCTACAGGTTCTACAGAAAATTAAATCAAAAATCTAAATGCGGGGTTATTCAAAATTAAAACTAAAGAAATTGCTCAAATCATGCCATTGGCTTGGCTCAAATAAAATTGCCACTCCAGAAATCAAAATGATCTTATCCATAAACAATAAAAAACAAAGAATACAACATGCCAATTGCTCATAATGCTAATGACTGGGAAGGAAATTAAAATTGGAAAAAAAAAAAAAAAGGAGGGAAAGAAAGAAAACACACTAAATAATACATCAAGATGGCAGAGTTTGAAGAACCTGGAGTCTTTGAATATCATGCAACATTGATCAATAAGTATCCATCAAAAGTTCATTATGCTTCTCTAAATGCCCGTGCACAGACACACAAGGTAAGAACTAACCGATATTGGAGGAGGAAAAAAAATAATAATTTGAAGTAACAAAATTTGAAAATTTTAGCATTACTTGCAAATCTCGGCAGAGTATCTTGTGTCCATTGGTCCAGATGCATGCTAACTTAATTGAACCTCTACAAAGCACAAAGTTACCTGAGGCATTCCTCAATAGTCTGTAGATATAATCATCAGTCCCCTGAAAAGATGAACTCCAAGTCAGAAGCTATTCGGAATTAACAATTTCCAAGAATGAGGGAGAGGAGCCAATACACCGAGAAAGATGAGAAAAAAGTTGAAGCTGAAACATTAAATAAAATGAAATCCCATAATCAGAAACCTCATATAACACAACTTAAAGAGTTATATTCTTCATATTTGCAAATTTTGAAACTCACTAAGAAGTACACTATAGAAAAATTAAATCAGATCAACACAAAAGGTGTAATGCAAATCCCCCTTACGCCCCAGGGGAGCCATGAAATATTCTTTTGGCGGGAGGGGGCAGAGCTCAGTACAATTCAACTAAGCTTTGTAAATTTCAATGCAAAATTAAAGCCGAAATAAAACCTAAAACACATTTTAATTGTTAACGATCACTTCACACACAAGAATATTAACTACAATCTCAATTGTCAGCACAAATACATAGTAATTTTTGAAATAAAAGACCTAAATATGAACAGAAAAGGGGGCGAAACAAGAGCGGAAGGAGAACATAGAAATTGCAAACCCTAATTTTCCTGTAATGCCTTTATGGGGAAAAAAATTACAGAAACCCTAAAATTTCATTTATCTATCTATTAAAAAAAAAAAAAAAAATCTGAGCAGAAAATTCAACTATACTTTTCAGAATACTTACAGGAAGATTAGCCAATGAGTCCCGAATAGGAAATTTCGAGGGACGTTGGTTCAGGATCGCCGCCCGCGGTGCTCGGCTGTTCGGCTATGGCGGTTTGGGGGGGGGGGGGAGGGAGAGAGGGAGAGGGGGGATTGCCGTTAGGTCAAGCATTAGGTCAAGCAGCGCCCATATTTGAACAGTAATGGGCCTAACAAACATGGTCCCAATGAGATGGGCCTGGGAGGGCTTAAAACCGGCCTGGGTCCATCTTGCCTTTGGGTTGTATCCTGTTTGACATTTTCTAATTATAATTCTAAGAAAAACACTTTGCTATGTAAATTTTTTTTTATATTTCTTGTATTTATTGAAGCACTATCATCGAAAATTTGTGATTATTAAAATATGTAAAATCTACTCAGCTAATTATGTAGAACAAAAATTACTGATATTTAACTAAAGTTTCGAATTTGAATATTATATATAACAAAAATAAACATTACGAAAATTTTATCTTTTCAAAAATTCAATCAAATTTTAATTAAATTTAATTGGTTTCAATATTATTACTAAATATTAATGATTTATATAAAAAAAGTGTCAAATCTTTTTTTTTTTATTTTTAAGATTGCACATTTTCTCAATAATAATAAAAAATTTTCTAGCCAAAGTTAATTCACAATAACAAAAAAGAAAAGGAATAGCTTGATTTATATGTAGCTGTCTCGATATGACTTGATTAGAAAAGATTTATATATATATATATATATATATATATAATTAATTTCAAAATTCATTTATACTATCTTACAAATTTTTATCGTATTAATTGAACAGAGAGATGCATCCCTGCTACAACGTCAACAAAATCTCATAAATTCGGGAAGGAGAATGATTACATATTTGACTTGCGCTTTCATGCGAGATAGAGAGAGAGAGAGAGAGGTCTATGTTATACTCAGCTTGGTCGGATGTCAGTTCATGATTACCCTAGATTTGTTGCTAATAGCAATTCATCCTATGGAGGAGGCCTCACTCCTCTGCTCCACAATTCAAAATTCGGGGAAGCTTTAGGTTTCGAGGTCCACACGGTCATCATCATCATCAGTTTTTAGCTTTGGTACTTTGCCACTCAGAAGGCAGAGCACCAACCCTACCCTACCCTAGCCTACCCTAACCTAACCTACCCCGTATTATACTGTTCACTTCGGCCCTTTCGATTTAATTTTTTTTATCCTTAATATTTAAATCTAAATGTTGCTTCATTTGATTGATTTTTATCTCTTAAATCGGTTTAACTTAATTTTATTTTTAATATGTGTTTGATTAAATTTTTAAACTTTTTATAATAAATATAAAATTTCATAATTAAATTTCTTTTACAAAAAAACTCAAATTAAAATTCCTTAAAAATATTAATATCTTTTGATAAAGTACTACTGATATTCACACGTAAAATCTTAATTATAATATTAAATAATATTTATTTTGAGTCATTATCAAACTATTTATTGTAGACAACCTCATGCAAACGGTCAAATCTCTTAAATCCAAAATAGTTTGAAACAGGTGTTGATATATTACTAATATGGTAGAATTAGAAGAGGGTATCATTAAAACCTTTTTAGTTAACATTAATTTAAAAATTAACTCAAAAAAAGAATTAATTAAATTTTTATGCTCAAGAGTATATTTATTGTGGTTTAGTATATATTACTTGATGGAAGTTCATTTATATGGCCTCTAAGAATAGTTCAATAATAATAATTTTCTTTACGATCTTGTGATCTGAAATTTTATTTTTATTATAATAAAAAAAAAGAAAAAAATTTATTTATTTGGAAGCCCTTCAATTTATTTATTATTATTTTTTACACATAGACTCAAACTTAAATCTATTACAAGAGGGGAGGAGATATGTATCATTTAAGAAACTTATCGACGAAAGCCTTTGATTTAATATAACTGCCATATACCTGTAAAGTGTGAGGGAAACCTAGTTGATGAAACAGAGCATCCCTCTTCAGTTGTAATAAAAACCTGATTGAGAATGATTTCATTCATGTGCATTGTGCATACAGAGGAACCCTTTTTTAAAGGGTAGGAAAGGCCCGAGTTAAGGAGGTTCTTCCCAAGTACTTTTAAAGGGCTTTTAGAAATATATTTGTTGAGACCAAGAATACTTGAGAGGAATATAATTAGATCATGCCCCCCATGAACAAGATTGGGGGCACAAACCTTGTGATAATGCTCAATTCAATAGATTAAACGTGAAAATCTTCATGGGTATGTGATTTGTGACTCGTTAATCTCTTTTATCTAGTCAAACATTTGAAGGATTGCATGGATACTCTCTCTTTCTCTTTTTTTATATTTTTAAATATATAATAAAGATTTGAATTCAAGATCTCTTAAATAAAGAAAAAATGGTATCAGTTGAGCTATTACTCATTGGTTTTTCTCTCTCTCGCACAAATCGAAGGCCAATTATTGTCCCATGGTTAAAGAGAGAAACTTGTGTAGTTTGATTCAATATGGTTGATTTAAATCTAGGTAGGTGGTTATTGGTTGAGCACCAAAAAATTTTAGCTAAAAGCAATGTTAATTTTATTAATTTTAGGCATGAAAATATTTCATTGATAAAAGAACAAATAGAATACTCATTTTTCTTCACCCAAAAAAAAAAAAAAAGAAGACTTCTCACTTTTCACCCAAATTCGTCCCTAAAGCAGTGGAATCGTTTTATTCCACAGGACATTCAAACAAGTCCAAGTGACTTTACAAGTAGCTAGAAGGCAAGTTCTCTCTCTCTCTCAAATGATTCACATAGAGGGCCATGCTAGAACCAGAAGCAGGATATGAAACATGTCAAGGCAATCTTTCTTTTTTCCTTTTTCTTTTTGCACATTCAGACAATCTCCCCATTCAAGTGGAGATTGATATTATCTGAAAAGGTGAAACATTACATAGGTGAGGATAGATCAAGGCACTTGGCTACAAGCACACCACAAGTTAAGGGATTTAAAGGTTTCACTTTGATCCAAACACAAATGACCATGCACAAAAGAACCCCCCACTCTTTTCATCAACTGCCCACATATGGACAAGGCATTGAGACATTCCATTAAGATCCCAAAGTGTCTAAACCTAGCAGCAATGTAGGCCCTCCTCTTTCCCCCCACTACCATGACAACCATTTCAATCAATATACATCACCTTGCCTACCAAAATAAATCTCTTCAAACAACATCCCTCCTAAAAATATCATCCGTTCTCTTTAATCCAAACAAAATCAAAATTTATTTATATAATGATTACTCATTTATTAATAATTTTATAGTTTTTTAATTAAAAATATTATGAGTAAAATAAAATAAAACTTATCCTTACCTGATATATTTTCGAAGTCACATTAACAATACGTAAGGAATCAATCCCATGTCTCATAAATTATGGGATTAAAAGCAATCCAAAGATCTTGAACAGAGTATCAGGATTCTAAATGTTTTGAGATTAGAAAATAGTGTATTTTATGATACAATAAAATTTAAATACCGATATTCAAAATTATGTTCTAACTAATTCATTTTGAATATTTGTGGGGTTTTATTTAAAAACAGGTTTCTCAATATAATTTTTTTTATTTTTAAATTTTGAATCGAGATTTAATTATAAAGTTTCATATCTTTTCACTATTATTAATTATTAGTTTTTACATTGAATTGGGTGACAAATGGGGTATGTCTATGTGATAGGGAGGTATGCATTGCATGTGATATGTGAGAGAATAAAAAAGGGGATGGGAATTGGAGAAGGGGGATTGGGTTGTGGGCACAATTTGTCCACTAGGACAAAGGGGGATGTCCATGGTTGTGATTGTTCCAATCAATAAATTTTTGAAGAAAATATCAAGTGCTTCGCAACCAACCTTTGCTCTTATACATCTCATCACACGATTCAAAGAAATGATTGATGATGACAGGATCATAAACCACTGGTTACTAATTTTTGACTGTTGTTTAAATTTATAAATTTTAAATTTTTTACCATTAGTTGTCATCATAATAGTATTGATGAATTATCTCCGATAATTAATAATTATGACTCTAGTGAAAAGAATTACAATATTATAATCTTTGAATGACTAAAAAGAAAAGTAAAAAAAATACATGTTATTTGAGAATTCCTATAAATATTTCAAAAATATTTAATTGATGTAATAATTTAATAATAATATTGTTTAAAGAAAATCTTAAACTCAAACTCTATATATATAAAAAATAGATATCAAGAAAAATTTTATTCTTTAAAATCAATCTGATTCAATTCAAATTTAATTAAATTTTAATATCTTCATTAATATCTTATTTGAAAAAAAGCACAAGATAATCTTTTCTTCTAGAGTGTTAGGGCATCTTTTCATCTATAAATAATTCTCGATGTGAAAACACAAACAGAAAGGTTTGATCTTCGAATAAAAACCTTATTCTTTTTAAATGTGATGCAGGGTGAAACCAAAAACATAAAAAGTGTTAAACCTAGATAACCAAATTTCATGTATCATAATTTTATCCGCAAAAATTATTTCATGGGTTTTATTTCTTCTTCTAGAATAACAAAATTATATCACTTTTTTTTTTTGGGAGATGCAACAAAATCATATTACATTAATTTTTTTTTTTTTTTGAGCATAACTCGTATCCAACTCTATTATAATAGAAAAGGACCGGGACTCGTTGGAATAGGGAAACATTATTATTGCATGACTAACGACAAGAGAAGTAGTTGATTAATAATGTATGCTTCTCCAACTCCAGCCAACCATTCTTTGACTTGATTTTCTAAATCCTATGTACCCATTTTAATTCTTTAGATAGTCTTGTTGTTCATCTAAGAAAGCCGCCATTTAAGTGAAGATTCAACATTTCATAATAATAATATATATTTATATATATATTCATACACATACATCACAAATTCATGAAAAAAAATATTCACAAATTCAATATAATGGTAATTAAAAAAAGGGAATAAACTATTGATAGTGAATCACAGCATGCACAGACGACTTGTTTGAACATGAGCAGGTTTGGCATCGCTTTTGAAACTTTTTTTTTCTTTTTAATTAATGTCAAAATTCTGCCCTTTTGTCTGCAGAATCAGAATAAAAATGAAAACTCGTTGCCCATGTAATCTCTTCAATCATAAAATATTCTGCATTGATTTCATGTGAAACCATTTCTATTAAAACCTCTCCCCCCCCCCCCAAAAAAAAAAAGAATGCTTCGTTACCATGAAATGCCTCAGAAGTGATCTTGGGTTGGGAGTTTAATTAATGCCAAAAATATTAAAATAAAATAATTTTTAAGAACCCCCCCCGCCCCAAAAAAAATTATGTTTCACACATGAATAGGCCTCTAAAAGCCTCAGTGAACTGTGAAGACCGCCCACTGAGAATGAAGAGTTAGGCACAAAGGTTTACTGACTTTGAATAAATAATTTCAAAAGGTATTCGGCATATTAAAATTAAATCAAGCACAAATATTGGTGGAAATAATGAAATCTTTATCCATGAAAAGGTGAATCAAATTAAAATAGAATAGAAATCCCACAAGTTTAGAAGCATGTGAGACCCATTGTTTGGCCAGGTCCATAATCCATTACCACTTTATATCTTATCTTTTTTTTTTTTTTTTTTTTTTTTGAATTTAATTTTATCCCGACAAATCCGGATCGATCAGCTATCGGCCCTTTATGGAGAGGTCTCCCAATGTCAACGTTCTGGTTCGAAACCCCGACTATAATTAAATGACTAAAGTCCGTATCCAACTACACCACCGAACCGGTTTATATCTCCATAACATATAAAATATGCTAAGAAATTCTCCTCTTGAAAGCTTAACATCTTCTATTTCATGGTACTATAGTAGTAAAAATTTTATTACTTTCAATTATTAAGTTTCCCTGAAATATATTTAAGTTCTTTATATTCAATTCATAAATGGAAGTTCGACAGACCACTGACCCTTTGTGAAATATCAGATTTAAGGCATGATCACTGCTCTTATGGTGTGGCGGTCATCTGATCATACCAAATAACCAAGGAGGGCGAAACCCGATTGTCACTAGTTTAGGTTGAGAGTTTAAAATTTTTCGAAGGTTAAGGTTTTTCTTCATATATATATTTATTATATATATACATATATTTTATCTTTTTTAACAAAGCAAACCGATCCTGGGAAATAACACGTGAAATTAAATTATTAGTCAATTAAAATGAGTTAAATAAAAAAGGAAATAGCTTGCAAGGGGTTTGATTTTGATGAGAGAGAAGGGTTGGGGCGATAGAATGGATGGTGGGTCGTTTTCTTGTGCACATAAATTGTTTTTGATTGAGGGAACAACAAAGTGGACTCTGTCAGAATGGCGTGCGTTACGGTGTCTCTCTCTCTTCCTACTACAAGACTCAGAGAGAGGGAGAGAGAGTGAGCGAAAAAATTTTTCTCTACTTTTTAGAAGCCGGGAAGTGAAATATTAATGAGAGATTTTGCAATTGAAAAATGTGATTATGTAGTGAAGGCCAAAAAAAAAAAAAAAGTAGTGGGGGCGGTGGTGCTGATTCTAAGGAGAGAGAGAGATGGAGAGAGAACATTCGAGCTTTTTGAACACCTTTTGTGTAGAATTGTGTTGCTAGGGTGGCTAGCAAGAGGATGTGAAACAGCTCATCTACTCTACCCTTTGCCAAGGGTATCTGTTGTTTTTGAGAGAGAGAGAGAGAGAGAGAGTGAGAGAGACAGTGTGTGAGCGGTCTTGTGGGGTCATGGTTTATGTCCTGCGGATAATAGTGAGTGATCATGTCTTTGCCCTTGGCTGTTGTATTGCTGCCCACTCATATTTATACTCTTCTTCTTCACCCAAACTTGAGACATAAGAACTAACATGCCACCAAAAAAGAAATCCATTTGAGATCAATCAATTTTCACAGATCTTAAAGGTGAGTTTTCAAATTACTCAATTTCAGTATCTGGGTCTTGATTAAAATTTTGAAACACTAAACCCCATTTGATTTTTTTTTTGAATTTATTTTTTTAGATCATAATATAGTCTTGGATTAAGGCTCGTTGTTGTTGTTATAATTAGGCTTGGATTGTGTGAGGGAGAATGTGACGGTAGACCACGAGGATGTTTTCTTTTAATTGATTTCCGTGCGAATGTCAATTTTGTACTAATATCTGACTTTGATTTTGATGTCTTTATTTTTATTTTTGGTATTTTTCATACTTGGTGTTACAAACACTTCAATCTCGGAACAATCTTGTTGGTAAATGGAGTTTTTCTTTCTTGTGATTCTCTCTAGCTGTCTGTTGTTTTAGTGATGCATTCAACTCATATCGAGATATATTTTTTTATTTACTTTTATTTCGTTTTTCTGATTTGTCGATGACAGGTCTCTTGTAATTTCGGTAGCGGAGGAACAACGGCGACATAGGATTGGACATATAGAAAAGTGGGTTTTTTGAATTTGGGGTTTCAAAATTTGTGGTGCTGGAATAACTTTTTTTAGTTATTTATTCGCAATAGATCAGTTAAAAAATTATAAACAAGGTGTCACAGAAAAAGCAAGAATTGGGGGACAGAGAGTGAGAGGAGTGGTGGCGGTGATGCTGGTGGAGTTGTCAGTTTTAAGCGAGTGGGTGTGTCTTGTAATGATGAGAATAGTTTAGTCTGTCTTCAATGTCTCATGTACTGACCATCTGTTGCCGTGGTCTTTGGCCTATGCTTCCAACCGAGGTGGCATTTTTCTGGGGGTCACTTACCTTTCAAGTGACCTTTTTTCATAAAAATCACACATACCCAGCTCTCTCTCTCTCTCTCTCTCTCGGTTAGTGAGAGAGAATCGTTCCCATTCCATTAGATCATACACCAATAGTAACTTGGATTGGGTCATCTTTCCATCCATTAAATTCCAGAAAGTGGTCAGATTCTACAGATCAGTTTACCCACTTGGTTTGCTTCTCCCTTTCTTGGAAGTTTTAGTAAAGTGTTGGTGATTGGAATCTGAAGGGGAGAATCAGATCTTACATTTGACAAAATGAAGTTTATGAAACTTGGATCAAAGCCTGATTCCTTTCAGACCAATGGGGACAATATGAGGTGAGAATTCCTTATTCCTTCCTCGAGTTTCGCTTTAACCTGCTTGATGTTTTTAAGATTACTGCTTGATAATCTTTTACTGGGCAATACCATATTGTTGATGTTATGTTGCATTGAACATTTGGAAATGGGTGTCATATTTGGGGGTTTCCTCAGTTGGGATTTGGGAACTGCCATAGGTATACGGGTTTCTCTCTTTCTCGGATTTTATTTTCATCATGCATGGTCAATCATCATTCTGATCCTTGTTACTTCCTACCCTTTTTTTTGGCTTCTAGTTTTGACCCTTCTCCATTGATTATCCCTTTGAAAGTAAAGCTTGGCATCATTTCAATGATCAAATACAATCATTTATGGTATTAGGCAAGTGCCTGGGTGAACTATTAGTTCTTTTTGTTCTATGTTTCTTTCTGCAACCTCTTATCTGATAAAGGATTTCATGGATGTGATCAACGGAATTTAGTTGACAATAACTTGCAAAAGAAAACAAAAAAAAAAGGTACATTAAAGAGGGGGTCGAAAGAAAATCATGAAATGATTGCTTTGTTATTTTCTAATCATATTTGGTGATGATTCTGATTATGTTTATGGTCTTCTTTAATCGTTTATCTCCATCTAAAAAATGCTATAGCCAAATTGCAGTTGAATTTTGTTTTGAAGATGTTTAGGCTACTTTCATGCTCAAAGGACTTGTTGCAAAAGTTCAATGTTGCGCAATTGTTCCCACATCCCCATTTCTATATCTATGCAAATATGGCTCTTGATATCATCTTACAGAATTTGAGAGAAAAATGGCCAGGTTTCTGGTTGCTCTTTCCTTTTATCCTAGATTGCAGTACCTTTCTTGGACCGATATTGATTTCAAATTATGCTTGCAGAAAGCCATAACCTTGAAACTTTTCAACTCATTGAATGACCAGTTTGGACAGTATCCCTTAAATTTTTTCCATGTCCCTTAAATTTTTGCCTTACCTTTGCGAAGCTGGTTAATTAAGATTAAGATGGACGTCAATCACACATTTTTTCCTCTTCATCCTTTTTTGGAGGCACTTCCTGATTCTAAGGATAGGCATGCACCAATTGCATTTAAAATCTCTTTGTTGATTCATTTTCAGCTTATGGTAATTAAGTTAATTTGAGCATTTATTTGTCAAGCATTTAAGTGCCCTGACTTGGAAAACATTCCCATGTGCAGGTTTGTTGCAACTGAGTTAGCAACAGACATGGTCGTAAACATTGGGGGTGTGAAGTTCTATCTGCATAAGGTACCAAATTTGTGCACAATACAAAGAATCAAGATTTTTTTCTTGCAATTACTCTGTGCATATGCATATTATCATTTCCACCCTGTTTGATGATTGGTAGGCCTTGACTGGCTGGCTGTTTGATGGACACTCTGTCGATGCTAGTATCTGTATCTATTATCTTTGCCTTTTTAGCCTGCCAGACTCTGAGAAATCTAATCTAATTCTGGCCTTACGTCGGCAACATGCTTTCTGATATCTTAGATTAGATTTCATTCTATTGCTTTCGAGTTTGATTTTTATGTTCGTTTGATCTGATTTAAGTATGCTAATTGCATGCTTGTAGTTTCCCCTTCTATCCAAGAGTGCCCGTTTACAGAAATTGGTTGGGGCTGCAAATGTAGAAAGCAATGATGAAATCCATATCCAAGATATTCCGGGTGGACCTGCTGCTTTTGAAGTCTGTGCCAAGTTCTGTTATGGAATGACAGTCACTCTAAATGCTTACGATGTAGTTGCAGCACGCTGTGCAGCTGAGTACCTAGAGATGTATGAAACTGTTGAGAAAGGAAACCTTGTTTACAAAATTGATGTTTTCCTTAACTCCAGCATTTTCCGAAGTTGGAAAGACTCCATTATTGTTCTTCAAACTACAAGATCACTTCTTCCTTGGTGTGAGGAACTGAAGGTGGTCAGTCCATGTCTGGAATCCATAGCTGCCAAGGCTTCCATTGATACTTCAAAGGTGGATTGGTCATATACATATAACCGGAAAAAGCTTCCATCAGAGAACGGAAGTGATATTCAGTGGAACGGTGTGAGAAAAGCCCAGATGGTTCCAAAGGATTGGTGGGTTGAAGACCTTTGTGAGCTTGACATTGATTCGTACAAACGGGTGATTACCACGATAAAAACCAAAGGAACAATTTCTAATGATATCATTGGTGAAGCCTTAAGAGCATATGCATTCAGAAGGCTGCCAGGTTTCAGCAAGGGTACAATTCAAGGTGGTGATTTTAATAAGTATAGGTCACTGGTGGAGACAATTTTGTGGCTGTTGCCAACAGAGAAGGGCAGTGTGCCTTGTAGTTTTCTGATCAGGTTGTTGAAGGCAGCAATATTGTTGGATTGCGGAGAAATGGGAAGAAGAGAGCTAACAAAGAGAATTGGTCAGCAGCTAGGAGAGGCCGCAGTCACTGATCTCCTAATTCTAGCTTCTCCCGGGGAAGCCACATCTTTTGATGTTGATTTTGTGAAGAACTTAGTTGAGGAGTTTATCATGCAGGAAAAGCTTGCTAGGGCTGATCGTGATCCTCCCTTGGAACTTGAATTCCCAGAAGACAGAAGCCCTAGATATGCCTCAGATGCTTCCAAGGCAATGGTGGCCAAGCTGGTTGATGGCTACCTTGCTGAAATTGCACGAGATCCAAATGTGCCTCTATCCTCATTTGTAGTGCTTGCAGAAATGGTATCCGGATTCCCAAGAGCAACCCATGATGGACTTTACCGAGCCATTGACATGTACCTCAAAGTAAGTTCCTGAGTTGTATATATTTCAAGCCATCCTTGTTGAATCATTATCCATGACAAACTATCATTATCATCGATGTCATTGCAAAAATGGCTAATTCCTTCCGTTTTAGGAACATCTGGGGATAAGCAAAAGCGAGAGAAAGAAAATATGCAGGCTGATGGACTGCAAGAAGCTCTCAATGGATGCTAGTATGCATGCTGTGCAAAATGAGCGACTCCCATTGAGAGTTGTTGTTCAGGTTCTCTTCTTTGAGCAGGTCAGAGCAGCAGCAGCAGCTAATGGTAGTGCCACACCCAATGTTCCTGGATCAGTTAGGGCTTCTCTCCCTGGTGGGTCACACGGAAGCTCAAGGTCTGCAACTACCAACACTGAAGAAGACTGGGACTCTGTGCCAACAGCTGAGAAACTCAAGGCTTTGAAAGGAGAGCTCGTGACTTTAAGGTTAACAGATAGAAATGCAGAAAAAAACCAAAACAATGAGCCAAAAACTAGTGCAGAAAAAGTGACTGCCAATAGAGTTAAAGGCTTGCTCATGTCAAAGAAGGTATTCTCCAAGCTATGGTCAAACAAAGAGAGGCAAGGGGATATTAGCAGCACAGATACATCTGAGAGCCCAGATTCTAGCAATGCTGAAGAAACAAGATCTACTCCTTCCCAGAGTAGGAGACACTCCCTATCATAGTTTCAGCAAAGTAAATGCAGGAAATGGAAAAGCCGGGTCTTGTTGACATTAGGAAGTTAGAAGCCACTGACACGGTCTAGCAGAGGGAAAAAAAAAAAAGTACGTTGCCTGGAGTGAAATAGGGTTTTTGCCAAACCAGGTGTTGTTGCTTAAGAGACCTTGACAAGTTATTATTCTTTTTGTATTTCTGTTTTTGAAGCTATAGGATTTGCTAGTAACCCAGTTTTGCTTTGTACCATATGACTAGGAATTGTAAGAAAATTGCCTCTGGTTGATACAAAATCTAGACCAAAACAGTCTCTGGTAATTTCTTACCAATAAAAATGAAAGTCACGGTAATTATGTTAGGGTTAATGATTCTTGATTGGGTTTAATTCAAAGTGCCAATGCCAATCAAGCCTGAGAATCCCATTTGGTGTTTGTCTTAAAGCCTGTTCATACTATAAGCCTTCTTTTGGGGACCGCGGGCTTCTTTACCCTGTGAAAGTCATATCTTAAATCCGTTTCTTTTTTCCTCCAATTCTACCACAAAATAGCTTGCAACATTTGCTTTCCCGTCATTCCAGCCAAGATGCATGCAACTTTACCTCATGGTTCTTTGAGGAATGATATTCCCTTTGCTGGGAGCCTGAAAAGGTTGGGCCTTTTCTGTTAGAAGTGCCGACATACCCCTGGTTCATGGGTGTTGGAGTCGACAGGATGATGTGTGGAAAAAGGCCTGAGCGTATTTGTGTTCCTTTGGAAGATGGCTCTTAATAAGTTAACTAATGATCTAAGAAGCCATTTCTTTGGGGAAATCTGGTATGCCCTTCTCGTCCAAGAGAAAAGTAAACCAACCTTTCGTGTATATATATATATATATTTTTTATATATGTAAGGAGGTTTGAATTCGAGATCTTTATAAAGGAGAAATGGGATGGTATCAATAAAAAAAAATAAAAGTATATCAAATAAGTTAATGTGACATAGTGGTTAAGAGCGTTTCGTTTCCGTCGCTAAATTTTTGTAACTCATTATTAGTGACAGAAATTTTTCTGTCACTAAAAGTTTTAGCGACGGATTTTTTTAAAATTTTCGTCATTAAATCTATCGTTAAATCCTTATTTTTTTGTAGTGACTATCATATTAATAGGCCCTATTCCTACAATACCAAACTTTGTGACTAGCTGGATTTGGTCTCTGGGCAATTGCTTTACGGCCTTTTCAACCATGATTTCATTAGCATGTGAT
Source organism: Dillenia turbinata (assembly GCA_037126225.1). NCBI lineage: Eukaryota > Viridiplantae > Streptophyta > Magnoliopsida > Dilleniales > Dilleniaceae > Dillenia > Dillenia turbinata. Next base: position 7,771,061 of record JBAMMX010000018.1, on the reverse strand, counting down.
CCAAACATCAGCTTATCAAAGAACGTAATCCCATCAATAAAAGCATGATCCAATTCACTCAAGTTTTTTATCTTTTCCTTAGAACTTAGAATTTTAGTTGTTCCCTTGTCAGTCTCTCCAACTTGAGACAATCCAACTTCATCTTTTCCATCATCTTCACATTTTATATCAATAGAGACAGCCAAAATGTTATTATCTTTACTTTAGGGTTTAGGCCCATCATTGACAGACCCACAAATTCTTGATGTGGATTTATCAAAATCCAACTCATAGTTGAGATTTTCTCGCACTTTGTGGGTCTGAACCGTTGTATTAGATATGTGTATTTCAATTTCAGTGTTGTACTGTTGCCTTTCTTCAAAAGTAAAGATATTTTGAAGAACATTCTAGGATAAATGAAGCTTAGCCTTCTTTGATTCGCAGGAGGCCTCGTCTATTTCTACCGTCAATCTTGCTTCAATATCAGTGGGTAGGATAGAAGACTTATATATTTTTACATATTCTTCAGAGTTGATTTTGAACACCATCTTTATGATGGCAATGAAATTGTCATCCATTCTTAAAAAAAAAAAAAAAAAAAAAAAAAAATTTCTATTTTTCGGTCGAGTTCCTCCATTCTTTGTTCTCACCGGAAACGAGCATCTGCCATTTTATTAAGATTTACCAAGGAACGTACGCTCTGATACTAATTTGTCATAGATTGGCCTAAGAACTAAGGGAAATATGGTCAGTTGCTGTTAATGTCCAAATGAGAAGGAAAAATAAAGCATCATGAAATGCAGGGGATGAAGGTGAAGTTGTACTGTAAATGGTGTTGGGTGTTATGGAAAATGGTTGTAATTGAGAGAATGAAGATGGGAGAGAAGAGAGAGAAGGAGATTGAAAGAGAAAGAGCAAGAGAGAGAAGGGTTAGATAGAGAGAGAGACAGAGAAATAGATGGGGAAAGTAAGAAACATTATCCAATTCTTTCTTACTGCTAATTCCCAATTACAACAAAGTATTTATACATGCTATGAGTTTGGTTCAACTAATCTAACTAGCTCAACTAACTCTATTATTATCATTTGATCTAATTGTAGGTGGTTAAGATAGTTGAAATAGCCGTTGCTTTTCAAATGTTGAAGCCTACCTTTGCTGGATTCTGCAGTCTGAGACACTTTCACATGGTATACAAGGGGTGGCTGCTAACAGATCCCTGTTGTATATGATCTTTACTTCTGAGGAGAAGCAATAATAAATGCAAATTTTGCATAGATAGAGGGAGGCCAACCCAGCACAATTGGCTAGCCATCGATATTTGAAGTGTCAGTATCGCTTGCAAATTCATGGCACTTCTGTTGCAAAAATAACTTTTTTTCCTACTTGCTGAGAGTTTTGGAGACGTGCTACCCTGTTGTGTTGCCTTTTAGTTTGTTTTTTCCCTCTCTAGGTTTGGCCCCTTTAACTTACCCAGGGGGCGGGAGCGGGGGGGATGCAAATGTGTCACTACATTCTCATTGTGATGTTAATCTCACCGTCCAATTATCAACAGAAAATCGACTTGATGGGATGTATTAAATTTTTTAATCAAATCTTAAATTCAAAACTTAAGAAAGAAAAAAATTAGAATGGGAGAGTCATTCCTTAAATAGAATTCTCTTAAATTTTCGAATTGAATTAATTAAAAAATGATTTCAAAAAAATAAATAAATAAATAAATAAATCTCACCCGCCAATTTGTCCGCCAGCTGGTACCATTAGAGCTGAACCCAGATCCACTCCATTGAAGTTCCACCAAAATAGTGTTATTTTAAATTCATATTTGATATCCACCGTATCGTTTCTCTACACCACCCCCCCCCCCTTTCCCCCCAAGAAAAAAATATTTGATATCCATCGACAAGGCATGAAAATTGACAGAGCCCAAGGGGTAGTGGACCAAGGAACCAGGCTAAACTAGTCACCTAAAAGTTGAAGATTAGGAACACAGTATCTCACCGCAGAACTTGTGGCACGGTGGTTGTGGCCCCACGTGGGATTCAGACCACGGGCCAAAGTTCGATTTATGGTGTCAACACACACACACAAACAAGGAACACAGTGTGTCAACCCAATGGCCCCAAAGAGCCCAAAACTTTAGAAAGGATGCTGGGCCTAGTAAACTATCCTTGCATTGATCTCACTTTCAAGTCCAAATCAACTTTTTTTCTTTTCCTTTCTTGCCAAGTCCAAATCGAACCTTGCTTCGATTTACACTCGTCTGAAAGAGCCAAAGAGCCATTAACCCAAAGGGCGGATAGAATCTACATAAACCTAACACCATCATCAACAAAAATTTATGGATGGATGTAGATGGAAGTGGGTCCGACAATATATACAGAAATTTGGTGGACTAGGTAAAAGGGTGGTCCATTTTTGGATTCTTAAACATGAAATTGGCAAGTAGGGTGTCTAATCGCATAATGTGGATAGGATTAGTCACTCTCTATATCCATAAACCTTTCTACCTTTGGCTATACATGAGATTCGATCCCAACTCTAATCACTATAACAGTCAACACCCTCTAACCAAAAGAGATTCGATTCGAAAATCTACCAGATGAATTAACTGATACATAACTCACTGCAACTAGTTGAACTATAAATCACGTCAACTAATATCCTCCCAACTTAAATATTTCCTCCTCAAATCAAAATTATGCACAATGTTTTTTGTTATATTGGGTCATGAAAACTGTAAAAATATACTCACTTATGAAGATTCGAGCACCAGATTACGGAGAAAATAATTGAGTAAGAACTTTTTACTATTTGGGTGTTGTTACAAGTATATCAAAATTATGCATAATATAATCGAGTGTATTTGTGTTTGAAATACGACCATTTATTTTTTTAGAGCAAGATAATTAATACGTGCGATGGAATATAATTTAAGTGCCAAAAGTATACAACTTGGGCAAGAAAAATGGAAAATTTATCTTTGCATACAAATGAATAGGGGATAGAACCATACTAAATTGGGATTTTCTATTTCAGCCCTAAAATATCCAAGTAAGCTAGGGATTTTTCACAACCAAAGGTTGCTTGGGCCTATCACCAACCAAGAACATTATCCAAAAAGAGAAAACAGAACTTAATTGCCAACACTATTTGGCATCCTCTAGGCAAGTTTGGACCTAATTGTAAACCTACACTAGTAGTTGACCTTGACTACCTTGACTCTGGGGAGCCCACGAAGCATCCAAAAAGGTTCCATTATCACCTAACATTGTCAAAAAAAAAAAGGTAATTATTTTACATAATGCAAACATTCATATTATTGTGGCACATTTTGAGTCAATGGTTATCCTCTCCTATATTAAAAACCCAAGCCGAACAGGATTTCTTTAATTGCTTTCAAAGGACATTTTCTTATCACAACCAAACTTTCACGTCACTCTGACTAATTCTTTTTTTTTGGGGGGGGGGGGGGGAGAGAGAGAGAGAGAGAGAGAGGGAGGGAGGGTATTTCTTAAGTAAACAAACAAAGTAGCCATTGTAGTAATTGACTTGACTCTGCAAGCATGACTAGGAAAAAACAAGGGAACAAGACATCATGACCAAGAAATTACCAAGCAAGTATGACTGAAACAACCCAAATATAAAAAAGGTTCACTCTATTTCCTAGTACCTAAACAACCATGTTCAAGTCAACAAAGAATTTGGTACAAAGTGACTCAATATTCAATTGCCTTTCTCAACTTTTGTTAGTATACATAAAGTTTTATAATGTGAAAGGACAGCTTCAAGAAGTTTACACACTTGGCATCAATTCTAGTTTTATTGGTATCTTTATATGTAGATCAAACGAGAGAGTGTACAAACTTCAAATAAGTTCATATTTTACTCTACACTGACGGGACATCTCAAATTTAGATTTTTTTTTTTTTAAAAGATAATAAGGTTGAATATATTAGCACAGTAGTAGTTCATTCGAATGTAAAAACATTACTCGTGCAAATTTTAGGAAACAATTGTTTATATGTTGAACAACAAATCATCTTGTTGGATATGAATTCTTTGGTTGCAGAAAATATGAAGGAAAAGAGAATGAAATGGGGATGTTATAAACAAACTTTTCTTTGGTGCAAATAATTGAGAAAACCTTTTTCCTGATTTAACCAAACGTGAGTGTTGAAACCTTCTAATTGAATGCATCCTAGAATATGTATCATATGCTTGTTTCTAGTTTCTTAGTCAATGTAGCCCTTGTTCTTAGAAAGCTCTCTTGCTTTTTTTTCACATACACATGCTTTCTCTCTTGTGATAAAGACATTGAAAAAGTTATGTTCCTCCAAACCTAACACATTATTTGTTCAAGTTAGAGATTAAGATGGAGATGAACTTCTAAGCAGAGTGAGAGAAACTTCTTTAGAAATTTCAAAGTTTGTTGAAGGGTTTTTGTCACACATTATTAGAATAAAAATCCCAACTTTTATGAATGCTGACAAACCATTTTCTAAAAAGTTAAAGATAGGTTGAAAAATTCTAATAAATTAGTTCATACCCATGAAATATTTAGGACTGTTTGTTCTAAAACTCATATAATAAGAAAGTATGAGGCACATAAACAAAACCAAAAAGCAGAACTTGCCACACAAAATAAAACTCTTACCAATCAAAGCAATTACCAGTCTTGTTTACATATGTTTGGTAGTACTCGATATTATACGATTATAAGACAATGAGGAAGATTCCTTTATATCCATCCATGGCTATTTTAGCTTGGACACGAGTAGTGCCACCAAGCATTCACATTTATTTGTCTCTTCAACCATCCAACCTTCCCCCTCTCCCATGATTCATATGATCTTTTAGTGCGGAATTCGTGACTCTCTCTCTCTCTCTCATGCACAACAACAAAAGGTCACTAGCCGATGTTTCTTTTCAATATATTATGGACTAGTTAAAAAGCGCCAAAAAGAAATGGGCCAAAATGGAGATGTAAAGGAGAGGAAAGGAAAAGATTATCTTACCATGTCAATGGCTAAGGTCGAAGTCACTTGAGCCCTCCCTCCCTTGCCCTTCAAATTTTCTATGTTCCACGTGTTTTCCATCCACTTTATTTCAACCTCTCTATCGTGTATGCGATTGCCTCTTAGAATGAAAGCTTGTACTCCTTTAAAAAAAATAAAAATACAGTGTTCCCAAAAATAATCTTTTGAATGTATAACAAATGGTTTCAATTTTGAGTATGTTAAAGGTTTCATTCTAGAAAAATAGGGTTAGGTGAGATTTTTAATTAAAAAATTGTTAATAAAATAATAATTTTAATTAATTTATAGACAATGTTAATATTTACTTGCAAAACTTTAAACTTCTTTAAAAAGAAATTTAGTTAATTGAAAATGCTGCAAGTAAAATAAAGTAAAATGGAAACAAGTTGTGGACATACAAATCAGCCTAATTGATTCAAGTAAATAACGATTTGAAGTATAATACATTACCTCCTTCGTAATAATAATAATGAAATAAAAAACATAAGTAACTATTTTAGTCTAAATGTCAATTATAATATAAAATAATTTATATATATATATGAATAAGAAAATACAAATGAAGGCACAATTATATTTTCTCACCAAGTATTTTGATGAGAGAGGCTCTTAAAGGCTAAAACAATAAATCTAGATTACCCCAAAACAATTAAACAATTATAGTCACCTTCCCATTTCATGTTTAGTTCAAAAAAGGTTAAGACCCACCAAAGGACAAAAGGTTATATATTTAAAATAACGAAAAAAAAAGGAGGACAAGAAAAGGAGGCAAATCAAATCCCTCATCTCATTCCCTATTTCTTATATTTTTTAATTTCATTTGGAGCAGCTAAAGCCAAACTATCAATTCTTCATTGGGACCCTCTCTATACCCCAACACATCACCAACCAAGTTTAGCAAAACCTATAATCTAATAAAGAAAAACACAACGGAACAACCCACCAAGCAAAGTTTTGTCATCCACACATACTCTTCTCTCTCTCTCTCTCTCTCCCTCTCTCCATGGTCCAATTCATTGATTGTATCCAAAGACAAAATTGTCCCTATCAAGACTTATGGTCCATTACTTTGTGGGATATTGTGGGGTACTTGTGTCCATCCAGCGTTTGATACAAAGTTTGCACAAAAGAGATATAAAGTGACCAAAAAGAAAGATCAGGAGGAAAAAGGCTTTGAGACCCTTCTTAAGGATATTCCCAAGTTACAACGATAGCAACAACTCAACAAATAAACATATGGGTTCAAAATATGCTAAATTATTTCCAGCAAATTTTTATTAATTATTGTCGGTACAAAAATTTAACATATTATTTCTCAATTTTCTTAAAATTACCTTTCCATTCTTTCTTTTTGAGGTTCTTTAGGAATAAGTTAAAGTGAAGCCATAGGATAGCTCAAAACCGCACAAGGCTGCGTTTGGGTAGTAGATAGGATCTAAAAAGCAAAATCCATTTACAGAAAGAGAAAGTCATAACAAAAAACAGAGGATATTCTCCTCCATAACAACAAAACATATCTTCTTATACTCTCCCCTTGTTTTCCCAAAACCCTCAAAACATTTTTTTTAATAAAAAAAGTCCGAACATTTTTCATTTTCGGCTTAGAATTCTCTAGGGTCAACAAAAATTGACAACCCAGGGGGTGATTTAGTCCAGTCACCAACGGAGCCGTCACTGTAGTCTTCCCCAAGTCTCTTCACGCACCACAAGTCCTCGGCGCACGATAGTTTTTGCCAGTGAGGGATTCCTAACCTCAGCGGCTCGTGTGCGGACACCTCGGTCGCCACCACACTACACTTGTGTTGCTTAGCCAAGTTGTGCGCGTGATGACAAAGCGACTTCATTAGTTTCACCGCGCGTGGGCCTTCTCCTCCCAACCCGTACAGGAAATGCAACCCGAATGGCTTGAACAGTTCAGGAACCGAAGGCAAATTCAGAAACGGAAAAACCCGGTCAACAATCCGGGTAGTCTTCGCCACCACGCGCTTAAAAAACGACGCGCCACGCACTTCGAGCATAAAGACGTCCTTACAATTCCACGCGCTCAAAACGGCCCACGACTTTGGCGGGTCAGCTAAAAACCGAACCGAACCCGGCCATGAACCATCCTCGAAATCTTCATCGTAAACCGCCACATACGTGCCCAGATTGAGCTTATTGTTCAAAACCGAGTCAATGTCTCTTGGGAAAAACTCGGTGGTCAAAAATTTTCGTCGATACAGAGATTCGGCTTCGGTCGGACTAAGTTTGAATATTTTGACCCGTTTTGAGACCTTGACTCGGTGCGCATAAACCGGGTTGACTAGTATAGATGGAGTCCGAAACCGAGAATAACCGCATTTGTCGGTAAAGAGCTTAATCGAGGCTTCATTGTCGGTTTCTGTAGCCATATATGAGTATTCGGCTCCATTATCTCTGAACCATTCTTCGATCCCACAAACCAGCTTCAACCCAATTCCCATCCTCCTGCAATATTACAAACAAACCATATATCAAAAACAAATAATCAAAAATTGATTAAAAGTGAGGGGGTTGCAATAAAAAACAAGAAAAAGGAACAATGACTAGTGCGGTTGTAATAAAAGTACAGAAAAAAAGCAAACTTTGTTCGACAATGGGTCATATCAAATAGCCAAATTTGGTAAAATTTATAAGCCAGTTTGCATTCATTGTACGGATTTTGTCCAATATATTTAAAAAATAATAATAATAATAAAGTAGAAATACAGACTTCATGAGCACACGCATACTGTATTGGTACATGGGTACAAAAGAAACTCTACTATAGAGAGAGAGAGAGAGAGAGAGAATACCTATGAGAGGGAGAAACGCGAAGGCCTAAAATATAGGCGAGTTTAGTGAAAATAGGAAGGGGTTGAGTGGCGTTATTTTTGGAATTTCTGGAGAACTTTATTCCGCATGTAACGGTTTTGATGCAACCTCTAATCATCCCAACTATCTCTCTTTTTTCTGTCTTCTTCTTGTTATTCTTCTCACCACCATCACCACTAATGTATGAAATCAATTCAGCCACCTATGCATAAACCAACATATATGTAACTATACAATACAAAGTTACATAGTATATATTAAAAATGGAAATCAATCGATATAATACTTACAAGCATTTGAAAAGCAGGTGAATGTCTCACTCTGCAAATAGGGTCGCCCATAAGATCGGTGAAGAGAGACATTTTTCCACTAGGACCAACTTCACATATTCTCTCCACTTCTTCAACCCCAATAGTGTCTTTTTTTGGGTCGAACTCTCTCACTATTAACACTTTCGCAACCATTTCTCCCATTTCTCTCTCTGTGAATTTCACTTCACTATTTGATTTTCAAGTGGGGATGTGGTTTAATAAAAAGTGTAAAGAGAGTATAGGGTGTGAATTATGCAGAAGTAGGGAGATGAATAAGGGACTGAATAACGTATGAGACAAACAAAGATGAGGGGTCTCTCTCTCTCTCTCTCTCGATCTTTGACACCAGAGGCGATAACCAAAGATTGCGTTTTTTGCGAGAATAAGGGGAATAAGAAAAGCCGTTAAGCTTTTGGAAGGGTTTTACGCCCTTTTCTCTTCGGCTGTGGTGTGGAGTGATTGATCATTGCAAGCGAGTACACACTGCTCCCCTCGTCGACCCCCTTAAATACACATCATTTTTGGCCTCTCTCTCGAATCTTTTCCTTTCGCCTTTTCTTTTCTCCTACCCCCCCCTCTCTCTCTCTCTCTCTCTCTCCTAGTTAAATCTCTCTTCCACTTTCTTTTCTCTCTCTAGGCCCGGGGGAGGAAAGAATAATAATTAAACATCACAAATAGGGAGAAGAGGAAATGGCGGCTGTGGCTGCGCAGTCTTGTGCGTGTTGTTATTGCTCTTGATTTAATCATTTATTTTCGACGGAAGGAGGCGTTGCCATCATGACCCCATTTGTAATCATTACACGCTCCCCATTCATTCGTTCGTTCATTCACACCATACCATCATCATAGTTATATGCATGCCCTGTGGGGCCTTTAGCCTTCATGCATTTTGCAATTTTTATCGTTCATGTTTTTTTTTTTTTGAAGTATGATAACAAAAATTACAAAAATATATAAAATTATAAAAATTAAAATATCAAAAATAATATTTAATGATAATTCTTGGGTATCTTAGAAGAACCAAAAATTCTTTTTTTATATCTTGAATTTTATTCATCATTTAATTTTTAAAACTTTATTCTGATTAATTTAGATCGGATCACAATTAAATCCTTATTTAGAGAAAGTCTTCCAATATCATTTACCACTCACAAAATTCATATCTGGATATTTAGTATAGAATTTTAATATCTTTTTCACTGAATCAAAAATCATCCGTACAGAACAAAAAATTCTAATATTCCATCTCGATTCCTCACAATTAACATTTATTCTTGTTACATCTAAACATGTACGTTTTTGGTGTAAAGTGAGATACATTTGTTCAACCTCAATTTTCCTATTTTCCTGATAACTCTTTTGTTAAGAAAAGAAAGTCAAAATTTTCCATTTTCTTTTTTTATGAAAATCCAACAATATAAATTTTTTATATAATTACTTTATGTTCCATGAACTTAATATATCGTAGATTATGTACAGGGGACAAAATCAAAAATATATCGCAGGATGAAATAAAATATATATCTAAATTATAAATTTATTTTAAAAAGAATGAAATTTTTAATTTTTAATATATCCTGACTTTATTATTGGGTTAATTGAAGCGACGGTTAAATATCCACCATTTTTAAAGTAAATGTTTTTCTTAAAACGGCAACCGAAAACGGGCGATGTGGCGAAATGGGAACCGTCCGTTTAAGCACCAAATATATTGGATTCTCAACCGTTGATTTCCTGATTTTCAGTCTTTCAGGATCAGATCAGACTCCCTTTTCTGCGCGGCGCATTGGGTTTTTTGGATAATAATCATGCGTTTGCTTTTAATCATATACGGACGGTCATGATTGACTGAATCACGAAACGATAAGATTCCTGCTTATGTGGGCGATGATAATGATACCCTTCTTTGTACCAAAGGAGATCATATCAGCATGTAGTACACCTCCATTATCCTTCATGTTGATCCCCTCGCTGATATTTACCCCTTGAGATGAAGTCATATATCAGATAAATTTCACAATTTTGTGAAAATCGCTTTTTTATGCGCAAATGGTGTCTCAGAACATACATTTTTTTTTTTATAATATGTGACAAATTTCTCAAATATCTGGTAAATGATATAATAATATTAAAAAGTTAAAAAAATAATTTCTTATTAAGTACCCGTTTAGTAAGATTTGTTTTTTTTTTACTTCTCATCTCTTTAAAAGAGAAATCCTACTAAATGATTTCTTTTTTTCTTAAAAGTAGTTTATTATATTATTGAAAAAATTTCTTATAACCTTCTCCTTAAGAATATTAAAAAAAAGCTATTAAATTTTTTATTTAAATTTTGAATTATATATTATATTATATAATATGAATGAAAAGGATTTAGTCAACTTTGAAAATTGTCTCATCTAACGGTCATCTTATGCTGCATCCACATCAAGTATGATAGGATGGAATATCATATTACTTCTCGTCTATTTTCACAACTTAAGCCACATTTGTTCTCAATTGGGAATTTAAAATTTAAATATTTTATTTAATTATTTTGTTGCCAATAAATATGAGCATGATGAGGTAGAAAGGGACTCCTTAAGTGACAAGAAGGAAAAGAGGTTTCGACAATGATTGGGTTGAAGGAAGAGTTACACGTCATCATTAATTAGGTCAAATAAATTAGGAAATCATAAACACTATTTTATACTCCTAAATTGTTCATTAATTGCTCCGAGTGAGGCATAAATAACCCCTTCCTCGTTTTTTAATCCTACAATTTTTTAATGAAAATGACTAAAGAGTATTTAAAAAAAGCAACGGTCGAAGAAGAATGTGAAGCTAACATAATCAAGTCATCAGCCTTTGGGAGAGATCTATAATATTGATCCAAAAAAAGATTTAAAAAAATTAATTTTTTAATGAGATCTATAATATTTAAATTAAAATAATTAAATAAAATTTAAATATCGTTATGTCCGGTATAAAAAAATATAAGATTATTGTTAATGCATGATGTTCACATCACACTCACACCTCATCCGGTGGTTAGTCCATTATTAAGGACCATCTCCATGTATATATAATACTATGATTGTCTTACTTGTGACAGTAACCTATGAATCCAATAAATTTCATTAAGGCAGACGTAGTTTACAACTCATTCTAGTATCTGAAAATGATTATTTGAAGTTAATCAAATATGTTAATTAATATCTGAGTCATCAATTTTTTATGCAATAAAGAATATGTATGTATGTATGTATGTATGTATGTATGTATGTATAAAGGGTCTATCTCCACAAGCATCGGCTATATATTTCAACTTTAGAATTCCCATCACTTTCATGGCTTTCTCAATTAAAAAATCACGTCAATCATTTCAATACCAATAAAGTCGGTTTAATTATTCATCGTAATTAATTTTGAAGCTCAACCTGAAAACGATACATATCCCCATACCCACTAAATAAATATTGGTTCTATTAATTATGGAAAACGATCTCTCACCAAGCTCTAACAAAACAGTGCTCTACCAATCTTTTGTGGGTGTCATGATCGTACATTAGATCCCCTTAATCGTAAATTTTAAATTTGAATTATAAAAATATAAAAATATTAATAGAAAAAACTAATCCCTTAACGAGTCTTACAATTGGATAAAACTCAAATTTATTAATGACAAGTAACCCATTTACACCTTAAAAAAAAAAAAAGACAGTGCTCTATTTCTAGAAATAAATGTGCTTCTGCAACCCCAAATTGAATCTCTCCTCAAAATAATAATAATAATAATTGCAAATCTCGAATATGGATGTTTCGAACAAAATTTTATGGTCGGTTTCAATTTTATAATTTCTCTTGTATTGAAAATTTATATCAAACAATGAAAATTTTTAGTACAATTCTTTAAAAAATAATGAAAATAAAAGCAAAAACTTATATCTGAACGTATCATGTAGCATGAAATATTATTTGAAAAGTGATAAATTTAATATATATATATGGTCGCTTATTTATATCAAACGATGAAAATTTTTAGTACAATTCTCTATTCTTTATAAGAAAAAGCCCTATCACACCAATTCTCTTTTCCTTCAACAATTTACTCCTCCTGAATTTTAAAAATCCAATTTTAAGGAAGTATTTTTTTTATTCTTTTTATAGTCTTACTTGAAGGATATAAAATTTTAAATATATCCATATTATAAATTTATTTATTCTCATATTTTTTTTCTTTAATTTTTTACTTTTAATTTTTAATTTTATTTTTAAAATTATAAAATAAATTTTTTTAAAATAACTTTTAAAATATTAAACGGAAACAATTTATCAATAATCAAACTCGGGAGGACATGTTTTACTTGATCAGAGTGATATGATCGTGGGGGCCCTCAAAGGACATGTATTATATAGTATACTTTTAAGGGTATTATCTCTTTTCCGTAAGCCATGGTATCTTAAAAAGTATGTGAAAGGATGATAATGATGCTAAGGTAATGGTGATGATGGAGATGAGGATAGCGATGCGAGAAAAGACAGCCATGACAGCTTCGAGAACGATTGTAATAATCTAAAGGGGATTAACACTCTAATTTTAGTATTATCTTTTTATCTATGAAAACACACATTAATCAAAATATATTCCTCTTCTCCTTTCCAAAAAAAAAAAAAAAACTCTTTTGAAGCATTTTTATTTTCTTATTTTCTTATCGTAAATCGAATAATAAAATTAGACTGACAAACTATATCTTAAACCCATAATTTTTATATTTTTATCTTTTTGGTTTATGGTGCACGAGAAATAGAAAAGCAATTAGCTAAGGGAACTTGTCCTTGTCTTGGCAATTGAAGGGCTCACGAATATCTTGTTGCTTACACATGAAAGTCTAGTGATCTACGACATATGATACTGGTGGGGTATTAAATTTCATTAATCAATATCTTAAATTTAAATTTTAAGAATAAAAAAATAAGTATTTTCTTAATTAAACTGTATGATTATTCAAATAGAATTAATTAAATTTTTACATACAGATAATCAATTACAAAAAAAAAAAGAAAATAAAATCTAGTGTTAAAGTCTCTGGCCAAACCAAGATAAGCTCTTATGCCTTCTTTTCTTTCTATTAATCTATTATTTTGTGGCTATAAAAATTCAAAATGATCATAATAAATTATAATTATTCAAAATTTTTTAGAAGAAAAATTTTAGAAAAAGCTCTTAGACTCCGACCAATTTTAGCAAAATTTCTTTTTATAATCTTTTAATGGATTAAAACTCGAGGATAAATTTTCTTGTCATATACTTTATATAAATTCAAAAAATATATATATACATTATTAGTGTTTTAATTTGTGTCACTCAACTTACCCCTTTAATAATTAACGATTTCCATTTTTGTCCTCGAGTAATATGTCATTGAAGTTTGGTTTATGCCATGCAACCATTATCTATATAATTGTCTCTGGGATAATTCAAACGGTAGAACTTTTTCATTTTTATTCTTACTTTCCCAATTTGTTTTTGCATCTCCTTGTTATAACAAAAAAAAAAAAAAAAAAAAAAAAAAACCCTATCTAACAACAGTGATTATCATGAAGATTACGTATGCATATATCCAAAAAAAAAAAAAAAAAGGTTGCTTTAGACTAAAAAGTGGAATACAATTTGCAAATGATGTATAGAGTCAAAATGGAAGAAGGGCATAATTTGGCATATCTACACTTTTCACTAAAAGAAAAAATCTCATGGGGATTTGAATAAAGTGGAAATTCAATAAACGTGTCCATGATTAGATGCTTGTCTATAATTTGATCCATCCACTTTGCTTGAGATGATTCCAAGAATCTACCTAGCTAGCTAGACTACATTATCATATGGTTCTTCGTTTAGAATAATTATTCAATAGGAATCAAGTCCCTAAAGGAACAGTTTAGTAATCACAATTCCCTCCCTAATCTGATAATCTAGCATTCAAATCTTGATGTAACAAAATAAAAAAAAAAAAAGAAAAATTTGATCGGTATCAAGAAGATTTGAGGTGATAAATGTCTATCTATTCTAAAAAGGCTTTATACTTGGATCCCTTGACCCAAATTAATCAAGAATAAATCTTGCCATAATTAATAGAGTGTTAATTGATAGATATACATGATACATAGATTTTTCTTATCTTGAATTTACTTATGAGTAACTAAATTTTTGTTGAAATTAAAGCAAAAATGATGTATAATTGTCCTAAAGAGTTTCAACACGGTAATTATGATTGACCACATGATTAATCCAATAATTTTGGCTCTTGTTCCATGCTTGAGCTCCTTAGTGTTCATTGATCAAGAGGTAAAATAATGTTTAGAAAATAATTAGGGTCGTAAATGATGGATCAGAATTTGAAATACGAGTCCTTAAGGGGACAGTTTAATGATAACAACCTCTCATCTAATCCAATGATTTCAGATTCAAATCTCGATATAATCCAAAAAAAAATTTGAAATACGAGTTTGTTTTAAATTGTTCAGTAGCTTCAACTGGATTAAGGAAAAAAAAAGGGGGGGAAATGGAGGACCGCAAACAGGGTTTTGGATGGATCCTCTCGAATCAAGACCTTGGTGTAACTTATGAAGTCAAATTATACCATGAGATATAGCCCAAGTCAAAATAAAGAACATGGGTCCTCGACAGCCTTCCATCTCCATAAGGGTCTCATTTCACTCAAATAAACAAAAACAAATTAAAAAAAAACAAAAACCTAACGAGGAAAAAAAATAATTAAGAGACAAAAGCCAAGACAATTGCCTCGATAAAAGTAATGGTAGGGATCATGTTCCCTCTTGCATAATATAACATCCTATCCGTACAATACCCTTTTAAACCCCTCCATGTTCAAATGAGAAAAAACAAAGCACAGAGCACAACCTAATATTGTAGGGCCAATGTGGAACAACAAGCCCCGGATCAAGAAATGTCTCCTTTTTGACACATAATAAGATTAGGGCAGGTCGGAACATAAGATCCCCCTTTCTTATAATTACGGAGAGCAAAAATTTTAGGAATCAAATCATTGGGGTATGCGGGCAACATGTTTTCAATTAATATTGGCAGATTGTGTACCCTAAAGGTGACGACCCAAATCACCAACGGGGTGCTAATGGAGTGCTTAGTTATTGTTTATGCCTAAAGACAGTTGGAAAGCAAGATTTGAACGAGTAGACCACATTTTAGATTAGAGGGGAAAAAAAGTTTAGTGGGTGGTGTGGCTCGAGGAATGATAATGGAAGGATCAATAAATCTCATTCTTTTTCTCAACGATCGATATTCATAATCATATTTTAATTAATTCAATTCAAATGATTATCGGATCTATTTCAAAATAGAGCTCTTTCAGAATAATATTTTTCATTTTCAAATTTTGAATATGAGATTTTATTAAAAAACCTAATATCTTTACTTACTAACTTAACTGTCGATCGACTTTTTTTTCATCCGAGATTTTAATTAGCTTGTTTCATTGAACGTGCTTTGCCAGAGTGAAAATATGTCCATGGCTTAAAGACTTGCTCCACCCAAGTTTTCTTTTGTTATCGAGACCTTCAACTGACCCGGCAAAAGCCAAATAATTTATAGTCCAAAAGCTAAAATGTGTATATTATAAGGTTTTAAATAAATCCAAAAGTTGATATTGGCCGCGGGGGGGGGGGTTTCCTTCTCGTTTCGTGTTATTAGGGTCGGTATGACAAAACATATATAAACAAAGAAAATATTTGACCTTGTACTACTGCAATATGACCCTATAAAAAGACCTATACACACATATCACACCAAACCAACTTGTAAATATTTATATCTATGGATGTCTTACCATAAAAAAAAAAAATAAATAAAATAAAATAAAACTACTACAAGACATTTTCCTTCCTAAGTACATAAATGTACGTATTGGTCCATACATCGACCCATTGAAAAACCATGCTACAACTATAGCCATATCGACAATTTCAATTACTAGCTTGTTGGTCAAAATGCACCTCTCTTTGTGAGAACTGTCGGGTCTGGTTTCAAAATTTCCCAGTTAGAAATTTTCCACTTTAAGAAAATGAGTCCATATATAAATTATTTTTATATTTATATTATATTACAGTAAATTTCTACAATTTTTAAAAGAAATAAGAGAAAAAGTATATAGTCGAGTAATTGCATATTGTTATATTAATAAAATAAGAGAATTTTAAATTTTGCTATGTATTAGTTTTTTATTATATAAATTATATTAAATAAAATTTACCTCAATTGGGATGTACTTGTTTTGACTAAGCAAAAAATTTAATATTCAAGAATCTTACTAAAACATGCATATCTTGTCCTCGTGTTTAGACAATGTACAGCCTTGCATGTTGGAATTTGAGAGAGAGAGAGAGAGAGAGAGAGAGAGAGGAGACAAAGGCAGAGAGAAGAGAATGTACGAGAGGGGCGAGTGTTGAGGGGGGGGGGGGGGACGTATTTGGTAGCTGTCATTTTGGTGTGAGGGGGATTATTTTTTGTTTATATTGTAAGGTTATAGTATGTAGGGTATTTGTACGCATGGCGTCCGACACCATGGTGCGGTCTTGGCTTAGCCAAATCCCGAAGATTATGCACCCATGTCTCCTCTCCTCTCTCTCTCTCTCTCTCTCTCTCTCTCCACGCTTTAGATTAGACCTACACTCTAGCCACATCACTTTGCCCACATCTATAGCTTCTTCCCTTTCACTCTCTTTCTAGGCTGAAATGGCCCATCATGACACGTGGGAGTCAGTGTATGCATTGGATTATCGACTCTAGCCACATCACTTTGCCCACATCTATAGCTTCTTCCCTTTCACTCTCTTTCTAGGCTGAAATGGCCCATTATGACACGTGGGAGTCAGTGTATGCATTGGATTATCGGCTAGAAAATCTTGGTCGTTAATTTTGGATGCACGCATGTATGATCTTTGTAATGGATGAGAGTTATGAAGTGTCAATTCAAACGGGGTCATCGCGTGTTGATTTGGATCTCCAATAAAGAGATGTTTGGTTTATAATTAAATTGGTATGTTTGTCGACTGATGTTTTCTTTTGACCCATCACCTATACACCTTGATTTGGGTACCTTGTTTCACTTTTTTTTTTCTTTATTTTCTTTTTTTTTTTTCCTTCAAAAGATATCTCCATTTCTATTTTTATTTTTTTAATTTAATTTTATTTAATTATATTTTTTTTACTAAAAAAAATTATAAACACTTTTTTTTTGTGGGTGACAGGGAGGGGAGAAGAGAAAGGAATACAATATATATATATTATATAAAGATTATAAAAATTATAGAAATACATACTTCTATAAAGATTTAAATTTGAAAATTTTTTTTAAAAAAATATTTGATTAAAAACTATTAACTATTTAGATATCTTTATAAGAACAAAAAAAAGGAGTATAGACATGTACGCGGTTATATTTTTAGAGAGTTATTAATTAAGTTAATTAAAGTGTTTTTTTTCTATAGATGGCTATTGTGATGTTAAAATTTGATTAAAATGATATGTAAAAATTAAAAAAAAAATCAATTAATATATATAAAAAACGCTATACATAACTCCACCTAGTTGAAATTCATTTTTTTTAATTAACTAAAGTTTCTACTTTTAAATCTTTAGAGTTTATTTTGAGATAATATGTTTGATTCACTTATCAAATTTATTTATTTATTTATTTATTTTGAAGTAGTGTCATTATTTGTAAGCGGTTTTCAATAACATTTCAGGAAGTATCGATAAAGTTTTAGTAATAACCTTAAACACCATTAAAGGTTCTAAATATATTATTAAAATTTCATAAAATATTATTTGATCTCTTAAAATTATAATTCATGTTACCTCAAATTTCACCTCGTTGATATAAATTTTTAATTTTACACTTTTTTTTATAATTTATCCCCTTTTACCCATCATAGTAAAAAAGAAATATCGTTAACATGGAACCAGCACGAAAGGACTACACCATCAATCCACCATCATTAGACAAACAATAAAGTATATGCTAAATTCCAAACAATGGCCATAGAAGGACAAACCCACGAGGACTCATAGAAAAAAGACCAATCAAAAGGACCCAATTTGGGATCCTACCAAATTAGGGTTTGAGTTTTTGAAATCTTAACCCCCCAAAAAAGCAACAAAGTGTCCTAACAAATTTATAATCAATTTAACGAGATAAGATATTAAATTCTTGATCAAGTTTCGATTTTAAAAATTATAAATAGAAAAAATCATGTATTGAGAACTATTTTCTAAATAAAATTCTAATAGATATTCAAATCAAATTAATCAAAATATAATTTTATTGATGATATGATATTAAAAAGGATAAAAAAAAAAAAAAAAAGAGTAACAGAAACATTGAACAAAGGCCATCCTTCCCGGCTCAAACAATCTCATCCCTTTGCGCCATCACAAAATATCCACTTGCCCATGTGTCTCCATTCATGACTAATTGACACCCCTCCCCTTTTCTTCTCTCTCCTTTTGGCTTCCTTGTCTCTTCACGTTTTCAACGCCCCACCAAAACAGACCCTAAATTTAAATAAAAAAATACGGGATTTTCTGAAATTTCACTTTTTTTTTTCTGATATGGGATATTTTCTGATTTTTTTTCCAAAAAAAAAAACACTAATAAATGCACACTGTCTTCACATATGGTTTGCATGTGTAAGTAGAATGGTCATTTAATGCCGGGTCAGTTCATGAATATAAGATAAGTTTTCGGGCTGAATTCTATGTTTCAAGACGTGAAATGGCACAATCCTCAGACATTCGAATTTTACCACGTTTTGCAAATACAAGGATATATATATATATGAAAAGCACCAGAAGTGTGAAGGAAAGAAAAAAAAACCTAATCTAAAGAATAAATAATATTCTTATTTTCTATTTGTTTATGAAACCCTATTTTAGTCGACGTTTAGTGGCTCTAATGATTAGTTATTGGTACTCATTAACTAAGATTTGAAATTAAATTTAAATTTTATGAAAAAAATAGAAATTGAGAGAGTTTTATCTATTAAAAGTTTAAGATATCGGTGGTTTATTAAAAAAAATAAAAATCCTTTTTCCCTTGGCAAAGGCAGAAAAAGTAAAATAAAATTAAGGTGTTACTGATTCAAATTTAAGTAATTTAATTAATGGACGAAAATGATTTCCCCCTCCCTAAGCGTCCACATTTTGGGGGCATGGAGTATAGTGTAAATGAAATGTGAGGGGAAAAAAAGATATATATAAATAATTAATTTAGTGAGATGATATATTAAATTTTTTAATCAAATATCATATTTAAAATTTAAAAATAAAAAAAATTATATTAAAATAATTATCTTTTAAGTTTTTTATAGATATTTAAATTAAATTAATCAATATCTACGATAGTTAAAAAAAATAAATAAAAAGACAAGTAATGAAATGAAGCACAAAGCATAGGAGGAGAGAAGAGAAAACTCACACACACTCTCTCTCTGCCTCTCTCTCTCTTTTTTTTGGGTAGATATTGGAATTCAAACTCGAGTCTAGTACAATGGGAAAAGGAAAAGATACTAATTGAGCTACAGCTCATTGGCTCTCTCTCTCTATTGTATCATGACATGAGGATAAAAACAAACAAATTCAGAACTCTCTCCGCCACATCATAAAAAATAGTTAGGAAAGTGTATTAACAAATTGCCCCATGGCCATGGCCACCCTCTCCCACTCCACCATCAACATTCTCACCATCATCTTCATCATCAACATTCTACCATCTCCGTCTTTGGTTTATCATCTATAATGTGGTTTTATTTCCTCTTTTGCATTCTTGTAATGGGTGTAATTCGAAGTAGGCTAATGCTCAAAATGAAAATTTGTCATTATTATCGTTAATAAAATACTTGTATTATAATTTATTTATAATTAATTAAAATAATAAATTATACTATTGAACAGATATATCTATATTTAATTTGACATTCATAAAAAAATCATCAAAATCTATGACAAAAATATAATTAGGTATATTATCGTAAACATCAAATTCTTTTCTTTTTTAAAGTGGCTTAAATAAATAGAATTGTGAAATACTTCCAAAGTAAAATATATATCTATATATATTTATTTTTTAGAGTAGAAAAAAAATGATTTATGTTTTATTTTATCCATACTCGTGTTCTATTCCCAAGTATCTTTCCAAAGTAGGGAAATTATTGAGCCTCTAATGTGCTTCATGATTTTATTTATTTTTTTTGTCTTAATGAATCAATATTCAAATTATTTGATTAATTTAGTTTGAATGTTGTAAAACTTAATTTAGAAAATGGTTTTTTTGATATTTTTTTTATTTTTAAAATTTAAATTTAAGATTTAAATTTAAAAAATTTAATATTCTATTATTAAATTTAGATACATGAATCACTGAGGGGAGAAGAAGATTTTGAAAAAACAAAAGTAAAGCATAAATGAAAAAGAAAGGAAGGGAAAGGCAAGATTTAGATAGTGGCTCGGATGGTCCATGCACTCTTCCAAAAATCCAATCCTGAGTATGGGATTCGATGCCAAGTGTCTCGTAACCAAGCAGAGGCCCTGGATTCCTAAATCCAAACTTTGTCATCAATTATCACCGAATTCCCCCCCCCCCAATTGTTTAATCATTATCTCTTAAATAAATGATAATTCTCTGAGGACAAAGGCACGGTATCTTTTGAGCCATAGTTTTAAATATTAACATTATAATTCTTGAAGTTTAAGGTTTGAATCACAGTTTCCACTGATTGTATTAAAATTGATCTGATTTCACACACCAAGGCAATGGAAATTTCTCTTGCTCGGCACTTGATATGTGACGGTATTAATAAAAAATTTCTCTCGTTTGAAAATTTCCCTCTCTCTCAAATGGGCGATGCTTTGATTGGGACAGCGATCGATTACGGACAAAAGAGTCTCAAACGGAGGAAGAGAAGCCAAGAGCCCAAGAAACAAGTCAGAGCCTCCAAACAGAAGGGTACCCTAGAGAGCCCTACGACATGGGAAACAGAAGATTTCGTTTTCAGATTAAGATTTAGGGGACTGAGTGACATGACAGAGGTGAGATTGAGATAGGGATAAGGGGTGGACGAGGGTATACCCCACAACAATGGGGCTGTCTCGAGGAAGTGGGGGGAGTTCCAGGCACACTGAAAAATGACCTATCAGCAATAGGAGGCTCTAGACTAGACACTTGTTACTCATCAACCTATATTTGGAGTACCCATGTCTTTTCACTTTCCTCAACTCGGTGGATGCAAATCTTTGTCCTTCCCATACATACAGCTCTCTCTCTCTCATCAACCAAATTGAAACCTTAAAAAAAAATAGATCGGACTATAATTCGTTGGTGGGTGAGTGAGTGAGTGAGTGACAGATATGCGCATTTCAGCCCTGAAAGAGGAAAACAACAAAATACACGATAAAGCCACTTTAAACGCAGAAAATGACTGAAACAGAGTTTCAAAGGAGAAAAAACAGAAGGGTATGCAAGAGTATCGAGATATTTCGGTGGAGAATCTGAAATTGTGAATTTGAGTAGCCAAATCAAAGAGAAATAATTGGAACAGCTCATCCACATAATTATCATAATTTTTATGATTAGATCAGAGCAGATATAAAGCCAGCATATGCATATATCTCTTCTAGTGAATTAGAAAATAGAAAACAGAAGGGTCATTTCTCAATTTAGCACGCCTAAAAAACGGTCTTGATTAAAAGCCAAAGGCGAAAATCAAAAACCATGCTGGAAAAATGCACTTGCTTTTCTTTTTCTTTCTTCTCTTGTTGTTGCATCCAATCCCCGGTTTCGTTTCTCACTGAACAGGAGATTGTTTGTGGACTCTGTTCTTGTTCAGCTATTTGCCTCGTTCAGCCTGCCAAAAGATCTATTACAGATGAAAAGACAGTCAAAAACAAAATGATTTCAATCTTTCATTGCCTCCCCACTACTCTTCAATTTCAATATCACAATCCATTAGCAGCTTGCGCACAAAAAAGTAATTATTGACTTCACAATTTTGGGTGTTTTCTCATTTTAACTTGGCCACATCCTTACAGAACCATAAGCAAAACAATTGGTTAATTAGCCGTTAAAATCGCAGCCAAACAGCAATGTGCTACTTCTTTGATTTAAAAATAAAAAAAAATAAAAAAAAAAACACCAGCAACACATGCTCTCTCTCTCTCTCTCTCTCTCTCTCCTTGATCTAATCACACCCTTACAATGGGAAAATGATTCAAACAAGTTGTTGGGTAAAGAGATTCTAAGTCATGCCACCGCCCAAACAATTCGGTTCTCACTCTCTCTGTCTCTCCTTGATCTAATCACACCCCTACAATGGGAAAATGATTCCAACAAGTTGTTAGGTAAGGAGATTCTTTTGCCACCGCCCAAACAATTCAGTTCACTTCATACCCGACTAATCAAACAAGAAGTTATAACTTAATTGTGGCATTCATTCATTATAATTTGTTTTTCATATGGCAATTAATTTTGGAGGTTAACCATGCGCAGGACAATCTTTTGATCCCATTGTCTTTGATAGAACAAGGTTGATGATATACATGAAGAACATGGGGTGTGGAAGCATATCATGCCCGACATCTGTAGCCTCATTATGACATGCACCCAATCTTGTAAAATTTTTTCGTGTTATCATCGGCTGTGTGGGTCATCATCAAGCAAATCAACAAAGCAGAACTAAGGCAGGTAGTGGAACCCCCACCATATGATTCATGCACGACCAAGAGCCGCCACAAGCACAGCTGCCCCCTTTATGTTTACTTGAAAAAGATATTACCCAAAAGAGCAAGAATTAGGAATCTAAAATTTAGTGGCAAAGAGGGGACCCTCTTTATTGAGATGAATCATTTAAAGTAAGATCTAATGGTAGCACCAAGTTTCAAAACTTTTTCGTTGGGTGATAGCCCATCAATCAGTTGTAGCAATATCCTATGTTAACCTGGTTATGAATTCACCGATGTTTCGTTGGTTCATCGGTTTAGTGAAAAAAACATTAAAATCCCACATCAAATGTTCAGCTTCAAGTTTTAATACAGATAAAAATGATATTGGGAGAACACTCTCCGAATGAGAACCCGACAACGTCTTAACCTAAATTAATCGAAATGAAACTTTAGATATTAAATAGTGGACCAAGTCCAAGACACAAAAAAAAAAAAAAAAAAAAAAAAAAAAACCTGGCTATGAATTCAGACCACTTTAGATGGTTGATGCATGAAGCACACCCTAGCCGAGGGCTTTAGTTCTAAGGTTAGAAAAATGGGGTGCGAACTCACTCTCTTATTCAATTCAGGCTATAGGAAAGGAATCTATTATCTCGGCAGGGTTGCGATAATATTTTTGCTCTATTATTTGGAATAAACCTTCCAAAACAGTAGGTAGCCATCTGATGACATCTCTCATTAGCCATCTTACTCGGCTAAAAGAAAAATCTAGTGGCAAGTATCACCTGCTGGTGATGATATCAAAGACAAAGCTCGCCTAAAAGAGGATTACAAAGATTTATGAAGGCCACAGCATGATAATTACTAGAAGTTTCCTCCATAAGAGAACGCTGGGGCCAAGTAATTGATACCCATGCCATGCCTTTGCCTGCGCCT
Source organism: Dillenia turbinata (assembly GCA_037126225.1). NCBI lineage: Eukaryota > Viridiplantae > Streptophyta > Magnoliopsida > Dilleniales > Dilleniaceae > Dillenia > Dillenia turbinata. Next base: position 7,747,235 of record JBAMMX010000018.1, on the reverse strand, counting down.
AGCTAACATGCATGAACCCATCTAAACCCGAGCTCGACGGTGACAATGGAAAAGTTTCTCTGCATATACATTTTGCAAAAAACACCATTCAGAATCTTAATTTGTACTGCCATCCTTTGCACTAACAAGTTGATATTCCCACTAGATACGTCAATTTATAATGAGTTACTTTCAATAAGATACTAAGATCCATAACAGCACATTGGGTGATAATACAAGTATTAAGTCTTTCTTGCAGAATGGATACTACAAAGCAGGGACACAGATAATGACAAAGGGGGATGAATTCTTTGTTCAAAGCTCAGACAAAATATAACTGAGATCCAAGTAAATAATGAAGAAACATAGAAAAGCCACAGAACAAGACCTAAAGGAGTGTTCGAGAGAGCAAATTTGCAGGCAAATGAAGAGGATGGAGAAAAAGTAACTCTGTGCCCTGGTTTAGAAGTTGACCATATAATTAGTACAAACAGAGGACCACAAAGGACTGCTACAGGAGGCCTATTTTTCGGGAATCCAACATCTCCTCTCAGACCTAATTCTTACACACTTTAAGCAGGAAGACAACTATCAACACAGCTACTTTGCTGACGACAAAAAAAGAAGAACGAGACAGACAGCTCCCATTAAAAATTAAAAAATATATATATATATCAAAATGTGCTAGACCAAGACTTGGACTTATCAACCTCGGTAAGGCGCACGCAATAAATTATAAAGCACATGAATGACACTTAGATCAACCATACATTATCATGGAGATAACCACACTTCATTGGCACCTGCTCTCTTGATTCCAAATGTCACATGCACAAATTATGGGGGATTTTAAGAAAAAAGGCTTCCCGCTAATCCTAACCTAGTTAAATTAAAAATTCAATCCACAAACCAAAGAAATTGAGATTCATGAACAGTTGGCAGATCCGTCACAATGCTCTTCAGGCACTGGCCAGCGCCTTGTAGCACCAACAACATCAACTTGCCTCCAATCAACAAAGCAACATTAATTAAATAATTTCTTTTTGAAAATACAGCAACAAACTGATCATTGTTACCTGTCCGCTCATTTTAATTCTCACTTTAAAGCCTAGGGTTCCCTCATAGGATTTACAATGCAAGATGGAAAAAGAACTCTGGTAAGTTGATAATGAAGAAAGAAACCACTGAAAAAAACTTCGGTAAGCAACCTTGTCAATAAATTTATCTTTGATCATTGAACACACACAAAAATGCTTATACTTAAACCACAATAAGTTCAAATTTAAAAAATATATATATATAAAATGACAAAAAAATGAGAAGCCTCCTGGAACCGAGACCAAACACAATTGACAGTTAATTTATGACCAGAAGGCAGCAAACTCTGAATCAAACTCAACCAAAGATAAAGCCTACAGCCATAATACCCGCGCGCGCGCGCCTGGGGGGGGGGACCTGACTGAGTATGAGACAGCATTTCTGATGGCATCTGAATTACATTCCCTACTGGGTACGTGTTCTGCTACTTTCTGCATTTCTTATCGGATAAAAATAAGGATGTGCCTGTATGAGATCAAAGATTTATATGTTAAAATTCATGCAACTTGATGAAAACAATACAAGCGTTAGCCAACGGATGCTCCTCTCGACTAAATTACCATTGCTTCTTTTGCAGTTGGCCTCTCTTGGTGATCATATCGCAGCAATTTGTCAAGGAAATCAAGAGCCTTCGAAACACAAGTTGCATGTGTAAGTAATGCAGGTATAAATTCTTAAAGACATGCAGCAATATTTAGTTTAAAATAAGATAATTAAAACCTCAGGAACTGCCAGATGTTGGTTGTCAGCATTGATGAACTTTGTCCATGGTTTCCTGCTGTGCCTATATAAAGGAAAACATTTTTGTCAATTGGAATGAAAATTTCTTTTAGAAAAATGTGACAGAGACGAGCATTTAATGACTTTAACCAACCTTCCCACAAGTGCTGCAAGATGTGGGTCCAATTCTATCCGATACTTATTCAGATAAGCATCTAATTCGTCTGTTCCAAGTACCTATAAAAGAAACATTTCATAGTTCAGCCCATTATCTTACCCTCTTTCGTCTCCAAATTTCGTATGATTGTGGTACTAACATGTGTGTCTTGTATTTATATATCAAAATGTTTAACAAACATGTACAGGATGCACATATCTCAAGGAAGGCACCCATTCAGTAAAGGGATGTTATCTAGAAGCAAGAGTAAGACTTTACAGACATATGACCATCAGTCTCGCATGAAACTTAAAAGGCATCTGAAAATGCTCCCAATAACGAATGAATTTGGACAATAGTCAAATGCTTTATATGCAAGTTGATGCCAAATCAATATGTCCGAGACACTAAAATGCAACATACCTTAGCTATCTTAACCAGCTGATCATAATTATCATGTCCATAGAAAAATGGCTCCTTGCGGAATATCTGCACAGAACAAGGGCAATGTAAGCATCAAGACAAAGAGTGGTGCTTGTACTTACAATGCCTACAAATGCAGAGCCACATTGCATTCTGCCACTCGTGTATACATGTGCAGTGAAATTCAAATCAAGTTATCAATGACGCCGCTATAAAAGCATAAAGTCATGGGCGCACTGAAGTTTTGCCAAGTATTCTATCAAATCAGGTAAGCCTTATTACTGAAGTGTATCGAATACAACTTATATCGGTAAATCTCAGGCTGAAACTTGACAAAACGGGGCATAATTAATATATCCCGGACCTCTTGCATGTGCACCACAAAAAAAAAAAATATCAGATGAGAAATGCATATTTTTTTTACATGAGTTAACAAAAGTGAAAAAAAATATCAGCAGTGAAAAATTGGAAGTATACAAGAATAAGGATTGTCACATGTTACCATCCCAGCAAACATACAGCCCAGGCTCCACAAATCTAACGAGTAATCATAATCTTGCAAATCAACAAGAAGCTCGGGACCTTTGAAGTATCTGCAGAGAAAGACAGAGACAGCATAATAGGCAGTATTTAGAGCGTATTTGATAACAGTGGATCGTCATCCACTACCCTTCACGAGTTCCCACAAACCACAAGTACCATGCAAAAACACACATTTTAACCTATGAGTAGGCTCACCCAGTAAATGGGCAGAAAAACCTTCTACATTTCCAATATGAAGAAATGCAAGTCTCCCAAGAGGCCAAGATCCAGGAGAAAGTAAAATCAAGGAAAAGTCAGGGCATTAACTATATATTATGCACATTTGATGTCTCTTCAAAGAGTTGTAATAGTGTTTTGACCAAAGCAATGGCATGGCCAGAAAAGTCAATGGAGTGATTGATGATTCTTTAAAAATGTGAATAATACTTTATTTAATAATTCATCAATAGTCAAGTCCTGCCACATAAATGAAATCATCTATAACTTTTAAACCTCAATCAAAACAGCAAGAAAGTGTAGCACATTCTGTGAAAAACCGCTACAATATTTTCAGATGTACAGTCCTTAATAAATGCAACTTAATTATCACTTATCTGATGATGCATGATATCCGATTGGTTGTCAATTAAATTCTTAGGTTTACTAAATTGAATTACATAGCATACCAAGTGATCAAGAAAATTTTCAGATGTATAACAAACTATCCATACACATACTCATACACATACACATACACACACCATAAGTCAGTCAAAAGTGCAAATCAAGAGAGTAACTAAAATTATTCATACAATAGATATGTTTATTGACACCGTTTTACAACGAACAATATGATTGAGTCCATTCTTTTTGTTTTTCGTTTATCTCATGACTTTAATGGGGTCATTTTTGTGCACTTGCAACAAATCATAACTCCTATTATGAAACATTTAACTTTATTGTGAAGCATATTGACCACATCTAAGTCCACCCAACCAATTAAGTGTCCCGTGCTGACACAACTCCTTGCTAGAAGTGTCCACTAGTAATCTTGGTCTTTGGTACCAAAAGATATGAAAGATCACATTTGAGCAGATGGCAATAGGTTTTCTGAACAGAAAAAGAAGTATTATCATGGAAGAAGAGTAACTCAAGCAAATTAAGACGAGAAATTATCTACAACAAAATAACACAAAGAACACTAACAGAGAACTGCTTTCCAAGCTCTCAAATCTTCTAGACGATCATATTTCAAAACTCTAGAGAACAAGCCTAACGTAGAAGCATAAAGGTTGACACAGAAGAACAACCATAAATGCAACTTCGAGAAATGAGACACTGAAACAGGAAAACAAACTTGAAAATATACTTCTAAGGAGACACTTAGAAAAATAAATAAATAAGAACAAAATACTATACCTAGAAGCAACACGGACATTATATTCTTTACCCGGATGATAAAACTCTGCTAGCCCCCAATCTATAAGACGAAGCTTACGTTGCTCATGATCAATCATGACATTATGTGGCTTCACATCTCGGTGCATTATACCTTGTGAATGGCAATAATCTAATGCCTACACATAAAGCTCCAATCAACATAGAGAATTTTGCGAGCAAGCAAGACCGAAGCTTGCATATCAGTAACATAATTTTGGAAAGGTAAGAAGAGAATTTTAGGCCAAATTATAGTAACCAAGAATAAAAGTTAAGGAAACAAGACATAACTAATCCATTGGTTGAGCAATCGAAAGCCAGCAAGTTATATAAGTCATTACATGCAAGCAGATACAGTCAATGACAGAAAGTAAACCAATCATTCCCAAATCCTAGCAAGTTGTTCTGCCAATTGTTATTCTTATCCAAAAAAGGGGGAAAAGTCATATATAGAGTGCTGCAGAGCTGTACATCTATGTTAACTAATTCAAGTCCCAACCACAATATCCTAAATGCAATAAGATTTTAACATAAGTCACAATATGCAATTCAAAGCCATTGCAAGTAATCATTTTCCACATCTAGTCAACCATTTTATCTAACAGGCATTTGCCTTTATAATAGGAAGAAAAATGTAATCTGAAGGGAAGAAAATAAATGAATAAATAAACCTATAGATAATAGTACAATTGATATGTGAAATTATTTTTAAAAATTGGCATCTTCATCTTAATGGAACAACATGAACAAAGGTTCCACGCTGACATCTTACCAATCCCAAAGGGAGAACAATTTCACTTCTCGGGACTATCAGACAGATGACGTCACGCATTTAGCAAGTGAGAATTGGTAAAATGTTTGGATGAATTTATTTAAACATATTCTTTTATTCCTCTAATCAGGAAGTAACTGGCGAATTGTTGTTTTTACTACCATAACTCATGGTACTGGGGAACAATGCAAACCACTAACAAGTTTAGAGGATATTAATCACATGGAGTCCTAGTATAATTTAAATTTGATGAAAATTTATCCATATTAATAGAAATTCAAAACGGAATACTAATACGTGCAAGAGTCTAGAAAGCATTGCATGCGCATAGCATAAATACTAGTTATGTATGGCTAGATACATGCATATGGAGATAAATTGGATTCTATCAAGCAAGGGGTAATTTGATCTTTTTCAAAAGACTAGTCACCTATTCTTTCTATATGAAACCAATTTGGAAGAAAAGCCTTGCTTCAACAACAAGCAACAACCAAACTATTATCCCACTAAGTGGGGTTGGGTATATGGATCCTTCTACGTCATTGTATTCTATTACATATCGCATGTTCACCTATAAAATTGCTTTCTTTATACGCAAAACAATAATCATACTTTTATCTCACTAAATGTGGCCGACAATATGGATACTTCTATGTTGTTATACTTTATCTTATATCATATTTTCATCTATATTTAGATAATTCATATCATATTTATTATCGTTATTCAAATTTTCTTAAATCTCCCTCCCTCGATTAATATAAGTACTTGTCATAGTCTCGCATAGGCTAACGGAACCTCTATCAGACACCTACATACATATCCATACCATTTTAATCGTATTTTCCTCAATTTTTGCTCAATAGGAGCAAATCCAACTTTCTCTTTAAGATACTCATTTCTTATTTTGTTCATCCTTGTGTGTCCGCACATCCATTTTAACATTTTCATCTTCACAACTCTCATCTTCTCCCATACTTTTGGTTCATTATCCAACATTCAAATCCATACAACAAAGTAGGTCTAATATCCATCCTATAAAGCTTCCCTCAAGTTTTAGACGTACCTTTCGATTACATAGAATACTCAACACTCAACCATCCTACTTGTATTTAGGACTGCGGGTGGTTTGGGTTAAACCGAAAAATCGAACCGAGCCAAACCGAAATTTAAAAAAAAAAATAAATAAATTCAGGTTGAACCAAACCAAACCGAACCGAATTAGATATGTTTCGTTCAGTTTCAGTTTTTAAAAAAACTTGGTTCAGTTCGAGTTGAACCAAACCAAGTAAAAAGATGATTTTTATTTTTGAGTTTTGACGAGCATACGTCTTGGGTGGCTGAGCTGAGTGGAATAAAGATAAAAAAAAAAAAAAACACCGAGCAGAGAGCACTTGCACTACACTTGCAAGTTGCAATCGCATAGCACTCGAGTGAGTCTCATTTGTGAAAAGTGAGAAACCCAAGCCCCCTACCCATCTCTCTTTGCTTTGCTCTTCTTCCTTCCCTTCATTCGCTGCCTTCGCCTCTGCCTCCTCCCTGTCGTAGCTGCGCGGAACAGCAGGTAAGGGTTTTTTCTTCTTCTCCAACAGCAGTCGAAAAGTGAGAAACCCTAACCCCTTACCCGTCTCCTCTCTGTCTCTCCCTTCTCTCCTCATCTTCTTCTCCATCTCCTCGTTTCTCTACATAGCAATCGCCGACAGTAAGGGGCTTTTTCTTTTTGCCTTTTTTTTAAGGGTTTTTGCTTCTAGCACTTGATTTGCTCTGAAATTGGTTCGGTTTTTGCTATAGCAGCATCATTAGGATTTATTTAGGTTTGCTTTTACCACTTGATTTGTTGAGTTGGCTATCGTATTAATGCTTGCCATGTTGTTTTTGGACCTAATTTCCTGTTCTTTTCTTTGGGTTCTTCGACTCTTCATGTGACACAGAATGTTGAAGTTCTTGCTAAATTTTTTGAAATTCAAGTTTAGTAGTGTTTTTAGTTGGGCTCGATTTAGACCACTTTTTACTGGACCTAATTTCCTGTTCTTTTCCTTGTTGTTTTTGGACCTAATTTCTTGTTCTTTTCTTTGGGTTCTTCTTCTTCGGCTCTTCTTTTCTTTGGGTTCTTGCTATATCAGCTTCTCTTTTTCTCTCTAAACGAGTCCATCCAAATATCTTGAATAACACAATTTTAGTCTTAATTTTATAAAAAATTCGGTTTAATCCAAACCAAACTGAATTATTTCGGTTTGGTTCGGTTTGAATCGAAATAAATTCGTTTCGATTTTCAGTTTGAATTTTTTAAAATTTCGATTTTCGGTTTTCGGTTCGATTTAGTGACCAAACCTGACCGAATCGAACCGTTAACACTCCTCCGAACCGTTGACACTCCTACTTGTATTCTATGTGATACATCTCCATCAATCCCTTCGTCTTTTTGTAAAATTGATCTGAGGTACTTGAAGCTCTCACTTACAGATAATTTATCATCTCCTATCTTAACCATTGCCTCACTAACGTTAGTGTTGCTAAATTTAAATTCCATATATTCTATCTTTACCTTACTAAGAAAAGCCTTGCTTCATTGGGGAAAAATTCAAAAGAAATATTATAAGTCAACAATTATCCCATCTAAATGAAATCATTCAAAACCTTTTAACTTAATTTCTTCCTACAAGCACACTGTGAATTTACTAGAGAACACATAGTGGTTGGTCAAACTAATCCTAAGTTAACAATCCCAATTAGAACCAACCATAGCATTTGTATGCATGCATTTGTCATCCAAGCACAACTTCATGCCATTAGCCATTCAACAAAAATCCCCAACCTTCAAGTTCTTTATCAAAGGAATGTACAATCAACCTCCCTTCTGCCCCTTCCTCAACATCTCTTTGACCAAACCGATACGGTCAGATTGATTACTTCTTTGTGGATAATTTGTGTGTTATGACCAGCCTCCTTAAGCTATAGTACCTCTAAAAACATTTCCCCCCTAAACAAACAATTCCCCAGAAAACAAGATGAACAACTCATGCACAACCCTTCTCTCCCCATCCTCCTCTGAAAGTTCACTTCCCAATGCCTGTTATTTTTTCCCCTTGAAACTTTCTCCTTCATCCCATGAGACCAAATATTGCATAATTCCAGCTTTCCATCCCTATTAAACCACATACTGTTGTAGCCAAGGGAAACTAGCCCAAAAACTAGACAGTCCACTAAAGCTTAAATCAACTCATTAAGAAGCATAACCTTAAAAGTACTTGTCCTTGAAATAAAAGGGATTGGGCCCATGGGAAAAAGAAAACTACTACCTCAGAAAAATATGGGATGGTGGTAGAAAGTTGGCCTTGGGAGCGAAATAAAAGGGATTGGGCCCATGGGAAAAAGAAAACTACAACCTCAGACAAATATGGGATGGTGGTAGAAAGTTGGCCTTGGGAGCAACTTCTGAAACCAAAAATGCGAAACCCACCTGCCTTTCTGGTCAAATTTATTAAAAAAAAAAGAAAGAAAAGAAAAAAAAAAGAAGGCTTGAACCAGCCACAAAAAGGGAGTATAGTGCAAGGGGAATGCAACAATAAAAGGAGTGCCAAACAACTGCTGAAAACTGGTAGGGTTGGAAAAGGGACTGAAATTGATAGGATTATACAAAAGAGAAGCATGACAAACATCAGCACTAAGCCAAGGCTGCCATTCATCTACAACGCAACATAAGGTGAGTCTACTTAGAAGATGGATTCCCCACAACAAGACAAGAAAAGAAAGAATCCTATAACCCTAAGGATATATCTTTTATTAGGTGCATGGTCAAATCTACACAATTCTTACCTCATGTATTAGATAATTACATGACTCCCATTTCAGCGTTCTACATGGTGCCAAGTGGCAAGACTATTCCACTTTTAATAGACCCATCTTGCAAAATGGAACACATATCATCCCCATGAAGCGTCTTCTACATGTACAAGCCAAATCAAAAGTACAAGCACATCCATGTATATATTCCTTTCCTTTTTAGGTCTTGCAAAGGTAATGAAAAGATTTCTGGATATGTGCTCAAATTGGGCAATAGTATCAGAATCTGATTACTTAGTTCAGTTTCTAACATTCAATTTCTCAACCTTCGAAGGATTTCATAGAACACTTGAGAGATTAGAAAGGTGAGAGAATGATTTGATAATTTCTTTAACACCTAATAGAAAATGAAATAAAAGCAGGTCTCTGTACTCACATAAGAACCATTTCTATTTTGATTCTGTGTCTAGATCTGACAAACTATAAATTATTTAAAGTTCAATGAGCAGAAATAACCTGTGAATCCAAATTCAGATATGTATATATTATAACATTCTCATCATATCAACCTAACTAGCCAAAGAATGTAGCCTTGCCTTAAGTAGTTCATAGATATAATATCTTGTGTCGAAGTCCGAGAGTGTTGGATACAGCACTTTGAAATCTGTATTATTCACATATTCAAATATGAGACTTGGGGTTTTTGATTGCTGGTCTCTAACAATGTCAAGCAATTTCACTATGTTAGGCCCGCCACAAAGGTTTTGCAGTATTTTGATTTCCCTCTTAATCTGCATCAGACACAAAAACATAAGCATAATTCTTCTGTATCCACAATGTCAGAATACAACAAAGGCAAGTCCGAAAGTAGTCAACTACTGAGAAGACAAGTAAACATAAACAGGGATATCAGAAATCTAACTTTGGCAACATCCAAACCTCTGGATTTCCAACAAACCTCCAGCAACAGAGTACACAACAAATTTATTTAATTGCAAAAGATCAAATTAGACAAAAAGCTTCCATAAATAGTAGGCAAAGGGCCTTGGTTAACCCATCCTAGACAGGCTAAGCACTGTATGAATTATCATGGCATTTAGGAAAAACATGGCATTCACATCTTCATTATTCAATCAACAATGTTTAAAACAATAAATAAACAAGCCACTTTATGTAACCAGTAATTATTAGAAGCATGGTAAATGCAGAATTAACTGTAACCACATAGCTCAACGATATCTACTGTGGAGAGTCATATGCTCATGGTTTCTCCAGAACCAAGTTGAATCTGAAAATTATTTATTCTTGGTCTTCACAACGCGATGAAAAAGCAATAGCACCCTGGTCTCATTAGAAAAAAATAAGTTACAAGATATATTTTTTACTGTCCTTATAATACTTGTTTAGGCACTAACCAGTCCTCTTGGTTTCAAGAAAAAATGAATGAAGGCTAAGGATAAAATAAAGTTCTCCAACACAGAGACTTGAAATGTGCATCTTCAAAACAGAAAAATCAGTGGCAGCTTTTGACAGGGACAGCAGGATTGTTTTTTAGCACCTCCTCTGGCTGATCTGTTGACTACAGATTTCTAAAGACGAGCAGGAAAAAGAATTGAATCAATTAGAGCAAATACCCAAAGGAAGCAAAGCCGGATACAGATTTGGCCAAACAAGAAGGTTTTCTTCCACAAGTTCACAAAAGCAAATGAAAAATTTATATGTAAAAAGAAGAAAGGAGGTCATTTCCAATTCGTGACGATGGCATCTCTCTCCAACCATAGAGCTTAATCAATCATATCCTAGTCTAGAAGACAAGGACAACCGGAGCCTTAATCCCAAAATTTGGGGTCAGTCATGAGAAACAAATATAAGATAATTCTAAAAAAATATATATATAATGGTAATAATAATAAAAAAATAATAATAATAGTATTAAAAAATATATATTTATACACACACAGAAACACACAGAAACACACACTACCCAACTAAATTTAAAAAAAAAAAAAAAGAAGAAGTTTTTCTTGGCTCAAGGCTCCTAAGTTTTCTCATAAATGGGTTCATGGTCACGCAATTACATGTAGATAAATATTGAAATTGAAACTTTATGCTGCCCTTTGTGAGATACTCGTGGACCAAGCATATTTCAATGTTATCTCATTGGCCAAGAGCAAAATATGGTCTTCAATTCAACAAAAGGGGTGGATCACTAAGATGGAATCAGGAGTAAGGCTCTTGGGAAATGTCAACTTGGCTCAATTTGTCTCAATCTGCCTCAATTTTGTCTAATTCTACTCATGGCATTTCTCAACTAAAATGATTTTTTTTTTCTTAGAAAACATAAGGTTTTGCAAGTGAAAGTCAAATTTTTCTCAGGAAAAAAAATGAACTAAAATTTCTATTCAATCAACGCTCTTTAGCATTAAAAACTTCATCCAATCTCAACTACGCCTAACCTAAACTTTCTCATACTGGCTCTATCTCATATGAGCCCCAGGAAATTCATATCAAATACATTCTATATTTTACCCTCTTTTCAAAAAGGAAGTAAACTGACTGGGAGACTATCAAGTACTCCTGTTTAGCTCTCAAATATTCCAAGAAGGAGAGTTTAAATCACTGGGCCTATTTTGCTCTTGCAAATCTTTCTTTACTCATTTGACCATCCTCATTTCCATTTAATGGGGTAATCTAGAGGCTTACAATTTCATATAGGATCCAAGCATTAAATATTGTTGTACTCAATAGGTTAAATAAAATGATTTTTTGTAAGATAGGCGACCTCATAAGGCGTTATGCCGAATGGCTCGTTCAAGGCCAAATCAACATTCCAGTAGATATAGTCATGGTTGTCAAAAACTCACCACACACAATACGTATATTATGATACATAATCCACTAGAGGCATTTCACTGTATCTTAAAAAGTTTTTACCTCAACGCAAAATACATATTGTGATACATCGACACAAAATACATATCATGATACAAATTTAGGATACATGATATGTATTTTACTATACTTTCTGCCCCAAAATTTTATTTCAAAGATTTTTTTTTTATTTTTTTGACATTTAAATAGTCTTTAGAGTTTATAGTATTCCCTAAAGCATTTTTACCACTTTTTTTTTAAGCTTTAGATATACAATGGCAATGCATTTTTCAGTATTTCTTTAACTCCACACATCCTAGCAATAATAACAATAATACTAATAATAAAAATATTGTTTTGTTTTTGAATCTTTAATGCTGTGGTAAACATAGAATTGTATATCTGGATTTTTGAATAGGCATTTTCTGAAAAGTATGATAAATTTCTAGAATTTGTAAAATAAAAAAAAAAAGGAACATGAGAAATGAGAAAAAAGAGAAGAACAACTATGCCATAAAAGTTGCTGCCAAGCTAATTTCAATATTAGTTAAAAGTTTGCTTATTCATTTTAATGTTACAAACATAGTGCTTAAGGATATATTTCCTATAAAATCACTTTCTACTATATAAAAATTACGATGTACAATACAATACTTGTGATTTCAAGAATAAAAGAAATTGATATATGCAACAATACCCAATTCGTAAACTATGGTTATGGTGAAAATATAGAGGAAAGAACCATAATCAGTCCAACTCACACAGCCTTGATTTTAGACTATTATCAGCAACTGGCCCAATCTGTCAAATATATACGAGTTGTAGTAAAGTTTCACCACCAAAGCATCAGTTGTGAAACAACTAAAGGGGCTTGGGCTTGAGCAACTCATCAAAAGCTTATAAAAGACTGGCTCTTATCATTAAACAGGCCTAGCTTGGGGTAAATTTTAAATCAGTTCATCAAAAGAGCTATGCTTGAGCATTTTGCTTGCTTCAGAGCTTGAGCCCATTTATCATACATAATTTAACCAATCTACACAAGCTAAACTCGCAAAACGCTTGTTTGAGCTCAGCTGGTGCAACAAATGAGCCAATCTCAAGCTTGACTCGTGAGATGACAAGTTGATCATGAGCAGTCTACTATTCATATACAACACGACTCAGCTCATATTTATCCCCTAAATACCATCTATATGCAAGTAAAGCTTTTTGATATCGGAAAGTAAATAAGCATATAACACGAAATTCTAGTTCTAGTACCACGGAGACAACTCACAAACACATCTTTACCCAAAAAAAAAAAAAAAAACCTATGCAGGTCTTATGACTAATTTTCTGATGTCTTACGAATGCCATCATAATCTAACCTTAACAAATAACAATGATGCAATATTAAAATCGAGAACAAAAATTTAATCAAACAGAACAAGATATATATCTAATTGATCAGAAACTGACCTTCTTCTTCTTCACAGGTTTCAAAATCTTAATAATACACCTCTCATTATCAGCGGTATGAACTCCTTCAAAAACCTCGCTGTATTTGCCTCTCCCAACCTTCCTCACAACCTCATAATCATCTTGTTCCCTACAAAACACAACACGAAGAATCAAAACACAGAACCAAAAACAACTCAAAATCAATCAATCAACAACAAGAAGAAAGCCCAAACAACTACCCCCATTGAACGGTGAGAGTCTCGTAATCCCAATAATCCTTGGGACGGATCACATTGACGTCGGCGTAAACCCTAGCCTTCGACGCCGCGCCGGGGCGGCGTATCGATTTCCCAATCTTCTGAGCCAGGGTTTCCGGTGGCGGCGACGTAGAACGAACTCGAACCGAAGAGTGTTTCTGCTGGACCGGATTCTGTTGTTCTTGCTGTTGTCGTTGTTTGTGGTGTTTAGAGGTGTGAGAGAGAGATGATGCGGCGGAGATGCGGCGGAGGAAGAGAGAGAAAGAAGAGGGGGAAGAGGAAGACAAAGATGGAAGAGAGAGAGAAGAGAGGAGTCTGCGATTGCGAAGAGAGAAGATGAACATATGGGGCCTTACGGCCATCAAAGTCACCAAATAAGAGAGAAGAAAGAGAACGGAACAGATGGAACTCTCAATTATGTCCCATTTTTCTTTTTATCCCTTTTCTGACCTTTTTGCCCCTCTTTATTATTATTATTATTATTTTTTCTCTCTTAAATTTTCATTTGTTCTTAAAATAATAGTAGAGAAATTCGAGCGTAAAACCCTAGACGACTCGAGTCTCTGTTAAAAATGGTTCTATTAATATATGCTTAAACTCTATTAAAAACATATAGTTAATTACAAAAATTAAATTCAATAAAATTTTTAATAATTATATAGTTATTGATTATAATTTAAATATATATTTAAACTCGACTCATCCATTAAAAAATATTATAATTGATTTGTGAAGAACAAAACTAAATTATTTTTTTCTTAAAATATTGTTAATATATCGGTATTTTTATCATAATTATTATGTCATTATCTATTATCAAAATTATGATATAGGGTCAAGAAAACAAAAATTCAAAATTATAGATATTTATAATTTTGAAGTACTTGTAACATTTTTTTTGGGTCAAGTTTCTCTAGGTTAAATTTAATTTTTTTATTTTATCTCATCTAAAATATTGTGTTTATATTTATTGGAGGTGGGTTATGGCTTCACAGATACCGATTCCTTCTTGACTCGAACAGTAGTTGCCGATGGATGAATACACCTACAAAAACCGTCGGAGGGTGCTCCGACGGGGAGATTCCAACACTCAAATCAGTAAAGAGCGGTTTTCGATTGAAAGAAAACAGACTGAAAGTTGAGGGAAGGTTGTTCTGATTGTTCTCTGTGGTCAGTGTGTCCCATATGTTAGGTTTAGAGAGTGTACATTCTTCTGAGAGTTTTTTGGATCATTTATACATCTGAGAGACGTGCCTCGCTGGGGACTCCAACCCTACTTTCCTTATTGAACTGATCCGAAAATCTCGGAGATAAATATTGTGAGTTGATTACGATTCTCATTTATCAGAAGAGCTACCATTTTCGAAAGGGGTACTTTCATTACTTGAAAGATCCGAGATTTACCATTATGAAGTGGGAGACTGAAGATAAAGAAAACTCTGACTTTCCTTAGAATCGCTTGATCGATTGAGGGACATTCATGATTTGATCGTTCGAAGAGTCAATGTTGGCTTATTCGATCGGGATGATTACCTTTTGGTTAGTTATCGTTCGGCTGTCCGGGCGACTGAAACCCTATCGTTCGGTAGACCCGGACGATTGAGATCCCTCGGTAGATTATCTGAGTGACTATAGATCTTCGATAGATTGTCATGACGGTCATTAGATATCGGTCCGTAGGTGCCCTTCGTGGGTTCCTTGATAATTGACTCATTTGGTCTGGGTTTTGGGTCATGTCCCATCATTTGTCCCCAACTTATGGCTTTCTTGGAAAAGAAAAGTTATAAATTAAGGTCTGTGAAGCGTGTTTCGTACGTTATGAGCGTATAAGGATGCTTGGTCCACTCTGATTCGTCCTTTTTGTATCCCAGGAGCATGAGTATGTCTCTTCAGATATGACTTTCTTCATGGGGATCGAAAATAATTTATTTCGGCATTTACGACTTGCGCTTGTATTGATCCGCTTCACCTTCCTTAAATTAATTGAGATTTCTCATTTTTACTGTTATAAATAGCCATGATGCATACCCATTTTCTTTCGTCGAGAATTAATACTCCTTCTTCATGGTTATGCGGTCAAGGATGGTTCTTTCTGGGGGTCGATTCTTAGGGTACTGCAATGTGCGACGATTCTTGGTCGATATGACTTCTGCTGGAATGAGATCTCATTAAAGAAGATGACTATTGGAATGTGATCTCATTATGTTAGTCGTTCACTTTGGTCAGCATAATCTGATCCCTTGTCATCGAGGGGGTATATCTTGTATCGCCTTACATGATCTTCTCCGGTCGATCCTCACCCTCTGGACGCGGTGGGAGTGTTTCTCACACCGTCTTTGGATGGGTAAGTCGAGCCTGGGTTGCGTTGGGGGTGGCAAAATCCTGGCTCGTCTTCTCTTGTCCCTAGCACTACATTTTTGTATTGTTCATAGGGATCGTGTTCTCCCTTAGTTTTTGGATCATTTCCTTGATCCATAACAATTGCTGAGAACTGCTTGTGGAAGGACATTACTGTATATTTCTCGTAGTGTAACTAACCCAACCTAGCGGCTTGCGTATGTTCTCTTGTAACCGAATGTACTATTTTGCACATGTGTAAATAAAAAAGTTACGCTTTACTTACTTGAGTTCTGTCTCTTCTCTTTTCTATTCCTCGTCTAGTTACATGTCTTTCTTCAGTTTTTGTCAAAGTAAATTGGTAGGTGCTGGGCGACTGAGGCCCTCCGAGCGATAGAGAAAATTTTAAGCTATGGGTCGCGTCCACCTGTCCGAGGAGTTACATCCCCTATTAACGACGCGTACAATCGGTAGGTGTTGGGCGACTGAGACCCCCTGAGCGATAGAGAAAATTTTAGGATGTGGGTCGCGTCCACCAGTCCGGGGAGTTACATCCCTATTGACAACGCGTACGATTGATAGGAGTTGGGCGACTGAGGCCCTTCGAGTAATAGAGAAAATTTTAGGCTGTGGGTCACGTCCACCCGTCCGGAGAGTTATATCCCCTATTGATAACGCGTACGATCGATAAGAGTTGGATGACTGAGACACTCCGAGCGATAGAGAAAATTTTAGGCTGTGGGCTGCGTCCACCCATCCAGGGAGTTACATCCCCTATTGACGACGCGTATGATCGGTAGGAGCTGGGCGACTGAGACCTTTCGAGCGATAGAGAAAATTTTAGGCTGTGTGAGCAAGACCTTCTGATTGTTGGATAACGTTAAGGCTCATTGATAGTATATACGTAGGTTCTCCGAGTTCCAAGTCCTAGGTATCGCTGACCCATCTAGGTTATCGAGTTGGTACGTTCCCGGTCGAACAACGGAACGTACTTGACACGGACCTTCCCAATTAGGGGCGAGCTTACCCCCAGGCTACTATTGACCAATAGACTCCACTTTTTGTAGCACCAATTCTTTGGGTTTGAACGTTCGGCTTCTAACCTTTCGGTTATGATACCGGGTCATTTGTTGCTGATAGGTTGTCATTCGTGTTGATGTAGATTCCCACAATTCTGGAAGTAAGTTCAACTTTTCTCATAAGGTGCGTTCATTTTGCCCGGCATCATAGTGAGCTACTCGGAGCGAATGAATGCCTATTTCCACGAGTATAACTGCTTTGCTCCCGTAAGTTAGACTGAAAGGCGTTTCTCCCGTTGCCCTTCGATGGGTTGTACGATACGACCAAAGAATGCGGTAAAGTTCTTCGTCCCATCGCCCATTGGCGTCGTCCGACGTCGTCTTCACTCCTTGCAGGATCGTTCAGTTGGTTATTTCAGCCAGTCCATTGGTTTGTGGGTGAGCAAATGATGAGATTCTATGTTGAATCTCCAGTTTCTCGCAAAACTCCCAGAAGTGTTGGTTGTCGAATTGCTTCCCGTTATCTGTGATAAGGACATGGGGTATACCGAACCTGGTGATAATATGAGTCCACAAGAAGGATTGGACTTTTGCGGCCGTGATTTGGGCTAAAAGCTCGGCTTCTACCCACTTCATAAAGTAGTCGATCGCCACAATCAAGAATTTTTGTTGTCCCGTAGCTGAGGGGAATGGCCCGAGGATGTCCATGCCCCACTGAGCAAATGGCCAAGGATTGGATATTAGATTAACCTCGGTGGAGGGTAACTGAGGAACCAATGAAAAGCGTTGACATCTGTCACACCTTTTAACGTAATTGTTAGAATCATCCTTCATGGTTGGCCAATAGTATTCCTGTCGAAGGGCCTTATAGACTAGGTTTCGGGCATCCAGATGATTGCCGCAAACTCCGTGAATTTCTCGAAAGACGTAGTTTCCTTCTTTGGGAGTCAAATATCGTAGATACGGGTGAGTGAACGACTTGCGGTAAAGAACCCCATTGATTATGGCATAGTGCGTGGCCTTTCGTTTTAGTTTTATTGCTTCCCCTGGGGACTCTGGCGGACAATCATATCTTAGGTACTCTTCTATAGGGTCTTTCCAACTAGGTGGCTGATCGACTGGGAGGATCTCCTTAGACTCGTCGATGCTAGGATACGGTAGGCTTTCAATATACATTGTTCGGCTGGAAGCGACTGAATCGGAACTAGTCAGTTTTGACAAGGTATCTGTTCATGCATTTTCCGAGCGAGGGATTTTTGAATGTCTACTTTGCCTAACCGGTCCATCGTCTCGCGCAACTTACTTAAATATTTCGCCATGACTGGGTCTCTAGTTTCGTAAACTCTTTCGATTTGCTTTACGACCAACTGGCTATCTGTAAACACCCTGACATTTTGTGCTCCCATGTCGGTGGGGATCCGGAGGCCCGTTAGCAGAGTTTCGTATTCTGCTTGGTTGTTGGTGGCTTGGAAATCAAAGCGGATGGCGTACTCCGCCTTAAAATCGTTCGGTCCTACCAATATGAGTTCGGCGCCGCTTTTTGAAGAGTTTGATGATCCGTCTACATGGATAGTCCATTCGGGGGTAACCCACTCTTCCTGATGGCGAGAAAGTTGCCCTTTAGATACCGTGGACAAAGTGCATTCAAGAATAAAGTCGGTCAATGCTTGACCCTTTTATCACGGGTCATGGTCGATACTGAATATCGAATTCGCCTAAATCCACACTCCATTTGATAAGCCGTCCTAATGTATCCCTCTTCTGGAGGATTTGCTTCGGTGGTTGATCGGTGAGTATCACAATGGTATGGGTTTGGAAATACGGTTGAAGGCGTCTCGCTGAGACAATCAAAGCATAGGCTATCTTCTTAATGGGCTGGTAATTAACTTCAGAATCTTTCAGTATTCTGCTGATGTAATAAACGGGCTTTTGGGTGGCGGACTCCTGTCTCACCATTACGGAACAGAGTACTCATTCGGAGACAGCCAAATACAGGTAAAGTTCTTCCTTGAGAATGGGCCGCAAGAGCAGCGACGGTTGTATCAAATATTCTTTTAGCCGTTCGAAGGCCGCTTGACACTCGAACGTCCATTCGAACCGTCGGAATCTTTTCAATGCGTCAAATATGAGTTTGTACTTTTCGCCAACTCTGGACATGAATCGGCATAGGGCCACTCTTCGACCAGTCAGGCGTTGCACTTTCTTGAGTGTCTGGAGGGTGTCATGTCCAATATTGCTTATATTTTTTTGGGGTTGGCCTTTATCCCTCGATTGATAATCATGAAACCTATGAACTTCCCAAAAGTGATCCCGAATGTACATTTTTCCGGGTTTAGCCTCATATTGTACTGTTCTAAAGTCTAGAAGGTCTCTTCGAGATCTGCGACATGAGTCTCTACTGTAACACTATTTACAATCATGTCATTGACATAAGTTTCGACGTTCCTTCCTAATTGATCCTTGAAGATCGTATTGACCAGTCACTGGAAAGTTGCTCTGGCGTTCTTCATGCCAAATGGCATAACCCGGTAACAATACTTACCGAATTCGGTAATGAAGCTGGTCTTTTCTTCGTCTCCCGGCGCCATTCCGATTTGGTTATAGCCTGAGTAGGCGTCCAAAACTCAAAAGTTGGTGTCCCGAGGAGTTGTCTACAAGCTTGTCAATATTGGGGAGTGGATAACTATCCTTCGGACAGCTTTGTTGAGGTCGGTGAAGTCTACACACATCCTCCACTTGCCATTAACCTTTTTCATTAAGACTACGTCAGCTAGCCATTTGGGATACTTGACTTCACAAATGAATCCTGCTGTCAATAGCTTCTGAACCTCTTCCTGGATAGCGCGTTGACGTTCGATGGTGAATACCCTCTTCTTCTACTTAACCGGTTTGAAGTTGGGATTAACGGTTAGCTTATGGGCTATGACCAACGGATCTATGCCAGGCATGTCTTTTGGAGTCCATGTGAAGACTTTTGAGTGTTGTTGCAGACAGACGACTAAGACCTCTCGTAAGGGAGGTGATAGGTTAGCTCCTATCCAGACTGTCTGACTGGGGTCGTTTGTCAAAAGGACCTTGATTGTTTCTTCGCCTGGTTTAGACTTGGCTCTCGGCTCAGTGTCCTCTCTAGGTTCTAGAGTGTCGACCAGGAAAACTTTTTGTACGTTTTGTGTTGTGAAAAGGACATAGGGGTCAGAGTTGTTTCTTATGGTAGGTATCCCTAGTTGTGTCCTGAACCTTACTTTCATGTGTCTCATACTCGATAGCGTCTCTAAGTCGTTTAGGTTGGGCCTGCCGAGTAGGGCGTTGTAGGGGGAGTAGAGTTTTATCACATGAAAGAGGACGAGAGCGATTGCGTGATTGGGGGGCTCTTCCTAGGGTCATAGGGAGATAAATGATACCTTCAGGATAAGTGGGTTCGTCCGAAAGCCTATGGAGGGATCCGGTAGATGGCAAAAGCCGAGATGGATTGAAACCCATCCTGCAAAAGGCGTCCCAGGTGAGGAGGTCGCAATCAGCCCCCTGATCAACGAGGACCCTTTTCTAAGAGTCTATTTTGAGGGTGATGACTATATGGTCATTACGGTGAATATCTATTCCTGCTGGAAGGTTATCATCATCAAAGCCTATGATTGGTCTTCTTCTTTTAGCAGGTATCATGTCGGAGATGACCGTAGCGAGCATTCTCATAAGATTTTAGAGAATCAGTCTGTTTCTCACGAATGACGCCAATCTGTTAGAGGTGGGTTATGGCTCTGCTGATATCGCCTTTTTCTTGATTCGAATAGTAGCCGTCGATGGGTAGATACACCTGCAAAAAGCGTCGGAGGGTATTCCTGCAGGAAGACTCCGACGCTCAAATCAGTAAAGAACGGTTTCGATTGAAAGAAAACAGACTGAGAGTTGAGGGAAGGTTGTTCTCTGTGGTCAGTGTGTCCCCTGTGTTGGCTTAGAGAGCGTACCTTCTTCTGAGAGTTTTTGGAATCAGTTAGACCTCTGAGAAACGCGCTTGCTGGGGACTCAAACCCTACCTTCCTTCTTGAACTAATCCGGAAACCTCGGAGATAAATATTGTGAGTTGATTACGATCCTCATTTATCGAAAGAGTTACTATTTTTGGAAGGGGAGTTGTTCTTACTTGAAATATCTGCAATTTACCGTTATGAAGTGGGAGACTGAAGATAAAGAAAACTCTGAATTTCTTTAAAATCGCTCGATCGATTGAGGAACCTTCACGATTTGATCGTTCGAAGAGTCGTGTTGTCTTACCCGATCGGGACGATTACCTTTTAGCTAGTTATCGTTCGGCTGCCTGGGTGACTGAGATCCTATCATTCGGTAGACCCAGACGACTAAGGTCTCTCGGTAGATCATCTGGCCGATTATGACCCTTCGGTAAATTGTCATGACAGTCGTTAGATATCGGTTCGTAGGTGCCTTTCGTGGGTTTCTTAAGAATTGACTCATTTGGTATGGGTTTTGGGTCATGTCCCATCAATATTAATCACATAATTTCAAGAAATGTTTGAGAAAATATTTTTCCAACAATAAAGTTGTATGTACAATGCATATATATTTGATTTAAAAGCAAAGTCAAAATCTTTATAGAAAGAGATGATTATTCGAATTCCAAAACAAAATCGGGTATAGATATTATACTAAATATACAATGAGATAATATATTTAATTATATACTCAATATCAAATTTTTTGACTTAAGTGGTCAGATATTCAACTCCTTTAATTAGAAACCTCAAATTCAAGTTTTGAGAATGAAAAAAAGAATTTAAAAAAATTAATTCATAAAATAAACCTCATAATTCTTAGATTAGATTAATCAGATAAAACTCTAGTACCAATTGATAAAAGTTAAAAAAAAATTATATATTTAGCATTTAAATTTAAAATTGATAAAGCAAAATATGTCATGAATAGATTTTTCGTACTAGTAATGTGCTCGTGACATAAACAGACATAAAATAAATGTGTTATTTTTATATTATTTTTGAATTGAAATAATGTAACATTGATTTATTATCTCTTAAAAATATTTGAATATGTTAAATTTATGTTTGGTTTATCTTATTTTGTATCCAATTTTGTTAACTTAGCCTGTTTTAAAAATCTCAATTTGTTTAATTTGTCCGAATTTAGCTTTATTTTATTTACAATATATTCAATTGAAATAAATAATTTCATTGAATTAAAAGTAAAATTTAACTTTACATAAGAAAATGAGAAAATGTGGAACGGAAAGGCAAGTGGGGATAAGTATGGATACAATCTTAAATAAATAAAAAAAAAAATTTTAAAAATTCGGAAGGAGGATATTTTAAAAATAAATGGTATTTATATTTAAAGTTGGTTGAGTATTCAATACTCAATCAATATTATTCATATTAAAAGTTAGTCAAATATTTAATATTGAACAAATTTGTAAATAGTGTGTTAATAGTATTGATCGAGTGTAATATTGGATTAAAAGTGGATTATTTTTGGAGTATTTTTTTGAGAGTTTTTAAGATTTTTTTTTTAAAAGGTTATATCAGTAGTTGTAACTGTGCAAGTGGGAGGGGGATGAAGTCAGAGTCAGAGTATGACAGTTTGAGGCCAATATCCGGAACAAGGAATTTGCCAAAAGCAGCAAACAAACGAAAAGCGAGAAAACTTCAAACCCTCTTCGAGTCCTTTCTATTCCCATTTGTGCTTCAATAGCAGCCATATATATACACATACACATATTCTCACAGTCTCTTTCTCTCTCTCTCTCTCTCTCTCTCGCGTCAACACAGTTGTTAACAACTAGGGTCGCCGCTCACGTTTCTGACAGCAGAGTCTTCAATTCAACGCCCAATGGATGAGGTTACGGCTAGTTCTGCTTGGGTCGTTGCACGTGCCTCTCACGTCTTCATCGACTCCGAAGGCATCTCTCTCTCTCTCTCGCATTTTGGATTTTAATTTTCTGCAAGAATGTTAGGGTTTAATCTTTTGCTTGGATTTTGAAATTGCAGGGATCAAGAAACTTGTGGATAACATCAAAGATTCGATTCCGAAAGTCGAATGGGATTTTGAGAAGATTCATTATTTCGACGGTGGTCCACTCACTGTTCAGTACTGATGGGACATAGTCCAAAACCCATACCAAAAGAATTAATTCCCAAAGGGCCCACAAAAAGGGGGTCTATTGATCAGTGTCTAACATCCGCAACAACAATCTACTTAAAGACAATAGTCATCCCAATCGTTCTACTGAAAGGCCTCAGTCGCTCGAGTCTGCCGAACGATAGGGATTCAGCCGATTAACCGATCGTGACTCATCAAACGGAAATAGTCACCTCAATCAGTCAAGCAACCGAACAAGGGGCAACACCCCTATCAATTAAAAAAGGAATGTCAGAACTTCTTTGATTTTAGTTTCTTATTTCATAACAGTAATTCTGAAATCTTTCAGATAAAGAAAGCATCCCTCCTGAAGAGGAAGGTTTCCCGATATATGAGAATCGTAATCAATTCGTAATATTGACTTCCGAGATTTCTGAAATTAGTTTGATAAGGAAAGTAGGGTAGAAGTCCACATCAGTGGTGCACAACTCTCACAGATATAAAGGATCTAAAAACTCTCGACATCAGGTACGCTCTCTAAGCCTAATATAGGGGGCATACAAAACACAGGGAACTGCTTTCCCTCTACTCTCAATCTGTTTCTTTCAAACGAAAACCGCTCTTTACTGACTTGAGGTTGGAGTCTCCCCGCCGAAGCACCCTCCGACGGTTTTTGCAGGAGTATTCACCATCGACGGTAACCGTTCGAGTCAACAAGGAGCTGATATCTGAGAAGCCAAAACTCACCTCCATCAGATTGGCGCCGTCTGTGGGAAACAGTCTAGAGTAGTTCCTGTTTCTCTCAACAATCATGCCTCCGAGAACCAGAGCGTCCTCAAGAGTCGTCCCTCCTGTGGAAGGGCGAACTGCCACACTTTCTGAAGTCGCTCTACTCACGGCGCCTGATCCGGCCACCCGCGATCCGGCAGCTCCCATGAGATTACCTCATCAAAAACAGGTTTTGCACCCCGCGCTCCCTGTTCAACCCATGACCGATCCTATTCTAGAGCGAGTCAATCATCCCTAGATGGAAAGGCTGGAATATAAACTTCAAAATGTGAGCAGACAACTAGAAGACCTTACAGACCTGAAGTCCAATCATCTGTTGGGGGATCTAGGTGTCCCCAACAACGACCGTCTCCCTCGCGTGGGGAAGCATCTGAAAACTCCAAACTAGTCCCGGATGATCTTCGAAAATAGATCAAACAACTGGTAGTCGAGGAACTAAAGCGGGCCAACCTTCAGGGAGACCAAATCCCCTCTTACTCTTACACTTCACCGTTCGACTCCAAGATCTCCTCAGAGCCCATACCCCGCAACGTACTCCTACCTCCCATGGAAAGATACAATGGAACAACAGACCCCCGGGATCATGTGGCCCATTTTATAACCGTAATGATCTCTAGGGACAAGCCCGATGGAGCCATGTACAAGTATTTTCCCACTACTCTCTCTAGAAATGCACTCACTTGGTTCAATTCCCTCCCATTGATGAGTATAAAGACATTCTCTCAGTTACGCGAACAGTTCGAATCACACTTTTTGATAAGCAAGGGAGTCAAGAAGAAATCCACCGCCTTGTTATCGTTGCATCGAAGCAAAAATGAATCCCTAAGGAACTTCCTAGAAAGGTTTAAAGCGGAAATGATGAGGGTCCCTTCCTTGAATCATTCGATCCCATTGGCTGTGCTATTAACAGGCTTGCGGCCCTCCGATATGAAGGTGTCCATCACAAAGAAGCCCCCTGCTACCATCCAAGAATTTTATGCTCGAGTTGAAAAGTACATTACTGTCGAGGACGCCGAAACATCCGATCATAGAAGAGACTGGATTGACTGAAAAGAATGGAATTAGTCACCCCGGAGATCTCCACCCAGGAGAAACTGGGTGAAATCCCCACCTCTAAGGAGATACAACAACTACACCCCACTGAGTGAGACCCCTGGCCGGGTCTTAGTCCTTATCAGAGATAAGCCATATGTTCGATGGCCCCCACGATCAACTGAGGATGATTCCAACAATGACAGAACAAAATACTGTCACTTTCATCGTGACTATGGTCACACAACTGATGACTGCAAGAAACTGAGGGACGAATTGGAATTCCTAATACGTGAAGGAAGACTATGAGAGTTTGTCGTCGGAAGAGAAAGGGGTCCCCCAGCCGGACATCAGCGTGAACCACCATAACGCAACCAAGAGGAAGAACGCCAAGCTGCTAGGCCTCCGACCAACCGAAGGGATCGGGTGATTCTTCAGGTCCGCGACGGACCAACAGAAAATGAGGTCAGACGCCTAATCACACCAATTTTCTATTACCCAAAGGCAATTCCTCCTGTACCACAAGAGATTCTAGCAACGAGCACTAACAAACGACAGGTGAAAAAAGGCCGGTTATTGGTTTCACCGACGGAGATCTCATTGGGATCGACCCGAATTGACATGATCTCCTTATGATAACCGCTAAAATTAGACAATTTGAGATTCGAATGATCTTTGTTGATCAAGGAGTCAGCTGTAATCTCCTATATCGGGATGCTTTCGGACGAATGAGATTCACTCCTGCCGATCTTCAGCCCCACGCGGGCCCGGTTAAAGGACTCTCAGGTGAATGGATATATCCCGAGGGTACTATCTCTCTCCCGATCACTCTTGGAACACCCCCTAATCATATGACAGCTCCCGTCGTGTTTAATATGGTAGACCTCCCTTCGCTCTACAACGTCATCTTGGGTATATCAAGTCTGAACACCTTAGAGGTTTTGCCTAGCACCAAACATATGAAGATCAAGTTCAGAACATAGTCAGGGATTGGGACTCTATCATGCGAGTCGGAGCTTTCTACTTCCGCTCCTAAATAGTCATCAGATTTTATTGTTGGTATTCTTCTAAGATGCAAGGATATTCTCCACGTCCTTAGAGTCACTTATCAACGGACCTCTTACATCTCCATGTCCTGATCCTATCGCTAGGAGGGCCTCAGTCGCCCAGGACTTACAGATCGTACGCGTCATCAATAGGGGATGTAACTCCCCAGACGGGTGGACGCGGTCCAACTATTCTAAAAAATTTCTATTATTAGGAGGGCCTCAGTCGTCCAAGATCTATCAATCGTACGCGTCGTCAATAAGGGATGTAACTCCCCGGATGGGTGGACGCGGCCCAATTATTTTAAAAAATTCCTATTGTTAGGAGGGCCTTAGTCGCTCAGGATCTACCAATCGTACGCGTCATCAAGAGGGGATATAACTCTCCGGACGGGCAAACACAACCCAACTATTTAAATATCCCCTATCATACAGAAGGTCTCAGCCGTTCAACCCCAGTGGATCATGTGTTCCACTGATGAGTTATACAGCCTTTCGAAATAAGAAGCATGATCATCTCGTTCTAAGATAGGCGAAAAGTTCTAAGTCCTCTTGATTCTACTGAAACAATACAGCGAAAAACAAAAAAAAATGACTTCTATCGAAAAAAACACAAGAATCTCTCATTAAACAAACAAAGGTCACTTAGTACAAAAACCCAGGCAGAGGTTATACAGTCGGATTTGGAGTATCGATCTCTTCTTCGATTAAAGGCAGAGTCTCACTCAGGCTCATACTACGAATTATCTATGCGACACATTTTAATCTCTCGGCCAGTCTACGGTGGGAATCCTTCTGAATGATGGCTTCTCTAGCGCGGGACTCCTCAAGCTCCGTAATTTTGCGTTTTGCCGTTGGAAGAGATTCCTCACTAAGCTAAGCCAACTTCTTGTGCACCAGGGCCTCTGACTTCAGCCTCTCACATTGCCCTTGACATTGGACCAATTCCGATCGAAGGGATCTCAATTCCTCTTCCTTCTAACTGAGAAGGGCACCGGATGCGTTACCAGCATCCGAAGACTCCCCTCCCTGAAGAGAGACTGATTCCCGCGGATGAGTCAACTTAGAGAGCCATCCCTCTAAATAACTTATTACCTGCCTTCCCTGCTGTCCCTGAAATTGAGCAATGGCCATGGTCTGCAAGGAAAACTAGATTAACAAATGATAATAGAGGGAGAAGAATTCGAGTGACGCAATGAGAATATTACCATCAAGCCTAAGGACTCAAGGGCTCTGCCGACCTGTTCGTAAGACATTCTATGAAGGTTAAGTTCACAGCGATGGAAGTCAAATTGTCCAGCAATGCGCTCCGCTTCAGCCAGATCTATATAACTATACTGCATGTCTCCAGCACAAACGGCAACGGTTCTGCGCTCTTTTGAGCCTTTCTTTCCATCGAAGGATCGAACAGGGATAAAGGACAAAGAAGACGCTCCCTCAGGAATTTTTCGTTTCCCCTTGCACAAAGGTCAGACTGGAACAGCGGAAGAAGGTCCCACCATTCTGTCCCTTGCAACTCGAGAAACATTCGTTCTCGCTCCGGCATCAAGTGAAAGAATACCTCTGGCTCCTCCTAACTCGTCCGCCTCAACATTTGTTCCACTCAATGGGTTATCTTCATTTGGGGCAGTTCCCTCCATTGGTATAGCATCTGTCGGCTCTAGGTGCTTAGACGGAGCCCCCAGTGCAGATGTGGCCAAAGAAGCCCTCATCTTTTTGGCCAAAGGGGACTGCGAACCGCGAAGGGTCTCAGTTGCCCTTAAAAAAGACTTAAGTATGGCCTTAGACGCCCCGAGATCAGCTTGAAGAGGTCTTTTCGCGCTATAACGAGTCGACTTGTCAACAGTGACACTTTCCAACAGGACGTCGCAAGATGACTTAAAGTGTCGACTAGCTCGACCTTTGCTCTCCCCAACAGAAGGGGCCGATCAACTTTTCTCTTTTCCC
Organism: Dillenia turbinata; assembly: GCA_037126225.1. Classification (NCBI taxonomy): domain Eukaryota; kingdom Viridiplantae; phylum Streptophyta; class Magnoliopsida; order Dilleniales; family Dilleniaceae; genus Dillenia; species Dillenia turbinata. The sequence goes on along the minus strand of JBAMMX010000018.1, from coordinate 7,719,504 downwards.
CGAGCAGTAAACCAGCCAAAGATAACATCTGATCGTCCAGCAAGGACTCGACTCATATGCTTCGACCGGTGGACTTGCAATAGTCGCTAACCGATCGAATAAAACGACCATGTTTCGAACTGATCGGAGGTTTCAACTCTACATTGGGCACCCCGTCAGTCTTGAGAAGCCAGGGCATGCGATCCCTGTCCAAGAACTCAACAAAAAAGAACTTTTGTATCCAATTCTTATCGATGGACTCATTGTTAAAAAATCTCCAATAGGATTCAGGCCGGGTCTGTAGTTTGTATCACCCCTTGGTCGGCCCATTACTCCCACACCTCATCAGAATAAAAACCAAGGACAAAATGTCAAAATCGAAATGAAGGCGACAAAACCCTAATAAGAAAGCTACCGCAACCACTAACCACCAGGCGCTGGGAATCAGGAGAGTCGGGAATATGTTCCACTAACGCAGAACCTCAAAAAAAGGACCCGTATATAGAACCTTCAAACCGTACTTGATCGATTGAAGATACATCGGCACATAGTTCTCTGATACCCTGTTAGCCTTGTCAACTTCTGTCGTAGACAACAGGGAATAATCGTCCCCCAACAGCATCTCAGTTTGTACTTCTTGAAACTCTTGTACTGACATGGTGCTCGTAATATCACCAATGTTCGAGAAAGCCTGAGGAGCGGACATCTTAGTCACTGATAAAGACTCATTGGCAGGGAGAGAGAGAGACAAAGGTAAAGGAGATGGAGAAAGCTGTTGATGAGAAAGACCCTTATGAGATGCGTGATAAATGGTTTACCAAGACCGAAGCGATCGCGGTTGTATTAAAAGACCCTCCGATTTAAAAATTATGACTCATGACACCTCTTTCCAAGAAAACTATGAGTCAGGGGCAAATGATGGGACGTAGTCCAAAATCAAGACCAAAAGAGTCAATTTTCAAAGGGCCTACAAAAAGGGGGCATGCTGATCAGTGTCTAACATCCGCAACAACAATCTACCGAAGGGCCATAGTCGCCCGATTGTTCTACTGAAAGGTCTCAGTCGCCCGGATCTGCCGAACGATAGAGACTCAGCCGATTAACCGATCGTGATTCATTAAGCGGAGAAAGTCACCTCAATCAGTCAAGCAACCGAACGAGGGGTAACACTTCTATCAATTAAAAAAGGAATGTCAGAATTTCCTTGATTTCAGTTTCTTATTTCATAACCATAATTCTGAAATCTTTCAGATAAAAAAAACATCCCTCCCGAAGAGAAAGATTTTCCGATATATGAGGATCGTGATCAATTCGTAATATTGACTTCTGAAATTTTCGAAATCAGTTTGATAAGGAAAGTAGGGTAGAAGTCCCTCAGCGGCGCACAACTCTCACAGGTATAAATGATCTAAAAACCCTCGACATCAGGTATACTCTCTAAGCCTAACACAGGGGGCACACAAAATACGGGGAGCTGCTTTCTCTCTACTCTCAATCCGTTTCTTTCAAACGAAAATCGCTCTTTACTAACTTGAGTGTTAGAGTCTTACCGTCGGAGTACCCTCCGACGGTTTTTACAGGAATATCTATCATCGACGACAACCGTTCGAGTCAACAAAAAATTAATATTTGAGGAGTAAAAATTCATCTCCATAAAATACCTTCTTTTTTTTATGCTATCAACTTCTGCTCCTGGCCTGGTGCGCTCTCTCTCTCTCTCTCTCTCTCTCTCTCTCTCTCTCTCTCAGTTATCATTGACGTTGGCACTATATAAGTTTAAAAGTACTTGAGTCCAACTTGGTGTTAATTGCACTTGAGTGTTGATATTAAGCTAATTTGTGATTGTCTGTAATTATTACGCTTGCTTTATTTTTTCTTCACTTTCTAGTAATTATTGATTAATATGTTGTATATTTATCTTTCAAAGCCCTTTTGGACATATAATGACGACAGCCTCCATGTTGATTTGGTAGTATTACTAATTTGAGGTTTCGTGATAGGGTAGGCTGAATTTTTGTTCTTCTGATCATTAAATTACCTAACAACCGATAGTGCCTTTGTTTTAGTTACAAAAAAGATGATATACATCAAACCCATGTTCAAGTTTGTAGAAAGAACCTAGATTCTGCCTTCACATGGCAATTGCCAGTAAACCCTCATAGGTTTTTTAATATACAGTCTACCATGATATTACATTAATGAGAGAAAGGAATTGGAGTTTCTCGCTTATCTTATTTGATGAAGGGTTGGAAATGAAAACAATCACTGCAATCTTTCGTTTCTCCTGTTATTGGGGGTGTAATTATTATCATTCTTCTGTAACTCCATTTTGGTGGTATTAACTCCATCAAGGTCATTTTTCCTGTCTGTGTATGTCATTATATCACTAATCCTTTTTTTCACAAACTAGTCTAACTCTCTATACCTTAACAGATAAGGATTTGAGTTACGAGGACTTTGCCTTGGGACTGAGGTCTGCTCTGCAAAAAGACAAATCTGCTCTTGATGCTGGTCGTCTACAGAAATTCACTGGTATTCTAGCTTCTTCTTTTAATTCTTTTTGCCAGTTTTGTGCCCTTTCTAACCATGGGACATATTAAGTTCACAATATCGATTTTATGCCGGTGAAACTATGAAAAATCACGGTTTCTGAAGTCAGCATGACCTGTGTCACTTTTTGTTGTTTTGTGCTTGAAGATACATCTGGCTTTTGTACAGAGCACAGGCACAAATACTAGGAGCCTTTTTTTTTTTTTTTTTTTTAATCTAGATTGGACATATGGCATGGGAAACGGGCTAAAGACTTGGCTCTGAGCGTGTTTGAGTTGTTAAAGCGGTACTTTTCTTTGAACTTCTTGGCTCTTTCCTTCGAACTTTCCTCCAGCTTTTGGCAGCAGGGACACGACACAAATCGAGCAAGTCAGTATGGTCCTTATCTCTACAAAAAAAATACAATTCAGATCACAGCAACAATTATCTGGTTTAATTTTTCAGGCAAAGGTTTCTTTATGTGGAAACTGTGGGGTTTTGACAACAAAGTCAACTTTGCATTTGTCCATAGGGTTATTGGCATACTAATTTTCCCATAAGAACAATGATACTGCTTCATCTATGGGCTTGACGGGTTTAGTTTGCTCGAAGGTTTTTTTTTTTTTTTTGGGTGGAATTTCTTTGCCTCATGAATTGTTTATGTGGGTTGAGAGGATTTCTATGGTGTCAACCCATTTTATTACTTAGTTTCTGATGAAGACTAAGCTAAGCAGCAACAAATTAATTTCTGAAGATAACAATATTGTGACAAAAAGTTGTGAATCAGAATTCAGAAAGAAGTAATAAATTTAGCGTTTAATACAAAGGCCTCAAAATGCATAAAATTAGCATCTCTTAGTAGCTTCATTGCTGTAGTTTCGTTAGCCATGTCCGGCACTTTGCCCACACAAATTGATTGCTTGAAATGAGTAATTGGATCTTGGGATCTTTCCCAAGCCACTAGAATAAAATTAGGTGGTGTTTGGTTTAAGGTATGAGATTGAAATTTATATAAATTGTTTGGGTTAATAGAATTAAAATAAAATTAGTTGGTGTTTGGTTTAAAGTATGAGATTGAAATCCATATAAATTGTTTGGGTTAATAGGATAAGAATAAGTGTTTGAAAATCAAACCCTCAAAATATTGTTTTTGTGAAATTTAAGTAAATTGATGGGCTTCCAGGCAAGCCAACGGATGAAACCCAAGAAAAAATTCAGTCACTTTTTGCCCATGGATGAAACCCTCCCCTCTCTCACTACTCTCTCATGTAAAACCTGTGTTGCAGCAAAAAGAAGATGAAGAAGAAGAAGAAGAGGAAGTAAAATGACATCTTCCTTCGATTTTCATCTTTGACGGCCTCAATTCCGCTGGAAAAAGCACAGTCTTATCCTCCGCCACGAGAGGGAGAGATGTTTCTTAGGCTGGGACAAATTTGACAGCACAGAGAGAGAGAGATGACGGAGGATAAGAAGAAACATTTTTGTTTCTCAACTCAAAAATCTTGGAGAGTGACTCAAAGATCTCAAGGACCCATTGTCATCATTTGACTCATAGCAAAGCCCATAAATCCGTTTTTGTTTATATTTTTTAATTAAAATATTTGATTAATTAAGATAATTTTAATTTTAATTTAAAAAAATAAAATAAACTTTTAAAATATTTTTTATCCACATGAAATTGATATTTATATGATTCCCATTTCGAAAGATATACAAATCATACCAATAATAATAATAATAGTTATTTTAGAATTTGAGTAAAATAGTTGGTATTGAAATTTGATCCCGATTTCAACTCTTATGATTTTTTATTTCGATTCTCATTCCTAACTACGAACCAAACGGAACCTTACTATTTTAGCTCGTTCTAGGAATGCATTTATCATTATTATTATTATTATTATTATTATTTTGAATTAAAGATCTAAATGCCAATTTGTTTTATCATTTGTTTGTCCCTTCGAAAGGTCCTCAACTGCGTGAGTTGTTGAAATGGCCTAGGCCTCTTCCGTTGGAGGATGAACGCATCCGTTTGCTTCATGAGGTAAAAGTTGCTAAAGATGAGATAGATATATATATATAAAACTCATTCACAGTCATTTCATGCTATAGAATGGTTTTTATACCACCCTTTATGTTATCACCCCCTGATTTCTATTATTCTCTTGACCTTGTTATCTGTGTCTTCACGGTGAAGGTTGGGTGTGAATTGGAGATTAGCTTTGGGGGAAAAGCATCAAACCTTGTTGAGTCTTGTGGAAATTCAGCTGTGAAACTTGTTACTCTCATAGCACGCCATTTTCCTGGTATTAATTGCCACACTCTTTTGATCCTTTAATCCTGTAATTTTCTTCAAATGTCCTTTTTGTAGTTAAATAATTCAATTAATTGTAGGCTTCCAAGACCACTCGGTGTATAAGGGTCACCAGGTATTTTTTTTATAAAAGAGCTCAGATATTTGCTGCTGATTTATGGGGTGCATTCAAAGGCCAAGGATTTGGCCAGTCCAAGGACATTGCCTCGATTACTATATTTGCAGACTACATTGTACCTGCTGTACTGCATCATCTTGGTGTGCTAAGATATGGCTTCTCTGTTGCCAGCATCATCAAGAATGATAATGAAATTGGTTCAGGCAGCGAGGAGGAAGTGGAACTAAGAGTTTGCTCCATTTATGCAGTTGAAAAAATGAGGGAGTTGATCAAAATCAAAACTGGAAAACAGGTATGTTGGTTTCGTTATTATTATCATTGACTTCTTTATAATATTATCAGTAATAAGGTGGCAACTTAGAAAGCATATTTGTTGTTATCTAAAATGGAAAGAGTACTACCTAGTCAATTTTGCAATATTGATTTCCTAAAGACTCATGTTTTGGCAGCCATTCAAATGTCTTTTGTCTAACTTATACTCAATATCAGGGAAAGTCTACTGTTGGCCGGCAACAATGCCCCAAATTCACATTTTCCCCCCTCAAGTTTCACTTGGTCACTTTTGGCTATCAGAGACTTATATATTAACAAAAAAAACTGCACTTTTGTTTCTTTATGCTGATATCGAGAATCTTGGCCTTGCCATGTGGTACATCTCTGTCCTGTAATGTGTATGTTTTGTTTTCGGGGGTATGCTAAAAAGACATATTTGTAAAGAGTTTGAGAGCCAAAAGTAATCAACTGGAAGTTTGGGAGTTGAATGTGATTTTGCTCATAGTTTGAGGGCCAAAAGTGACTTGCCCTTCTATGCTTACATAAATATTCAAGTAAGCTTCTTGCCATCCTTTTAGCATTTTTTTTTTTTAAATTTAATTCTCTTCTTATTTGAGGTTTGTGTTTTTAGGCTCTGAGTGTAGAGTTGGATCTTTGGCTCTGGTCTTATGGCATCCAATGCCATTCCCTCCAACACCATCGTACATTATCCATATATTATTAAGAAGATTTTTGGCATTAACTTCTGTGATTTTCTCTTTTTTGCCGAAGTTTTAGAGATCGTAACAGGAAATATAGAGTGATATATGCAGACAATTCTAAGTAATAGAAGCATGATGTCTCTTACTTTTGATTATACTTGTTGTAGAGAATTGATGGATAATGTTATTGTCATTAACAATATTGCACGGTAGAAATTTGGTTCTGTTTGTTTTGGCACATCTATAAGCAGAACAACCATATTTAATCTCTAAGTCTGCTGGATCCGTTGTGTGGCATGACTGAACCTTAGGCAGTTGTTAGCATAGTGTCTTATTAAAGGACATTAACAGATATCCATACTTTCAGAATTGCACAATAATGGCATATATGTAGTGGTTCCTTTTTTTGGGGCTAGAATCTCTAGCAGCTCAATGAACCACACCGTAGATTTTCCTATGCTTTGCAATTATTGTTCTATGATTTTGACTTATCAGGAGCTTGTGTAATGTGGTGGGAGTGTGCTTGCAAATATGCAAATGATTTCGAGTCTTGTTTTAATGGTTTTGAAATAATATATTTTGAACATTACAACAATTAGCCTCCCCCCCCCCCCCAAAAAAAAAACCCACACACAAAAACAAAAATTGATGTAAAGGAAAGGCTAGGAAATATTAATTACTAGATCACAAGGTACTTATTTGATTCTTACAGCTGCGACTGCCCTAACCTAAAGGTACAGAGAGTACTCTGTCAAACTTCATTGAAGATGTGGTAAGGATCTTAATGGACACACCAAAAAATTATCTTGTCTAAGCTTATCATATATGTAAGGAATCTGTTGTTAATAACATTGTTTCCTTGATAGTCATTATTATTAAACTTCAAATATGTTGTTGAGGGAAAGTCTAGTCATGAAGCAGGTGATGACGCCAAGAGTGGAAACAGTGAAGAGGAAGCTACTGCATCCACATGCTCTAGGTCATAAGGGAGCAATGTTTACTTTTTAGATGCCAGAAATGGCATGAGGAGCCAACAACATGAAGGTATTAGGGGATTGATTATGTAACATGAATATTGCCCTGCTGGTTCTTTGACCATGCAGGTGCCTCGAATGAGATGGTGAGACCAAGGTTGTTAAATTCCATTTCGTTTCAGTTGGAATGGTTAGTGTACCTCGTACCACTTAAAAAGAGGGAACAAAGTTGAACTAATTTCATCTCGCTTGGAATCTTTGGTCATCTCAGGTTTTTTAGCTAAATATTAGCTAAGACGTCTGAGGTTTAGTTCATTTCTTCTGTTCTGGATAAAAGAAGAACAAAACTGGAATTATACTTCTTAAAGACCTTGAATCAGGATGACTTTCCTATTTACAATCACAAGATCAAGATCCTTATTTTTATGTTAATGAATGGTGTTTGATACTTTGATTTATGCTCCTCTTATATTAAGATATCTTAGTTTCTTAATAATTTTCTCCATTTTAAATTAGTTTAATTTTAAGTTCTCTTTGATTTAGGGGGGTGGTGTTGGGCCTGGGAAGGCACAAGTTCTCTTAGATTTTGTCGAATATTTTATTTATCCGGAAAAAAAAAGTTCTCTTTACTATTTAGGAATCTGTTTTAAACTTTGAAATTTATTTTTGGCTTTGCGTTTGAATTCTATAGTTTGAAACTAATTTATCTTTAAATTGGAATTGGGATTTATTTATCTTGAATTAATACTTTGAATTATATATATACTTTTATATGTTTAGGACTACGTACAGAAATGTATTGGACCAATAGCTAAAATGCAATGCAAAGTGGAATGTAATCAGTGACCCTGGGTGAGACTTGAGTGAGACCTATCTAGAACACTTATGGGCTAGGATGTTTGATATGCTTCGGTGCAAATTTCTTATGTAACTGGAAAGGGAGTGTTTGCTAGTTTCCTGGCTGAAGGTTGGAGCTTTGTGTAGAATCTTGTCTAATATAGGGGAGATTATGAGTGGGAAGAATTTTTTGGAGTTATTTATACTGCAAGAGAATAATGATCATCAACTGTTTTTCCTTCTGGGGATCACTTAGGTGCTAGGATAAGAGTGTTCATTCACTGTTCAAATATTTAAAAAATGGCAATTAAGCTGAAGAGAAACTGCTTCCACTAGGTTTTAGGCTTAACCTTATCAAGAGCACTTTTCTGAATCTTCCAACTTGTTATCTTTGTTTACCACTTGAGCTTTAGTGGTCAGGCTCTACATATTAGGACAATACTTCCATGAGGATATTTGGGAGATGAGTTCTAATTTGATTATATTAGTTTGTTTGCAACCTAGCATGACAAAGTTGAGACAAGTCACGGTGAAAATTGTTGGTTACCTTCAATCTGTAATGGAGAAGGGTGATCTTCGAAACATGTGAGCAAGTTCTTGGTGGGGAAGTAATTGCTGCTCTGGGGGTCCTCATGGGATTAGTGTCTGGATGGTCACCAGCAGAGGTGGTAACAAATTTAGTAGCTTCCTGAGGTGGTGGATAGTGTTATCTTGGGATTCTGGCATTTTTTGTGGACAGATGGGTCCTGAAGGATGTTTTTCTTGAACTTTTCTTGAATTTGAGATAAGGTGGCTGCTGTAAGCTCATGTTACTTTTTTTATGCCATTAGGTGGTGTGGACAGTGGAGTTTGGTGAGGTATGCCAAGATTATGAGATCCATATGTTTATTTTTTTCCTTCGTTTTTTCAATACATTGTAATTTTCGATATTGGTTGAACCAGATAGGATTAAGTGGGAATCATAAGGTCTTGATGTGAAGTAGCACGATGAGTTTGTTGAGGTGACAGTTGTTGGAGATAAGTTTGATGCTCTGTGGAATGTTATTTGGATCAATGGTGCTTCAACAAAAGTATCTTTCCGTGGTGGTTTTCTCAGAGGAGAATCCTTGCTGAAGATGATCTATACAATTTTTTCAAGCTCACAAATTCTCCGATTTGAAAGTATCTGCTTTAGCCCTTTTCTACTCCTCTTTGAGCCCTTCACACCTGTTTTTCCTGCATTATCATTCCTCCTACACAATTTACTTTTTCTTTCTGATCGCATTGTATAATTTTAAAGCATCCTTTCATTTGACTTGTCATAAAGTAGCTGTTTTCTCTTTACCTATGTTGTTTATCATATTCTCAAGAAATTGGTGACCACGTCAACTGGTCCCCTTTAGGCACTTGAGTTAGCTAATTATCCTTTCTTAAGAAATTGTTAACGATGTTAACTATGATTCCTTTAAGGCACTAAAGCTAGCTAAATTCTTCTTCGTACTAATCTCGAAAAGTAATCAAAACCTCTAGGTTAGGGATGAATGTGGAAGCAATTTGCATATGGTGATGTTACGATGTATTTCGGAATAGAATCAGTAGACTCATGAATACTCGATATCTGAGTCGTATGATCTCTATTATTGATTAAGAACCAGGCATTTTGCATATCTAAAATTGGTAAAATCTGGATGACAAAATTTTCTCTGCCATCTGTTTGACCTAATATGGGTTTATGGCCTAACCAATGATTGACATAATGTGGAAAGACATGTTTGTGATTTCCTTGACTGACATTCTGATCATGATTTTTGCATAACTAGACAAAAAATGGCGGGCCGTTGTGGAAACTGTTTAGAATAGCGAAGGGATTTACTAACAAGAGAGAACCGCTCCTTATGTTGTTTACTATACTTAAATTTGGCTTGGGACTGTTAAGCATAGGTAGGAATAATAAATAATGATGGTGCTCTATGGGGAAGAACCCCACAGTACATTTTGCTAACTAAAGGCACACAGGTGCCATACTTATTACACACAGTTGTTTTTATCCAGATAAAAAGAGAAAAAAGAATAGCAACTAGTCATAATTCCTTGCAGACATTACCAAATTTTCTTCCTGGCTCTGATTGCTTGTCTGAGTCAAATATCAAGCATGAATTTGGTAGCTTCTGCATAGGGTGCAAATAAGCACGAAAACTTTTTACAGAATCAGGAAGATGGCTAAGCAACACATATTCAAACCTCTTGTTCCATCAAATCTTTGTAATTCCTCTCTCTTCCTTTTGTGTTATCTAAGATGCATGCTGTTCACAACTCTTAGGCGTTTCACCTATGGGCAATGAGGAAGAGACATGGACATGGTGCCCTCCCTAATATGACTAATCCAGCCCTTGAGTCATAGAGCGTCTGGATCAGCAAGAACAGTCTGCTGGTTGGATAGCCTTTTTAAAAATTTAGTCTGCTAGGTCCTAAGAAACTTTGACCTGCACTGGCTTGACTTATTGTAACATGTGGTGGGCATAATAGCATGCCTAAATCCCATGATTTTTAAGTAGCATTGATATCTAATGAGATATTGTGAAATAATGGTAACAAATCGTATTAACCTATTGATTTGAAGAATAATGTGGTGAAAAAAATGACCAAGATTTTTGAAAATTTGAATATTTCGGGGTATCATGCACATTTTACTAAAATTATTGGGGGTGGGATCTTCTAACTATTCCTATAGGACCTGGAACCGGTCCATTTAGCCATGCTAATCTCAGAAATATTTTATTTAACATGGAAAAATTAGAAAATTAATAATAACAAATTCTTAAGTAAAAAAAAAATGATATTTACATCTTGAATAATAATGGCCCTTATATGAGATGTCCACCCCTATATGCTGTGGTTTTCTGTCCCGTAGGCACTTCGATTCCCACATTGTATCTGGGTTTTCTCTGGCCTTCGTTGTATCTTTCAAACTGCTTTTGACCTAGAATTTCCCCCTTCAGAATTGACTTGATAACTAAATTTTTTTGATAGGTCTTAATTCTGATGTTCTATGAAAAGGTACGAGTGCCATATTTCTTTTGGATCCAAGCTCACTTCATAAATTGCCCCTGTAGGCAAGTTTGATTGAAGGCGTAGCATGACATGATTAGCTAATTATCCAAACAGCTGTCTATCATATAATACAGTTTTGTTTACCATGCAGAGGAATCAGAACATATCTGTTCTCTATGTTTATTACAGCTCAGTTTAACTACCAGGGTGATCATTACGCTGTTGCACAAGGGTTTTTCGTGGTGGGCAAATTGCCATCATAAGTGCACTTTAAGACATCTGGATGTCTCACTAGGCGTGGTCCAGTTGGCACTAATTGAGGTTTTGGGCGAATGTCCTGCACAGATAGTTATCCACTCTTAGACACACAAAGCAAATTGATGAAAATCTAAATAAGTAGATGCTGAAGGCCGCATGATATGGACCTTAGCGTCTCAGATGATGCACATAGTGTATTCCCCACCATTTCAAGTAGAACAGACACAATTTCACATAATTTTATGCTGTATTTTTTGGACTCATTGAGGAGCTGCTTATTGGTGTAGTCACTATTTATGCTTCAACTGATGATCTAGTATATCTATACATGGTTTATTGCTATTTCTCACTTTAATGGTTCATTGATACTTTTACTCAATAATGTTTTCTGTGTAAGAGCTAGTCGTGTCTTCTTTCTTGGATAATATGAACAATCATTTATGACATGCATTTTCACATGCCCATGTATAACGAATTAGGGAAAGTGAAACTATATACTGTCGTCCTTACGCTGTACATTTTTATTCTTTATACAATGAGTCCTCATTATAACGTCTATTGTCAATGTAATTGATTAATTCTTGTGTTTTATATTTGAAATTATGTTATTTTTTTCCGTAAATTTGATTAGTCAGTGTCTAACTGTTTAAGTTATGAGGATTGAGCACCTAAACAGAGTAAATTTCATCCAAGATACAATGGTGTGGCATCAGCAGATGATGTGTGATTAGATTATGAAATAGTAAATCCAGTCATGGTCGTGTACTGATTCAGAGATGCAAAAACAACGTTTGAGCTCGTCGAAATTTATAAATAGAGGGATTATGGAGTCATTTACCTGGTCGAAGATAGCTGTTGGAATTGCCAGCGTTGCACATGCATTAGGGCTATCCACAATGCCTGATATTCTCCCTTCACAGGGGCAGCATGATAGTAAAAGATAAATCTGGTGGCCACCAAAGCATTGTTTAGGTTCGAAACATAGAAAATTGGTGTTACGCAGTATAATTCTTTTGGCAGTTGTGATTTATTGTAAGAACTGTTGAAGTAATTGCTGTTTGACCTGTTCTTTTGAGTATCCAAATTTAGAAAGATAATCAATGGCATTGAGTATGGCACGCTTGTATGCAACAGTTGCATCCAGGTAGTGCTGCCTTCCACTTTCATCAACACTAATGCCCTCAAATACCAGCCATTCCGAGAATCTTGGCTCAACAGGGCCTATCTCAAAGATTGGATTTACATGCAGCAGAGTGGGCCCCATAGGTGTGAGATACTCTTTCATCCCATCTCTTATAATCTCACATCTGATAACACAAGAAGTGAAATTGCCTTGGGTTAGCTTGAGATGGTGTTCATAATTTGAATGATATTGAGTGGAGTCCAAGGGAGTCAACACTTAAATGATGAAAAGAGGAAGCTAACTGCAGATATTGGTGTTTAATGGGCAAAAAAGAATGCAGAAGGTTGATTTTGGTCATCAATACTGCAAGAAGTAAACAGTATACCTTTATGAAGGTGTTCTAGGCTTTTGAATGAGGTATTTGAAAATTTTGTTTGGATTGCTGGGATAGCTGATGTTTCCTTCTGGAAGAGTCTGGGTGAAACTTGAATGTAGAGTCTATAAATGAGGACAAGTGATAGTAGAGCCTTCTTGTTTAAGAGAAGATGAAGCAGAAAAGGCAAGAGTACCAGATTATATACTAGATATGTGCACTCCTACGCTTAAAGAAAGTATTTATGAAATGCAATGTGAGACTTACAACGGCAATGCTTTAACATAAAACTTACTTGAGCTCTAAGAAACCACTCATCTCAATTGCCCCACAGAAGGCGATTTCACCATCACCCTGAGAAAAATGCATGTCACCAGTACTGAGATTAGCTCCTTCCACGAATACCGGAAGGTATACTTTTGATCCTCTGCTGAGATTTTTTATGTCACAGTTTCCTCCATTTTCTCTCCCTGGAATTGTCCTTGCAGCTTCACTAGCAATCCTTTCCCACTCAGGACTATATTTTTGAATCTGCAAATGAAATCATTTGTCATTCCCTTTTTTCTTCGTTTACCTCAATTCTTTTGGTGATGAATTGGCTATTGATGGCCAGTGGTAAATCTTTGTTTCAGTACATAGACTTGGTTATTTTTTGCTTTGACAGTTAGGGCAAAACGTTAATGCAGCATACCTTCCCAAGTTGGCAGCCTTTAGTTGATGGAAGATTTGCTAGTGGTCGAGAGTGTAGAACCTCACATAGTTTTAGAGACTGGAGACCAGTTTCCTCTAGTTCTCTTTCCCTCTTATTCCATATGTTTAGGAGTTCCATTGATGGTGCAGTTCCGATGACTCCTGGATGAGTTAAACCTGGAAATCGTACTCCTATAATGTACATATGGCACATCAATTACACCAGGCTGACATTGTTTAGGTAAATATCTGAAGACTGATCCTGTGCAATGTGGAATTGGACATTGTCCACTAGGTTATGGTCAGTCAGTTCCAGAATATTACCTGGTATATGGGGAGAGTAGGCATATATTCCTTCAAAGTACCAAATGGCTTTGGTTGCACATGGAAAATGGTCCGTCAAGAAGCCTCCGCCATTTTCCCTGTCAAATGTTGCTGTAAATCCCCACTCATCTCCTGGGAGTGGACCCAAATTGCATATTTCAACCACAAGGAGGTCGCCAGGCTTGGCTGGAACACCATTCTTGTCCAGAACCCTGATTGGCCCGCTTAGATAATGAGCCTGGAAAATTTTAGGATCTTAATTAAAAATGTGGGAAAGAGGGCAATTTCAAATATTTAATTAGTGAACATCTTTAGGTCCAATCATGCTTTAGGTACTGTATAATATAGTTTTCATTTCTAGTTCCGTTTTTTATGATCTTCTGGTTGTTGGCTTTTTGGTATGATTCACTTTCTGATGCCCATCTGGCAAGAATTGGAAGTTTCTTTAAGCTAGAGATTAGATGCATGCTAATAGTTAGGAAGCTATCTTTAGGTTAGTTCATACTTACACTTGAGAGGTCTTTGAGTTTTATGTCCATGGCAGAGTCGTCACGGTCCAATCTACCATCTCCACTCTAAAGACCTCCCCGTCATGGTCCAATCTACCATCTCCACTCTAAAGACCTCCCCACCTCTACCACTACAGGTATGTAAGGGTTTCACCGGTTGTGAAGCGGTAGCTTCTGTTCCCATGATTTCTTCTTTAGGTCTATCGGTACTATTACTATTGGAGTTGGGGGAGCCATGGACCACCAAGTGGAGAGTGGAGAGGAGGATTAGGATTGATTGGAGAGAGGATGACTTGCATACAACCTAGTGCTGACAAAAAGGGTTCATTTTTTTCCAATGGTCCCCATCATCTTTATAGTAAATGACAAACAACCTAAAACCTTTTTCTACTTCACATATTTTCGTAGGATTGCATCTGCCGGTTGAGATTAATTGGTTCTGCTAAGAAATAATCTGTATTCTGGTGGCCCTTTTTTTTTGACATGGGATATGTTGCTTGGCATGCTAGGTTCCAGTGACATACTAGGTTCCAGACTAGGAGAAATGGGTGATAAACTAACTTGATGCTAAGAAGTGATGAGAACAACTATTTAGAATCAGTGCTACAGTGGAGAGTAATCAAATCTATTTCCTCTCTCTTTTATCATCTAAGAACCATAAAAATGCCTGTGGAGTTGTTACTTCCTCAGTCAGATGTGTAGCACTTTGTTTTGTGTTGATTTATCTTGTTCTTGCAAGTTGCACTGTGTTTATTTTGGACAGTAGAATGAAAAAAGGCACTAATGTAATCAGCATATGCAACGTTATCTCAGTAGCTCTGCACAGGATTTTGTTAATCGATCATAGAAAGTAGATGAACTCACGATATAGGGTTCAGCATATTTTATGTCTTCGGCCGTGTACTCCTTTGTAATCCTTCCTCCACTAAAGTCCACCATCTCAACCCTGAAAAGCTCTCCGGTTGTAACCTCTGCAACTGCTGGAATGTCGGGGTGCCATCGATTATGGAGAGGAAGTTTCTGCTCCCATGGCTGCTTCTTCAGGTCTATGGGTACTATTAGTCTTGCACCATATTGAGCCATGGCAGACTCCAATGTCCTAAACTTAGTTGTCTAGGTCTGGTGGCGAACAAAGTTAGATGATAAAGGAGAGATTCCTTGGAGGGTTCAATGTCAATCAATCCTTCATTGTCTTATCAAAGCATGACAGCCATGATTGGAATCATCGACTTATCTTCTTCGTCGTTAGTGGGTGGAGCACCACTTGATTGGGATTTTTAGGTGCAATTTTCTTGTAGGTTTATCACAAATGAGTGACTTAAAGAGCTTGATGTTAATATATGGTATTTATCTTATGCTATGAAATGAGACATCCTCTCCTGTAAATTACTATAATAATTAGAGTCACTCGTTGAGGAACTATGCTTGCGCGTTTAGGTGGAGCTTTATCCATCATTGATGTTACTTTCTGAGGCGTCTGATTTGCTTGATTTACAAGTCATACATTTTGTCAAGTTCGATATCAACTGATTCCGTTTGTTAGGGGGTGATATATAGATCTTGGAGTCTTCTGCTTGTACGTTAGTAAGGAAAAATGGAATTTGGGAGAGTTACCCTTATTTATGTTTTATAGTATTTAAATTGAATTAATCGAACAAAATTTGAATACCAGGAAAAAAAAAAAAGGAATACTAAAGAGGGAAATTCGGGTCCGGCTCAGTCCAAATCCAGCCCTAACACAGCGTTGGGCCTGGCTTCAAGGTGTGTTTTCTAAGCTGGGCGGGCCAAGTTTTTAGAAAAAATGCTAAAGAGCCCAGACTGAGTCAAGCCCAATATAGGGACAGGTTGGCCGCTTGGCCCACGCAGTAGTTTACTTCTATTTTAACAAGTACCTTCTAGGTTGGGATTAAACTTCCCTAACACTTTCCAAGCAGTGATCCTAAATAATTGGATTTAATTAGCTAGACCATGACATATGCTTGATTAAATGATTTGATTGTACTAGTTATCTCCTCATCATTTTGGAATTGAACTTAATCTTTCATGCTACTGCAATATGGCCTTTCATAGAGGACCCTACATATCGGAATCTTGAAGATATTGCCTGCTAAGTATTATTATTGTTATTATTTGGGTCAATTCTGCATTTGACAGGAGAAAAAAGCTTTTATCTCTTTCCTTCATTTAGGGCAGGCTATGTGGTCCCTGAAGTTGTTTTTAGGGCAACTTAAACTGAAACTTCGCTCTTATTGGCATCATGATGCAGTTGTCTTTTAATATTAGGTAAGGTGCAGGATTGATTGGTCTTCTGGGGTGGTTGAGACTCAGACACATTTGTTATCATAAATTGTATGATTTATTTGCTCTCTCGTTTTCTATTGGTTTCAAGTCTTGGGGATTTACCCCAACTACCAGATTAGAAACGAGTGAGAGAGAGAGAGAGATTTAAGAAAACAAACCCATCCATAGTCAGGAGAATAAAGATTGTAACAATAGTTTGAGGATTAGTCATGTCTTCGATTAGATCAAGCAAGAACTTTGTTGAAGGTTCTTTTTTGTAGGCACACTAGGAGGTCTCTCGTGAGTATCAAGTGCCTGACAACTTGAGCCTGCCCCGGACAAAGTTTTTTTTTTTGTAGGTTACGATGAGATTTAAATTTAATATGATTTAAGTTTAATATCGTTAGGTTAAGAAGCAAGATTATGACTATTAGGCTGTCCCTCCTAGACAAAGTTTTGACTCTATTGGGTTTGGATAAAAAAACTCTTTGGGACCATACTATCTTTTGGGACCTGACCTGTTGAATTAAAGCCTCCACCCTTTTATCAATTTTTTAGGCCTTCTTTGGTCACTGTCCTATCCATTTCCAACTAGGGGTTTATATGCGGAATATGGATATTTTTCTCCTATTCATGCTGCAAATTGTGACATTTCAGGTGAAGAGTTTTTGAGCTATACACTATTCCAACACAGGCACAAGCATTCCTTTCACATAGAAAGAAGAAACAAGGGTTGTCGCAAATAAACTCAATTGCTAGTGACTCGAGTTGGCTCGTTTCATTTAGTCATTTAATCAAAACATTCAACAAAATTCATAGACCTGTTTATTTTATAAATCATAGATTACTGTTTCTAGGTTAATCTTATATTTAAGGAAAAAAAAAGTTTAATTTTTAGGACAAGGTTAGAGTAGAAGAGAAGTGGGAAACATAGACTAATACGAGGAAAGATGCGAATCATAAGGGTGTCTAGTCCTTGTAATTCCGACGTGTTACGGTTTGTCGTGTTATGGTTTCATCAATTGATTTGAAATTTTGATCAAATGATCACGTCTCTCTCTCTCTCTCTCTCTCTTCCTACTTTACCAGCACTACCTTTGTTGCATTTTGCATCAATACAGTGCGAGAATACATAAACCCAGGCTTCTTCACCTTCTCCGATGAGTAACTTGTCTGTGAATTTAGGCCCATTTGGCTGGCCGGGAAGTAAGATTTCGATACTGAAGAACATTACCTTTCTCCAAATCTAGGCCTCTAACTCCTTCAAATTCAAATTGATCACTCATTTTAATTATTTTGTTGGTAGTAAAAAACACACACACACAATTAATCTCCATTGTCCTTTTAGTTACTTTCTCATCATATATTTCTTATTTTCCGGAGATTTGATGAGAGTTGTCGTAAACAATAAGATAGATGGACAAAAGTTTAGCCAACCACGATATAATTTCCTAAAATTATAAGAAAGGAAAAAAAAATATTTAGGTTTGAGATTTTTTTGGTGAAACAAGTTGCATACAAATATATATAATCTGAAAGGTAGCCTTATCCCCCGGAGAGGAGGAAGTCAAGTTACCTCTTGATCTATAGAGTGGGTCGGGCCCCAAAAATTGACACAAGTCCACTTGTTAGTAAAATACTAATACCCTCCCTCCCTCCCTCTCTCTCTGGTCTTTTCTCTGGTTATCGATCGGCAACTTGTCGGCACATATTGAACATGTACTGTACGGGTGTTAGCGGGACATTTCTTCACGGCTCTTGCCCTCTGGATAGGGACGCCACGTACCCCGAAGGTCCCACTTCCGTGGAGGAGAAAAAAAAAAAAAAAAAAAAAAAAAAACCCATTTAAACATTAAGGAGGCTGGTGGTATATATATTTTTCATCTCTTTTTTTTTTTTATATTAAAACAAAAAATAAATATCAAATTATAAAATTAGGAAAGAAAGGGCTGTTGTTATCGGCCTATCTCTATATTTTTCTTTCAAATAAGGTAAAGATTTGATTTCAATATATTATGAAGAAATTGGGTCCTATGCGGAGAATTACATCTCTGTACCTGAAAACAATGTTTTAAATTTTTCTATCATTATTAAAGAAAAACTCCCCTTATTGGATCATAAGAATTTTTCCCTACTACAGGATATTTCAAAAGATATTAAAAATCTATACAAGTGGATCTAGCGGTTGGTTCAGTCGATAGTTCTTTTTAAGGGAATTTATTGAAATTTCAATAATAATTTTAATTTATTTAATGATTATATAAAGAAAATTATCTTTATTATATAATTCTAAACCTGTAAATTTTCTCAAATGATATTAAAAATATCACTTTGGTGATAGCAAAACCCTTTTTTCGTAGAAAGAATTTGATTCACTTTGGCTTTGGTTTTTTATAAATAGAATCCAAGAAATATTTAAATTTTTAATTTTTAAAATCTATTTTCAAAATTATCTTTATTTTTTAAATGAAATCACTATCACCACTATAGTTCATGATCACAACTATAAAAAAAAAAAAACAGTAAATATATACTAACCCAATGAATCCTACTACCCTTTGTGTAAAAAGGAAAAAGCTGTGGAATTATAAGGTTTTGAAAAGCATTCTTGGTGATGGAAAGTTACAAGAATATTACTATCATTAATATTTGTATCTCCCACATGAAATTTAAGATTTTTTTCTAGATTGGTAGTATGTGTATTGATTTGCCTATGTCTCATTAAATATGTCGAGGACTATGACCTCTTTATGTCAACTAATTCTTCCAAAAATATTATTGCTTGCTTTTCCAAAAAATATACGTATATACTTTATACACTCGATTTTTATTTGACATTTATCAGATTTATATTTTTTATTAAAAAAGTCTCTGAATTAAAAACTATCAGTAATTTTTTCTATAAAGTCATAAGTAAACTCGAATCTATTTTCTAAAAGAAGTTAAACAGATACATATCTGTTGCATTATATATATTTATATTGTTTATTAATTTTTTTTCAATAATCTATATGCAAAATTTACTCAGGTAATAATAATAATAGGGTTTTTGGAGAACAAACAGTCCCTTCAAAAAGAAGGCTTCTATTCGATGTATCATGTTCATGGTCACTAGCCTTTTATGGAGGAAACTTATTGCACTTTGTATTTTTATTACCCACTTGCACTTGTATTTTTTATTACCCACTTGTCCTTGTGTGGTACCATATTGGAGTTAATATTTGAAATATCATATTGGCTATTTATTACTTTTTTTTCCCAAAAAAAAAAGGATAGATCATTTATTTTGCCTTTTTTTTTTAATTTTTTTCTTTTTTTTTTGGTGGGTAATTTCAATATGAACATGTTTCCATGTTTACTGGGTTAATATTTATTGCCCCACTTGTGCCTTCGACATGACCATATTTAAGTGGGAATGAAACGAACGGAGTGGAGTGATGGAAGGGGCGAGGTATACTTGTGATAATATTCTACAAAAGCAAGGACAAAATAGTAATCTGGAAGAGCCGAAGAAAAGGGGGAGAAAGGATAATAAAAGAGGAAATAAGAATTTCTTCTCAAGTTGAAAAAGGAAGATGAAAGAGAGAGGAAATCAGTATCCCAACTCCAAAGCAAAAGGAATCCAACGGTTGAGGCACAACCATCCGCGGAAACAAGGAGCCGCTCGCGCCCAGGAGTTTTGGAATCTCTGAGCTCTTAGCCCCAACCTCTCTCTCTCTCTCTCTCTCCATATACTTAACCCTAGTTTACTTAACCCCATCTCTCTCTCTCTCTCTCTCTCTCTCTCTCTCTCTCCTCCCTTTCTTTTCTTGCCTATAAATGACCATCCCAAGATGCCTGCCAAAGCCTAATCACTTTTTCTCTCTCTCTCTTTCTCTAAACTTATCTCCTATTTCTTGGAGATAAAGGAAAACTAGCAGCCCGAGCATCATTGGATCTTTGGGTTTCTTAGTCTTTCATAAACCACTTGAGTGAAAAAGAACAAGGAATAGGGAGAGGGTAGAGAGAGGAAGATGAGTTGCAATGGATGTCGAGTTCTCCGAAAAGGCTGCAGCGAAACATGTATTCTCCGACCATGTCTTCAGTGGATCGAAACCCCCGAAGCCCAAGGCCACGCCACTGTCTTCGTTGCCAAATTCTTTGGCCGCGCCGGTCTCATGTCTTTTATTTCTGCTGTTCCTGAAAACCAACGACCTGGTACTAAATCTAAATCCCTTAAAATTTCCAAACAAACAAAAAAAAAAAAAAGAAAAGAAACATTTTTATATTGTTCTTCTCCTAATTTTTTATTCTTTTCTCGGACAGCCTTATTTCAGTCGCTTTTGTTTGAGGCGTGTGGGAGGACGGTGAATCCAGTGAATGGAGCCGTCGGGCTACTCTGGATGGGAAACTGGCACGTGTGCCAGGCGGCGGTGGAGACGGTTCTTCGCGGCGGAACACTTCGATCCTCGCCGGAACTTCTAACCGGCGGCAGTGGAGATTCCGACGAGGCGGCTTCCGAGGCCGAAGTCTGTTGTGCGGACATGCGGAGGCTTAAAGATCCGATGAAACCTAAACCGACAACAACTTTGAAGAGGAAGAAGATAGAAGATTCCTCGTCGAAGGTTCCAGAAGCAACGGATCTCGATCTCCGACTCAACCATTACGTGTCAACAACGCCAACTGCTAGTAACCCTCGGCCGATTCAATCTCGACGAGCGGCGACTCCTTCGTTGAATTCCGAGGAGTCTGCGACGACTACGATGACGAGTTTTTTCGACGGTGGATTTACCGACCAATCTCATTTTCAACAACAAACGGAACAACAACAATTTCAACCAAAGCTACTCAACTTATTCACGACTTGAACTTCCTCGAAACCCCTTTTTCGCCAATTTAATGTTTTTTCAGTGGGTAATTTTTGTAATTGTTTTGGGGGTGGGGTTTTAGAATTCCTGGGAATTTGGATTCCGGCGAGAGTTTTTTTGTGAAGAAGGGATTGTACCAGCCGCAGGATTTCTCTCTTGTTTTTTTTTTTTTTTGTGAATTTATCTGTTAACTAAAACGAGAGAGAGAGGTGAGTGTCAGCTGGTAAGCTTGTAATCCCAATTTTTGGGACTTAATATTTAGTGTGACTTTGAAATAAATCTTGGATCTGGATTTTGGATTTTGGATTCCTTTTTGATGGGTGTTAAGAGAGATGTTGAGAATCGACGCTGTTGCTTTGCGTGTGTGAGGAAGTTTGAAGAAATAAGAGAGAATGGATTTGAGAGTTGAGGGAATTTCACGAGATTTTGGATTTGGAAATTTTCAGCGTTCAAAAAGTGGAAATCTCTTATTTGGATTCGGTTTTCGTGGAATTCCAACTAGTCATGCACTTCACCCTCTAGCAGCATAAAAGCTTCGTGCTAAAGGTGGCCTTGCTTGCCATCGATTTTAAAATTCAAGATTTCTTTTGTCAGAAATTGTGATAATCATAAAGTGATTAAAATTCTTATTACTCAGGCTAAATTTACCTTTTGGATTTTGGTTTCCTCATTCCAATATTATACCCATCTTGCAAGTTGTCATTGGAACTAAATGAATTTTGGAGAAAAATAGTGTAAATTTTAATTTTTGTTAATCGGATACAATAAAAAAAGGTATGAATTTGTATGGCTCGGCTATAAAACTTCTTTACTTTCATTTTTATTTTCATTTTTATTTTTTACAATTCGATTTTATTTGATTTTAATTTTTTATTAAAGAAAAAAAAATATGAATTTTGAATTCTAATTCTACCAAAAAAAGGGACACGTAAATCAACAAATAAATGAACAAATTTTCAAATGAACTCTAAAAAAAATTTGTGAGTCTTGTGTAGATTTATTATAAATACTATAATATAATAATATTAAAATAAACCTAAGATTTTGTTTCAAACAATGGATTTCAACTCAATTTCATATTTTTCTCTCAGATTTCATGTAAAAAAATATATATGAAAACAAAGAGAATAAGAGAATTGATTTAAAAATGAATCGAAATCATTTCTTATTTGCTTCCAAAAACAAATTTACTAATTTTGTGAGTTGATGGGTTGGTTGCTATTTCAATTTTATCACAGCTTTTCTATTTTTGTCGGGTTTTGGACTTAAGCATCAATTATTCATGGTCATTATGGATGTGTGCTAAACTTACGTGTGGTCTTTGTGAACTTAACCTTGCAAATGGTGAATAGATTCTTAATTTTTTTTAGCTTTCTCATTAAATTATATTTCTATTGATATATCTTTTTTTTAAAAAAAAATAAATTTGAATCTTTTATAAAATAATAGATCTATATTGAAATTAAAAATGATAGCAATAAAATTAATTTGGAAAAATAATTTCAATATGGGAAATAGGCCCTGTTTGGTTGATATTATATTTAGTCCGGATTATGTAATAGCATAATTTTAATTAAAAAATGGAGTAATTACTTTACAAAATCGTATATTTGTCGATGAGTTTTAGCTCAACTGACACATTTTTCATCTCCCATTATAATAGACTCGAATTTAAATCCTAATATCTATAAAAAAAAAATCGTATATTTTTTTAAAATATAGTTTTAATTAAATATCAAGTAAAATAAATGTAAGCTAACTGAAGCCAAAGGAATGTGAAGTTTTCTCAAACACAAAAGCATTATGAAGAAATTGTACATGTACTACCTAAATTCCAAGCTAAGGATAACATTATATAAAGTAGAATTCAGTTGGTCAGTTCAGAAATCATTTTTATATTATTGTTCCTTGGGAAAAAAAATTTATAATAATATAATGCTCAATTTGTTGTTTGACATAAAAATTTTAAAAAGAAGTCATATGTATATATATTTATTAATTTTATATGATATAATATTTTAAACAATCATGGGTAATCTCCTAAATAAATTTGATTTTATCCGATTTGGTAATTGTAGTCTAGGTTGTATAGAAATGGAAACATAAAAATAGAAATAAATACGAAACTATTTTATAAAAATAAAAAAAGTGAAAAAATACATAAATATTAAAAAATAAAAGATTAATAATTTTATAAAAATAATAAAATAATCACATTTTATAATAAAAATCCAAAATGATTAATAATTATAAGAAAAATATAATTATAATTAAATCAATAAATAATTTATTAAAATAAAAATATATAAATATAAAAAATATAAAAAATTTTGTATAAATATTAATTAACGTGTTAAAGCAAACTTTTCAAAAATATTTTGAAAACCGAAAAATTTTTCAATGTTGAGAAAAATTTTGGTAGAGTGGAGTCGTAATGTAATAGTCCACATTCACGAAGGAAAGTCCTAATATAACGCTAAAACTTGGGATCAATTTGTAGGAGACAAATAATTATTTGCTCTTTTTTTGGTGATAATACAAAAATGTGTTTTACTATTTTTATGGATTTTCATTCTATGATCACCATGAATATTGTCTCTAACTTAACTCAGATTATCGGCTATGAGCACGTCGATCTACAAATAAATTTGCATTGTATCGATCTCTTTTTTAATAATAAAATGGGTGGATAAATTTGATATAATTATTGATTTTAAACTGTATTTAGAAAATCTGGAATCAAATGTATTTGATATTATATGAGATTTTTGATGTAAAATATTATTGGTCTAAAAATAATATTAATCCTTTTAATATACAGAATTTAATTTTTATCTTCAAAATCTCTTTTTTCTTGAAAAAAATTATATTTTATGTATAAGATAAAATAAAAATAAATCAATTTAAATTGCACAAACAGGTCTTAAAGCATGGGCAACATGTTATGCTAGTGCATTTAGTTAATGAAAAAAAAAAAAAAAGTCTTTAGGAAATTCCCATAGTAATCTCCCTTTTTTTTTTTAAAAAAAAATTTTTTTTTAAAAAAAAAAAATAAAAAAAAATTTTTTTTTTTTTATTTTTATTTAAAAAAAAAAAAATTTTTTTTTTTTTTTTTTTTTTTTTTTTTTTTTTTAAAAAAAAAAAAAAAAAAAAAAAAATTTTTTTTTTTTTTTTTTTTTTATTTTTTTTTAAATTTTTTTTTTTTTTTTTTTTTTTTTTTTTTTTTAAAAAAAAAAAAAAAAAATAATAAAAAAAAAAAAAAAAAAAAAAAAAAAAAAAAAAAAAAAAAAAAAAAAAAAAAAAAAAAAAAAAAAATATTTAAAAAAAAAAAAAAAAAAAAAAAAAAAAAAAAAAAAAAAAAAAAAAAAAAAAAAAAAAAAAAAAAAAAAAAAAAAAAAAAAAAAAAAAAAAAAAAAAAAAAAAAAAAAAAAAAAAAAAAAAAAAAAAAAATTTTTTAAAAAAAAAAAAAAAAAAAAAAAAAATTTTTTAATAAAATTTTTTTTTTAAAAATTTTTAAAAAAAAAAATTTTAAAAAAAAAAAAATTTAAAAAAAAAAAAAAAAAAAAAAAAAAAAAAAAAAAAAAAAAAAAAAAAAAAAAAAAAAAAAAAAAAAAAAAAAAAAAAAAAAAAAAAAAAAAAAAAAAAAAAAAAAAAAAAAAAAAAAAAAAAAAAAAAAAAAAAAAAAAAAAAAAAAAATAAAAAAAAATAATTAAATTTAAAAAAAAAAAAAAAAAAAAAAAAAAAAAAAAAAAAAAAAAAAAAAAAAAAAATAAAAAAAATAATATAAAAAAAAAAAAAAAAAAAAAATTAAAAAAAAAAAAAAAAAAAAAAAAAAATTAAAAAAAAAAAAAAAAAATCTCCACGCCCGTAGTTATCCAAGAGAAGCTTTCACAATCCAACGTTGTTTTCAAAACATATAAAAGTACAGTTCTAAATTACAGTCCCCTCTCTCTCTCTCTCTCTCTCTCTCTCTCTACAAAATAGCTTTCCGCCGAAAGGACATGAGAGTACATAAATGGAGGACTAGAGGGCAAGAGAGAGAGAGAGAAAGGACGGCTTTTGAGAACGGGAAAGAGTCGTGAGGAGGAGAAGGAATCAAATAGGTCATTGGTGTGGCGTGGGGGTTGAGTTAGAGTGTTGAAGGGACCCACGTAAGTTGCTGTGTTCTCCATCTTAATCAGCCAATTGCAGTAGAGAAAGACTACGGTGGCGGTGGGCGTGGTTGGGGAATGTCCAAGACTCCAAGTCATGTCACCGTCTACATTATTTATTGATTTTTTTTCTTATTTTTAATCCCTAAATAATTGGATGGCTACTTATTCTCTCCCCTATATTGGGGAGTGGTGGGTTCCACTCCTTTAACTTCAAAACCCCCTTTGTACTATTAATTTTAAAAAAATTTATAATCATAAAACAATAAAAAAAAATCGTATTAATAAAATTTTATAATTTTGTCCATAACATGTAGTTACTTTTTATTCAAAGAACAAAAAATATTGAAAGTATAATAATAATATTATTATTAACAAACTTGTTCTCTATCATTTCTATATTAATAAGATAATTTAAACACAAATTATATAAAATTTACTCATTTCCTTTTATTCTATTATTTTTTATTAAACAAGAGATTCGAAAATTTAAAATTGTACAGCCAAAATAATTTTTTATATAATTATTAAATAAATTAAAATTCTATGGAAGAAGTTAGTAAATATATCAACCATCATAATATATATTTTTTAATTTAATTTTTTAAAGATATTTAAAGGAGTGAAGCATAGCATAACCCTGGCACAAAGGAAAAGGTTTAAATAGAAAAGAAAGAAATATAATTTTTCTCTTTTGTATGCTAAATGCTGCGTCTCGCCGCATTTGTGGTGGACCCCACGGAACCTTCGCAGTTGCCCCCTCGGTCTCCCCACCTCTCCCACTTGCTGATGCCGTGGCCCACTCATGCTCTAAGCAAAACTTTGGCCTTTCTTTTCATACCCATTTTAAATCAACAAAATTTATACACACATACATATATACATATATATATATATATATATATATATATATTGCAGACTATATGAATTGAGTAAAATGGAAGTTTTTAGATATTTTTTAGTGTTTTAATTTTTTTTTAAATATAAAAAAATATAATTAAATAAAATCGAATCGAAAAATAAAGAATAAAAATGAGAACGTTTGAACTATTTATGTGGGACTTTCTATGTGTTATGTAACATTGTGGATGTGATTTCTTCTCCACCTTTAACCTTTTTCTAAGTCAATATTTTTGAGAATTTTTAAAATTAACAGTATTATTCTTTTGTTATTTATATATATATTTTTCTTGTGGGAAGATATTCTGATTAGAAAAGAAAAATAGGCAAAAATGACTTTGAAATGTATAGTAATGACTGGAATCCGATATCCTAGTAATATCTAATATTTCAACTTGAAAATAAAGACGAGGAAAATGTTTAGATGTGATTTAAAATAAAAAATTAAATAGAGTTAGAAAAAAAAATGAAGGGAAAAGACCTTTTGTCCTACAACTACAACTGGTTTTGCGAATGGAGTGTGACAAAAACATGAATAGCTAATAAGTTAAATCATGTAAGTTAAAATCAGATTTAAAAAATGAGTCATATTCTATAAGATAAATCTTTTTTTAAAAAAAGTAAAAAAATATGGAATATTATAAAATTGATGACAATTTTTAATAAAGAATAATACAAATTATTGTTATATTATTATTACAATAAAAAACCAATTATCTGTGTATTTAGTGATAGAACACTAGATTTTCTTAATTAAAATTTTAAATTTGAATCTTAAAAATTAGAAAACAGGTATTAGAAGAATCAGTCTTAAATTAAGTTTTATAACTACTTGAATCAAATTAATTGAATTTTTGAATATCGATAATCAAATAAAAAAAGATCGCATTAATTTCTTTTATCATAAATAGTAATAAGGATTCAGGATTAACTAAATATTATTTAATTAAGGCTATAAATAATGACATTAGAGAAGATGATGGGGATGTTCAAGGATCAAATTGCAAGAATTTGGGGCCCAAAGCAGCGGACTACTTAGTGATGAATAGGAAAGTGGGTTCCATGATTGCTTTGCCAACACTGATATTCCCCATCAAGACAACAAAGCCAACCTAACTAAAAACCAAAGAAAATGGTGACGCGGATTTCACCACCCTTCCTTTTGATTGAATATGCACAACCACGACAAATTCTAAGCTTCTGGCTGCACTTCCACACCATGTCTCTCTCTCTCTCACTTTGCCGTGGAAGACTTTTTCATATATTCAAAATGACTAATTCAATTAGACCTCTTTTCTGAGAACCTCTTCTTTTCTTTTTTTTATTATATCAAAATTTCAACTCACAGTTATCAGGTTAGAAAAGCGAGTTATAATCACTGAATTATTTCTTTGAGTTCTCTTTTTCAAGAATCTCTCTAAATATAATCATTTTTATTTTCAAAATTTGAATTTAAATATTGATTAAGAAATTTAGCGCACTCTTAGCAACACCAACTATTCATTGGTCTCTCTCTCACCATCTCTCTCTCTTTCTCCCCTAATCAACAATATCAACAACTAACGTGTGAGGGCAGATGTTCACAAAGTCAATAATTTTAAAAAAAAAAAAAACTATATCCAAAGCAATATAAATTTATTAACTGGTAACCTTTTATAAACCATTATATATATATTTTTTTTCAAAAAATAAGTATATTTTATTAAATTTTTGGTATATAAATTAAGCTTTTTTTGGGCAATACGTCCAAGCTCTTTGGTACCCCACTTGTTTAATTAATGAAAAAGATTAGATAAGGGCTAACCCAACTCCTTAAATTGTTTATTCATCTAAAATTGCTTTGTTGGAGAGGTTCACATCCAAAGCTTCTGTATTTAAAAGTCTGGCGTGGTTTGCCCAAAACATCAATCTTCATTCAATTATTTATTGAATTTGTTTGTATGATTAGGTTTATGTCTTTTGATTTTCATAATTAGAATTAACATTGTTGATAACCCTTTTTCAAACAACACTCGTACGTCTCTCCTAATGAGTAGTCTATGATTGAAGATTGTTAGAGTTCACAAGTCCTACAGTATGTTTTCAACTAATAAGAATACTCTTTTTATGAGATTTTATTTTAATTTTTTTATTCTGACAAAATAATATTTTATAATTGCTTAAATTATTAGGCAAAATATAAAAAATATACAAAATTTCCATAGTTATTGCATTGTCAATTTTCAAAACTTTTCGCATCTCTTTTGATGAAAGACTAACAATAACACTGTGATCGTGAGAAATATAGCATCAAATCGTTGGTGTCATATATACCAATTTACAAAAAATTGATTTTCTTGTGTCCACATCAAATGGTGACACAAATTCTTATCTAGTTTGCATGCAAATACAAAGAAAAATATCACTCATAATTAAGATATATATATATATATATATATATATAACAACTGTCCTATGAGAATTATAAAATTATAGTTATTAAATCAGATTCAATAATATTATAAAAAATTTTAGTTTGTCCACTGAAAATCATTTACCCCATCAATGAACAACAAGATAGTTTATTTGGATATAGAGTCGTTCTTAAATAAATACCCGATAGATAAACATGTGAATCGAATTTGTCAAGATATTATTTTAAGTGTCATTATTGATGATTAAAAAAGAAAAAAAACCCCATTTGCTCCTGGTTTTTAGCACTAGTGTATGATTGGACTGTGAGCAAATGAAATGTGAGGGGCCAGCAGCTTTCAGATTATTATGTATAAAATAATGCAAGTGGCAAAAGCAGGTTGGGCACTTAGGGTTAAGAGAAAAGTGGATGTGGATGACGTTGCTATCGTACATTTTGGCAACCCCATGTTGGCTTTTTCAGATTCCCAATGTTGGGTATGCTGATGGTTTAACCAAAGAAAAAGAAAAGAACGTTTGGGAATTTTCATTTTCAATTATGGAAAAAGACCTTATATTATTTTATGCAGAAAAAGAATAAAAAAAAAAATCTTTGCTTCTTCCATTGTTAATTTTCGAAACTCTGGGGTTTTTTTCTTGGTCATGGATTGGTCTTTCCAACTTAGAATATTGTCATCCAAAGACCACCCTTCAATTCCAAGAGACACACACGCTCATTCCAAGGAGTAAAAGTCATCCTTTCCATCTCTTCTCCTTTGTTCTATTACCAATTTTCTTTTTTTATTTTTTTTATATTATAAAAATTTGTTCTCTATTTTTTTAATAAATTACTTATTAAATTTTATTTGAATCAAATTTTAGCCAGTAGTAAATTTTTGACGTCCATTTTTGCTATATTCTATTAAAATAATTTATTTTCTAATAACAAACGAGAAATATGTTTTCATGAGTTAAATTATTTTTTCTTTTTTTTGGGGAACAAAATATTTAATATAAGAGTAATAGTATATTTAGAAGTTTTGGAGATAAAAGAAAACGTTAGGTAGGAGAGAAAAAAAAGAAATATTATAATTTTTTCTCCATTTTGTTTGGAAATTTTATGAAAGAAAAGAAAAAAATGAGATTCATGGGAAATAAAAAGTTTTGTTTTCAGTTTTTAAATGATATTTTGGAAATATAAAAAATATTTAACTCTAATATTCTCCCTTCCATTTCTTTTCATTTTTGAAAGAAAAAAAATTTTAAATTTGAAAAGATTTCAAATCTTTTTAAATCTCTCATTTTCTATCATATTTAAAATCTCAAAAGAAAAAAAAAATTCTTATTTTTTCTCCTAATCCTTTCTTTTCTCTTCAAATTTTCCTATCCAAATGACAGGAGCAAAAAGGGCAAATGTTACAATTTCCAAAAAAATAAATAATATTTTAATAACATCTTAAAGATATTTTATTTATATTTCTAAGTACCCAAAATTTTTAGGGTTCGTTGTGTTGGTTCCACCCTAGTTAAAATTTTAAAATACATAGTAGCTATGAATTAGATATACGGAATAAAAAATACATTGAATGATCTAGATTAGAAGATCGACCCAAAACAGCGTACATGAAAAATTGTAAGTTTATGTATTTGTTTAATGTTGTGGTTATGGAAGATCAAACGTGGGTTGGCTACCTTTTGCTCATCCCATATGGCATGAGGGAAACCTAGAACATGCAAGATTCTTTGCTTAAAAATCATTGCTTGACTATTTGTCATTGAAGTGGAGACATGAAAGATGAGATTGTAAATTATAGGCGAGACAACCTCGATTTAATTCTTGAGTTTGCATTTGAAGGAAATAAATCAATGCCCATATTGAGAGATCTTCCAAATAAGGAATGTCCAAACATATTTAAAATAAAAGAGATTTCCTTATTTGCCTCTCGGTGTTAAATCACCTTTCAAAAATCAGTCATGGAAGATTGAATAGTTTGACATAATTAAAAATATGTTTTAAATTAACCTATATGAGATATGAAAAACTATTCTAGAGGGAATAGAGGGATAGCTTTTCTACGACGTTCATATCACCGGATTAGGAGTAGAGACATCGTGGATTTGTGACGATTTTTCGATTTGTGATTATCGTCGCAGCAGTGAGGTAGATCGTGAGGATTTTCTTAAGTTTGCGGTTTCGGATATTTTCTACATCACCGATTGAGGTATATCGCAAACTTAATCTTTTACGGTTTCGAAATTTTATTTATCGCTTCCGCTACGTGTATGAGTCACGTTTAATTCTAAGAGCATTGATAATTAACCTTGTTAGAATGAATTCTCGCGTGAAAAAAGAATCGCCTAATTTTACTTGGGATTTGTATTTTTTGTATAAAATCCCAAATTTATAGTCTGTATTTGAAATAATTCAATTTAAGTAAAAATATATTTTTTTATTATATTAAAATTTAAATATAAGGACATCATATTTAAAATGAGAAATTATAATCACTGAATCATTGCTTTTGATTTTGAAACGTAAAATGTATCGGGTAGAGTCGTAGTTTTTATGAATTAAATGTTAATGGCAGTAACTTAGAAAATATGGACAGAGATGGGTACGAATTAATGAAGGCTCTTGTCTATTTGGGTTTTCGGGCTTCATTGGCGTCTCTAAAGATTTGTATGGGGAGCTGCTGGGCATCCTCTGCGGGCCTAGACTAACACGGAGACATGGTGTTACAACAAGAGTTACTTGTGCAATTCCCCGTATGCACTTGGGATGATCAATGGAATTATTATAATTTTTTTATTATTAATATTTAAAATTATATTTTAATTAATTTATTTTAAATATCTATAAAATTCTATTTAAGAACGACTTTTTTCATATACTTTTTTATATTTTTAAATTTTAAATCTAAAACTTAATTAAGAAATTTAATATTTCATTCCATTAAATCTATTCCTTGCTAATGAGATTATTCTATTATGCACAGCTATGAAACATGGAGTCAAAAGAAATCGAACTATGCTCAACTATTTTTGAACTGAAACCATATTCATCAGTTCAAAAACCAGAATTAGAATGTAATGGTTTGCTTCTGATTTCTTATTTGACGGCTCAAACAGGGTATTTTCGGTTCAAATCAATAATTCTTGAAACATATATATTTTTTAATTTTTGACTGCAAATAAGTCAATCAAAATTTTAAAATGTTAAAAGAAATTTTATTGTTAATTTGAATGAAAAAGTAGAAAATTTTCTATTTAATATTTTTGAATCTAATATAGTCATTAAAATGTAATTATCAAAATGCATGAGTTTTATATTATAAAAACTAATTTAAATAGATTTTTTTATAAATTTAATAGGGACAATAAATATTTATTATGAAAAATTATTACATACAAACAAAATAGCCCTTATGGGTCGTGATAAAGTAGGTTTCAAATGTTCATACTCAAATGAATTAAAGAACATTGTCAATAAAGAAAACATAATGAACTTCCATTTAAATTTATTTCGTTATTAATCAACCGCTTTTTCCGTATTTTTTATAAAAGAGAAAAGACAGATATTTCTCTTTATTTATTTTTTTATAATTAGAGTCTTAAAATCGAAATCAAAACTATTTAGAATCGGAACCGAAACTATCTTAAATCAAAATTGAAATCAAATTGAACAGGAACCAAAACTATTCTTTTAAGATTCGGATCTGATTTGTCTAAATTAAAAATCGACAAACTGATGTGAAACAAATTTTCAATAATTATTCGGGAGGCTCAAGAAAATGGAAAGAGATCCGTTAATTTAGTTAGTTTCTAATTTTTATAATTTCTTAATATTTAAAGTTTCTTA
The DNA here is from genome assembly GCA_037126225.1 of Dillenia turbinata. NCBI lineage: Eukaryota > Viridiplantae > Streptophyta > Magnoliopsida > Dilleniales > Dilleniaceae > Dillenia > Dillenia turbinata. Next base: position 7,687,044 of record JBAMMX010000018.1, on the reverse strand, counting down.
ATTTTCTAATTTTTCTAATTTTAGTTTCTTAATTTTTCCAATTTCTATATTTCTCTAGTTTCCTAGTTTTTATAGTTTCTTAATTTATGAGATTTGTATTCCTTATAAATACCTATATTGTTTCATTATTTTGGCATTCATGATTAATAATATTTTTCTTTGAGAGTGATATCTTTTTTTTGAGAATTTAGGGTTTTCTCTTTTTAAACCCTCTTATTGTTCTTCTATCTCTCTCACGTTAGGTGGTATCAGCGTCAAGGGTTTCCCTTGCAATGGCCAACCAAGTCGGTAAATGTAGTACTCTTTCTGACGTGCTCAGAAAGTTACAAACCATAACAGTTGCAATTCAGACTTTGTCTGTTTGAATGAAGCGGTTAGATTCACGAATGAAACAGATAAATATGAATTTACAGATATTGCAGTTAAATCAGTGTAATATAGGAGATGAAGGTGGCGCCAGGAGAATCGCTCAATGACCTTATTTCAGTCTCATATTACCCCAACAATCTTATAGGGTTCATACCAATGAGAATAAATTTTCAGATGAATATGTACAAACTCTGACGATAACCGAGAAGACGGTAGTTTTAAGAATGCCTATTTCAAATAATTCATTTGTTAAAACAAAAGGCAAATGGGAAGTATTAGACAAAAATGATGTAGAAAAAATAAGAACTATGGAGTTAAAGAACAATTTAGAAGGATACATATATGCTATTAAAGATAAGTTTGATCCATTTGAAGTGTTGGGAAATGTTTTGATCAGTTAGGAAAAGCAATTTCGCATCGAAAAATTTGATAAAACTGATTTAAATAATGGGTTAGTGAAGTCACAAAATTGGATTTATACCGATGGTGAAGATGTCATTGTTTAAGAGTTCCAAAAGTGTCTAGATTTTTTTAATATTATTGAAGACTCAATATTTTTTAAATTGAGTAAACTTGCAACAACAGTTGTTTTAATATCTGTCATGCTTAGCGTATATTTTTGGACAAGAAAACCAAAGGAGAAAGTTGAGAATATGGTTATAAGTCATTTGAGGTATCATTCGAGGACGAGTTCTTTTTAGGTAAGAGGGACTGATGTGGGACATTTTCAATAATTATTCGGGAGACTCAAGAAAAGGGAAATAGATCCATTAATTTAATTTGTTTCTAATTTTTATAATTTCTTAATATTTAAAGTTTCTTAATTTCCCTAATTTTCTAATTTTTCTAGTTTTAGTTTCTTAATTTTTCTAAATTTTATATTTCTCTAGTTTCCTAGTTTTTATAGTTTTTTAATTTAGGAGGTTTGTATTCCCTATAAATACCTATAGTGTTTCATTATTTTGATATTCATGATTAATAATATTTTTCTTTGAAAGTGATATTTCTCTTTTGAAAGTTTAGGATTTTCTCTTTTTAAACACTGTTGCTATTCTTCTATCTCTCCCACGTTACAAACGCTCTTTGAGGGTTTGGATGTGATTGAGAAACCTCTATTAACCATATTTTTGGTGAGGCCCGTTTTATCATTAATTTCTTTGCCAAATTGAGTAAATTGAGTGCTTAACTATGGTGGTACTCATCACCTACACGCATGGGACATTTGCTGTTAGAAGGATTTAATGGATATTTCGTTAATAAGAAGTTAAACTTTTTCCTTGTATACAAGAAAGGGTGTAAAAATAAAAAGAAGGATAGTTTTGTTAACTTAGTAGGAAATCTTTCTCAAATGATAGATCTTTAATATTTTTGCTGTTCTCCATAACTTTACTTGGCCTTTGCCATCATCTATAACCTTCTCTCTCCGTTTTTTTTTCTTTTATTATATTGAAATTTGAATTTGAGATCGTCGAATTAGGGAAGAATAACTGTGACTACTAAACTGTCTCTTTAAAAACATCTCTCTCTGTTTCTAGTTTATTATGATTTAGACCATATGAATTGATTAAACTATAAACAGTCTTATAAAGTTGCCAAACATATTTAATATGAAAAGAATTTTAAGTTTAATTTTTTATTTTGTAAGTATAATAAATAGTGATTTTTATATGTGATTCGTGGTTTCCTCTGTGAGCTAGTATTTAACGAGGCATGGCTAGTATAAAATCAACAACTTTTTTATTTTTTATTTTTTATTTTTAATTTTTGATTTTGGTGCAGTTAATTTTACTTATTTATTATATTTTTTTTCTTGTTGATTTAAAAATAACTAATTTGTGAATTAAAAGTTACAACTAATTGTTTATGTAAATGAATCACCAATTTGGAACTGCATGTAGAAAAATTAAACATTAAGAAAAGAAAAAGAAAATTACTTAAAAGAGGAAGAGAGAAGTGTGGAGAAGGAAAAACTTGATCGGCATGGAAGTTTGGTTTGGGCAGGGAAGTTCGCGTGACATGAGGAAGGGCCTGAAACGGCTGAAGGGAGGGAGAGAGAGAGGGGGAGAGAGAGAGAGAGGAGACTAGTGGGTAGGGTATAGCGAGGGGCGCGGGAATCAGGAGGTGGATGCGCCGGTGCGCCTGAGAAAGTTGACTTGGGACCTCGGGGTTGGGGCACCCCACGCCCCCAAACTCTGGAAGATGACCCGAATGTTTTGCCCCCACGTGATTCTGTCCCTCCCTGCCCACTTCTCTCTCCCCCCAAGATATGTACATGCATGCAGTGGCAGTGTAGGTCAGTGCCCATAATTGGTAAGTTGACAAGTTTCTATCATTATACAAAACTTTTTAAAATTGCACATTTTTTTTAAAATTATAATTTCTTTAAAAAAAATTTATAAATCCCATCAGAATTTTGATGATAAAAACAGTGAAGGAAGCAGCAGGTTTTAAACTCTTACCCTGGGTAAAGTATTTATACGAGGTATCATGGGACTAAAATCCGGCCGATGAATGAAAGAGTACAGAACAAATATATCCTTGGTAAGTATTTATTATTTTTTCAAAGTGTTTATTTTTTAGACTTCTAACAACGTTAGAAATTAAATAAAAAAGGTTTACCTAAGTAATGAATACACTTTCATTTAACATTCCCAATTCGAATTATTGGAACACATAGCTCCCAAACTATGAATAGGCCCAAGACTGTCCAGGGTACAACCCAATTATCAAATGATTGAAGAAAGGAAGTCCAGAGGATGAAGGTAGAGAGGATTGTTGTTGGGCAAGCCCATGTTGGAAGTTGGCCCAAATCGTGAGGCCTAATAGAAGGAGATTGTTCGTTTGGGCCGTAACTCAATTTCTTCCTCCATTATTATTATTATTATAATTACAGATATCCAAAAATCATGATCGTATTGACTAAATCTAGTTTAAACCGAGTTAGCCCTTAAGGGCAAAATTCTTTTAGCACTTATTTTCTCCAACCACAAAACTCAAACCCGAGACTTTATCCAATAATTGGACTAATCGGATCTTAGTAATTTTTTCCTCTAAATAACATACACATATAATAAATCGAAACTCATAACTCATTGCTCATACCATAGACAAATACACAAGAACCCAATAATGGAATTCATGATTGTCTAAATTTTTTCTTTTTTTCTGTAATAACATACACGTAATAAGTCGAAACTCATTGCTTATGTATAAAGAGAGACTGTTTTTTACATAAGAAAGAAAATATCTTGCAAAACAATAACACCAAAGACAAAGTTTAGATCAAGAAACAGAAAAGAATAAAGGAATGTAGTAATCTCTTATAATTAAAATTCTCACATTTTCTACACTTGGCTCAGTGTTCAACTTTCAACTTTCAATAAAAAGAAAAAGAAAAATTTATTTCATAGGCTTGACATCCCTAAACGAGCGTTTCTTTTTTTTTTTTCAAACATTTTGGCAACATTTTTCGTTTTGGAAACGGATCAACATTAATATTTATACAAAAATATTTATATTCTTATATTTACATATTTTTCTATATTTATTGAATTATTTTTCTATTTAATTATAATTATAATTTTTATGTTATTGTCTTATAACTAATAATTACATATTTAATCATTTTATATTCTTACTATAAAAAATAGTTATTTTATTATTTCCATAAAATAATTAATATATACATAAAAATTCTTAATTTTATATTTATACATTTCTCTATTTTTACAAAATATCATTTTTTATATCATTTCGTATTTGTTTTCGTAATCTAGCATAACATTCACCAAAAATACTTTGCAATATAGTTTACACAAAACATTTCCTAAAATCTAGTGCGAACTATAAATCATTAGTTTGTAGTTGTTTTGGATAAAAAATTCCACTTTTAGTAATAACTGAAAATTAATTATGAATCTAAAAGTACATTAAGAATTGGAAAAAAAGTCCCCCACCCTTTTGGGGGATGGATTTCTGTTGTAACAAAAAAAAAAAAAAATTAGAAAAAAGAAATTCAAAATCAGTAGAACAAAGAATGTGACAGACTGTACTATACTTCATACATAAGAATCCAAGAATTATTTGAACCAATATTAGATAAGTGCACATCCTCTCACATAGGCCTTCCCAAAATAAATTCATAATTTATTTGAGAACCCTATTAGATACCACACATAAGGCATCCATGATGTTAATAATTTAATAAGTGTGCACATAGAATACAGAAGTACAAAGGGCATAAAGTAATCATTGGAAGGGATAAATTAAATTTAGTGCAGTAGTATTTTTTAATAAAATATCAATTTTCAATAATTATATTGAATTCGACTAAATCTGATTCAAGTCGGGTTGAATTACTAAGGGATAAAACTTTTTCTATATCTATTTCCTCCACCATAAGACTCGAATAAAACTTATTTAAGAGGTATCAATAAATAGTTATTTAATCAATTAGGTGTCGATACAAGCAGTCTAAATTATATATATTTGATATATTAAAAGAAAATAATTCATCTATTGATATCTCGGAATTCGAAGTGAATGTCCATTTATACTTTGGCTTGCATATGTTTTGGGTGAGCATCAAACTAATATTCAACAATTTTCCTAAGCTTGTGTGCTATATTATACACTTTTGTTTCCCTTTTTTCCTAAAAAATTCCAAAATTAAGATGGGGGTATCTAAAGCACATGGTGACATTCCTTACTTTGATGGCTAGACCTTTGTTTTATTTGGTGTCTTAATGAAAGAAATAACAAGGTACAAGAGAATTCCCTTGTAAGAAATTCCAAGACATACTTGAAAGTGTAAGCTTTAGACACTTCCTGTCTTTTAGTCTTTGTATCTCAAAAGTTTAGGAATCCTCCTCAAAATTCTCATAATTCTTTAGTCTTAAAATACCTTTGATTTTTTGACTTATTTGATTCTACTTATGTGCATCCCTGGGATTCTTCTTATACAACTTCTTCACAAAAAGTTCTGCTGCTGATTCAAAAGTAAGTCGGCCTCTTTTTTTTCTTTGCTGCCAAACTCCCTTTTTTTTTTGTTTGGGGGGAATATTGTACATATGACACTGCCTATATGTGGCATGGAAACCCCATTTGTTAGCATACTGGAAATCCCTAATGCAGAAAATGCATATTATTTAATCTTCTACGTAGGAATAAGAGGAGAAAGAAAATTCTATATATTTCAATGTGTTGAATACATTGAACAAATATTTAAAAACATTCTCTATATATGTTAACATTCTCGTTATAAGAATTTGGACTCGAGTTATTAAATCATGCTTAAGGTTTATATTCCTGTCTTTGATTAATATTTGAAAACACTCCCACAAATTTCTCGAAGATCACTCTCCTTAAAGTTGCCCATAAAATGTAGCAAAAAATTATTGAGAACATTGGAGTGATTGTAGAAAACGTTTTCTAATTTTTCATTTTTAATTTTCATATATTTTCTATCTCTAAAGAAAAGAGTAAAAAATTTAAAAAACATATTTAAAAGTTACAAATTTTCCTGTTTATAATTTTCTTTAATAATTTGAAAATTTTTTAAAAATACGTTATTTATAACGAAAAATAGTTGAAAACACCCCTAATGCTGTTTTTTATTTCTCTTCATTAATTCAAAAACCTGTTTTTCAATTTTCATTTTCTAAAAATTGAAAACTGGAGTATTTGAATACAGTTTTATTTTCTTAGAAAATTTTTTTCTAGAAAGCATCATTATTTTCCACATCTAAACACAACCTCACTCTTCCTAACTCCTGTAATGTTCCATTAAATTGTGAGAGGTGAAAAATGCTCAAAGGCTACGTAGGAATGAAAATTTTAAGGTATGCAAAAAAAAAAGAATATATCATTAGGCCACAAAAATGGGTAAAAAAATAAAAATTGTCACAAAAAAGAGGAGAGGTGACTTTGTATAGTGATAGATATAAAACCTAACCGTGATGATCTTAGTAAGATGAACTCAAATTTAAAGACCAATGGGTTTTTCGAAAATTTAGAGATCAAATATAGTAGAAAAGATTATATATCAAAATCAAATTTATTATTAAAAAAATATTATGATTAGAATATATCAATAATTGATTTGTTTTGAAAATATATGACTTTTTTATTTTGTATTTCTATATATATATATTTTTTGTGAGAATATTTCTATATTTGTAACAATAGGTTTTTTATATCAATCTAATCTAACAATGGATCATTAGCGTTTGTATTTTATATTGTTTCCTATTCTCAATCATTTTATTGCCATTATTGGCCATTAAGAAATGACACTAGGATGGTGAGGTTTTTCCTATAATTTCATAGGCCCACCATTTTCATCCTGTTTGAGGGCAGAGGAAAGATAAGGATTTGGAAATCAGGTACTGCCAATAATTAAAAAAAAAAGGTTTTTGTGTTTATATGGAAAAGGGGGTCTATTAAGAATGTCAAAAAATGGTCTGTACATGCAACTAATGATCCTTTAGGCATGTTCATGAACTACAGATAATGGGGTTTGCCTCTATATGTTTACACATGATAAATAGAATATAAATGACAAAAGAGTAGGTGACAATTATATACAGTATCTAGAACTCAAGTGAGAATAAAATATTTTCATGAGTCAAAATATTTTATTTTTAAAGCACAAACACAATTTTTTTTTTATTTTGTGGGGGCAATTTTTTTTTTTTTTAATTGTGGAGACATTTTTTTTTTGTGTAGGGATAATTTTTTATTTAATATATAAAGTTTAATAATTTTTTTTTTAGTTGGGGCAATTGCCCCCACACCTTTCAACGTGGCTTCGCCACTGATTATATATGACGGTCATGATAATCATATTCTAATCATTAGTTTAGGAGATAACTTAGAATATCTTTTTGCATGTAAAAGTGAGGAAACACTCAAACAAAAAAAAAACAATTATTTGTAGAAAATTCCGGAGATTTGTATTATGAAATTATTTGGAAAAGAATGCTATTTTATCATGCCTAAGAGAAAACCAAGATGACCAACGGATAGTCGGTTTAGTTGGTTAGTGTGTTAGATTTTTTAATCAATTTTTAGATTCGAAACTTAAAAATAAAAAAGATTGCGCTGAGAGAGCTATTTTCCAAATAGGACCTCCGATAGATATTTGAATCAAATTAATCGGAATACGATTTCAGATATCAATGATAAGAATAGAAAAAAGAAAAGAAAATGATCGTACTTTGGTTCAAATTGCCAGTTAGATTTTTTTCCCCCTCGACTTTTCACGATTTATCCAAAATATGATATTGAGAAAATCTTTTTCAAACACGATCACCTTTTTTTTTTTTTAAAAAAAGAAAATATTATTTTCATGAATTAAGTGTTAAAGTGTTATTATTTCCTTTGATCGACTTTTCATGAAATGTGTGTAAGACATATAAACTATACCAAAAAATGTTGAGAGGATGAGTAGGCTAGATAGATCAAATAAATTATGGAGCCAGATAGACTAAATTATCCTAAGTGGGTGTTCACATAAACCATGTTCTTACTGATTTTTAAAATATTTATTAAAACTGTTCTAAATAATATCGATAATTTGATTGAAAATTAGTTAACATATGTTTATATGAATTGTTACGTATGATAATTGAATTCAACTTGGAATTTTTTTTCCCTCTCTTTCAGATGACAAAAGGCATTTTGCTGTGGAAAATCTCTTCGGTTAATGTTTAACAGAGACAAACTATTCGAGGTGTTTGAGGTGGTGAGACAAAAGAAGTGGATGAGGTGTGATGTGCAGTTTCAGTGCTGGCAAAGACCGAGTAGTCTTTTTATTGGTGGGGTTGGGGATGACGAAGGAAAGCTAAGTTATGTAAGGGTACAAAAGAGGGTTTTATCATTGTCACGTGAGGTATGCAGGAAGTTCCAAGAGTAGAATATTTGATACAAGGACTGGACCTGCTTTTACTGGGTTCACATGCTTACAATTTTACCCCCTCCCCCTTCTTACACATGCATGTTGATATCCTTCGGACAGACCTCCATAAGATGGTACTGGCTTGTACAATTTTACCGCTTAGAGATTACAAATGGACAATTGGTTTAACGGGATGCTGTTAATATCCTCCAAACAGACCTCCATAAGATGGTACTAGATTGAACAATTCTTACGGTTTAGAGATTATAAATGGACAGTTGGTTTAATGGCAAAGATATTGGATCCGTTAATTAAAACTCAAAATTAAATTTTTGAAATAAAAAAAACTATATTGAGAGAATCTCCCATATAGAGGGTTCGATAATAATTCGAATTGTATTAGTCGAAATATGATTTCGAATAACAATTAGTTAAGCACCAAAAGAGAGAGAGTCAGCCTCTAATACATACATACATACATACACACATACGCGCAAGTGATATATTTTATAATTGAATTGATAGAGAAGGCTATACGGATAAAAGAGATTATAGATCAGATGCATCATATTTTGCAATGACATTTTCTCAACATAATCCAAATATTTTTTATATAAATATTTGTTTGAATTTATCAAAATATACTGATAATTTGATTAAAAATTGGTCAATACATGTTGACGTCGATTATCAAGTGAGATTTGGTTCATTTGTTCGTCTAATATTATTGCTTTTTATTTGATGAGGTAAAAATGATGAAATCGTAAAAGGTTCATAGGTTGTCAATCAAAATTAGGTTATAATAAGTAATATTTTTCATTTATACAACCTGAGAATGGGCGATGGATTGTGAATACAAGATTGGAAGGACAACATAAAACATAATATAGATATATAACTACAATTTTCCTATAATTATCCTAGAAATTTTATAACAAATTACAATTACAGTAAGCATTTAGACATTTGGTCACTCCTTTTCTTTTCTCGAATCTCATTTTTAGTAAACAATTTTCCTAAAAAAAAAAAAAATTAATTTTCTTAATTCTGAAAACTAAAATTTTTATTGTAGAAGAGATAGCGCTTTGACGCAATGAAATTGTTCTTTTGGGAATCTCGAGATCATGAATTTGAGGCGTGAAAACAATCTCTTTGTAAAATGTAAGAAGAAAACTGCGTACATATATGTCCATCATCTCTCTATTTCTGTATTAAGATGGGGTATTTTGTGCACCGAGTGAGCCGCTCTCAAAAGGGATAACATTTTTTTTATATGTATGTTTTGAAGGATACATATCTGCACATAATAGTTGGCAAAGTTAGAAATACATATAGAAGACGAGAGAGAAGCCAAAAATTTTAGAAAGGGTGTGACAAGAGATTTGAACCTTTGACCAGTGAACTTCAAAAACCTTTTCATCATGTGACTGGAGGCACATGGGCCGCAGAAAAACTTGATTAAAAGAATGGTGACCACCATCATATGCATGTTTTAGCGGCATTTTTCGAACAACATATGCATAAATAACTTTCGAAGTAAATCATAGAAAATTATTTAGGCGCTTTGGAAAACCTTAGTTTACTTAACTTGTTTTAATTTTATCATTATTATCATTATTATTATTATTATTATTATTATTATTATTATTATTATTATTATTACAAATTTATTTCAACTGTAATGGCTCTAGGCCTAGCCACACAAATTGGGTGTTTTTATTTTCTTTTTTTTTTTTGGGGGGTTTAAATCCGTTTTCGGTTTCGTTCACTTATGTGGGGCCTAACTTGCCTAAAAAAAAATATCATGTGGGGCCTAATTTATGTAGTGGAATAGTCCAATGACAGCACCCTCTCTCTCTCTCTCTCTCTCTCAACTCTATGATTTGATTCCTGTTATGGCAAAAAATAATCAAAGGTCAAAATAATAATTTTATTTGTAAGTAGGAGAATAATTGTATGTGTTTTTTGATTGCCAAAACCAAAACACCGACACACGAGAGAGGGGGAGAGGAGGGGTGGGGGGACCCTTGGTATGCCTCATAGCAGCCAGAGATTTTATCATGAATCAGAAAGGACAACGAAAGGATCACTATCATAAGGAGTAAGAGAATTCTGAGATTTTTAACTTGGTAGAAGTGCTATCTCATTGGGGACTCTCTCTCTCTCTCTCTCTCTCACGAACTTTAGTAAAATGGGCATGAGATACATGAGTTCTAGTTTTGCTAAATCAGCAACTTTTGCTTAAATTGGCGGGATAGCACTAAAGGCAAAGAGAGGTCATGAGCAGGAGACGATAGTTACCTTGTAGACTAAAAGAGAGTCCCATATTTAGATTAGGGATTCTGAATTATGATCAGTGAAATTTACTTGCACCTTTTTTTCTTTCAATACATTATTGTGCAAGGGGAAACTAGAAATTTATTTTAGTGGAAGTAAAGCAACATATAGGGGCTTGGATTGAATGCTATAATTTTTCAAAAACAAATAATATTTTAAAAAATTTTAGTAGCACTTTTAAAAGTTTTAACTGTTTTTGTAAGATTTTTAATACCTTTTAAAATATTTTTAACATTTTTTTTAATGTAGTTAAAAGTATATACATTAAATTTTGAAAAAAAAAAAAATGGGAGTGGTGCGGATGCACTTGTTCTAGCGGCTTAGTAGAAAAAAGTTATTTTTTTTCTGTCACATGAATATTAATTTTTATGAAATTGATAACTATTAGATTGCTATATAAACATTGATTATTTAATTATATCATATTATACAAAAATAGATTTATCCAATTAAACCCATATGTATATACTCATGGGAATAAATGGCAGAAATATTACAAAAGCTATTGAATATTTAATGAGAGAGATCAATTTTAACCCAACTAAATTTGAACCCATACGAGGGTATGAAGTAAAAGTGAAAAATCCTCAAAAGAACTCGGGAAGAAAAGAAACACAAACTCTTAAGATCCTTATAAACTGAGAAATGATTTGCTCAATGATATCATATACTTGTGAGAGAGAGAGAGAGAGAGAGCGCAAAACTGCCTTATACAATCCCCACAATAACAAGACAAAATCCCATCCAACTCCCACACTCACATCCAGACAATCTATTGGCTGGCCACCCCTTCACATGATACCAAAATCTTCTCATCTCTCTCTCTTCATTTTTGTTTTACTGTCTCTCCTATCTTAAAAGGAGAAATTTGGAGAAAGATTTAGACCTTTCTGTAGCCAAAAAGTTTGTTATATCACTGCTATAGCCTTATTTGCATCTTTTCCTCTCCATTCTTTCTTGCAATGGTAATAAGACTGCAAAAGCTGAAAAGATTTTGTTTTAGGAAGGGTCTCTTTTGCGCAGATTTTGACTTAAACTTAGTTGTTTTCTCCTTTTGGGATAAGTGTTTTCTTCCTCTCTCTCTCTTTCTCTCTCTGCATATGAAAAGCTGAGCTGTCTATTTTTCTTTTGGATTCATTTCAGAAATTTTTTCACTCATCACTTCATGGATCGTCTCCCAATAATATGGTACCAATACCACTGCTAGTCTGGTCTCTTTCTCTACTCTGAAATCATTTTTCCTACCCGGTTTCTTCTAAAATTCCTACTCTCTCTCTCTTTCTCTCTCACATCGAATTCATATTTTTCCTCTCTGATCTCTTCCCAAACTTGTTCTCTTTACCCCTACCCCCTGCTCTCTCTCAAATGATGCAATTCAATGAAACCCCATCACCCCCTTTACACCAAATAACCTCCTTCTCCAACATCACCTCCACCATGAGCAACAAGACCCAAGTCCAACGGGCCCGCCCAGGGCCCGGATTTCCCACCTTCAAATCATTAGGGACCTTTGGAGATGCCAATTGCATGGAGCAATTACTGGTCCATTGCGCCAACGCAATTGAGAGCAACGATGCAACCCTTGCCCAACAAATCCTTTGGGTCCTCAACAACATCGCCCCGCCAGATGGTGACTCGAATCAGCGCCTAGCATGCGGGTTCCTACGGGCCCTCATAACACGCGCGGCCCATAGTGGGACTTGCAAAGCCCTAACTGCCATGGCTGATGCTCATGCAAGTAGTCTAGTCATAGAGACACATAAATTCTCAGTGATTGAGCTAGCAAGCTTTATTGACTTGACACCGTGGCATAGGTTTGGGTTCACTGCGGCCAATGCAACAATACTTGAGGCTGTGGATGGCTTCTCTATAGTCCATATTGTTGATTTGAGCTCAACACATTGCATGCAAATCCCAACTTTGATCGATGCAATCGCAAATCGGCCCGATGGGCCACCATTATTGAAGCTCACGGTGGCAGCAGTTACTGAAGATGTGCCACCAATACTGGATCTTTCATATGAAGAGTTAGGTGCAAAGTTGGTGTCATTTGCAAGATCTCGTAATGTAGTGATGGAATTTACGGTTATTCCTTGGAGTTCCCCGGATGGTTTTAGTACATTGATTGATCATCTCAGGATACAACAACATCTCATGTATGGCGAATCACAAGGTGAGGCTCTGATCATAAACTGTCACCTGATGCTTCATTACATACCTGAAGAGACACTTACAATGAAATCTAACACAAACCTTAGTACCAGTAACCCTTTTGAGTCTTCTTCTCCTAATTCCTCTCTCCGAACCATGTTTCTCAAGGCGCTTCGGAGTCTAGATCCTACACTTGTCATACTAATTGATGAAGATGCTGATTTCACATCAAACAACTTGGTTTGTAGACTAAGATCAGCATTTAACTATCTATGGATACCTTATGACACTGTTGACACTTTTCTTCCAAAGGGGAGCAAGCAAAGGCAATGGTACGAAGCTGATATATGTTGGAAGATTGAGAATGTGATTGCACACGAGGGTGCTCAAAGGGTTGAGCGGCTTGAGCCGAAAAGTTGGTGGATTCAAAGGATGAGAATTGCAGGGTTTAAGGGAATTCCATTTGGGGAAGAAGCAGTTTCGGAAGTGAAGAGCATGCTCGATGAGCATGCAGCTGGCTGGGGTTTGAGGAAGGAGGAGGACGATCTTGTGCTTACTTGGAAAGGGCATAATGTTGTGTTTGCCACTGCTTGGATACCCAGTTGAAAAGAAATGTATGTTCTTGTTCTTTGTCATGTGATTATCTTTTTCAACATGAGTTTTTTCTATTCATCTCTGAGCCTAGACTCTTAGGAGTAAGCTACTTACATAGAGCATTTTGTGTATTATTAGGTGCTGACTGAGAGCTTGAGCTCATTGTTCAAACATTATACAACACAATTCTCTCTTCAATAAGTTATGGCTATCCAGTTCCTCTTTTTCTCTCTCTTTCGCAAACATTAACACAAAGTTAATGGTATGATGGTGTTTCCATTTGTGCAGCTACTAATTGATCACAATTGGCATCATGAATTCTATTAATGTTATTTAGTTTAGTAATGTGCATACATCTGGAGTAGGAATCAATTTTCTATTAGTAATTGTTCATAAACATTATCTGTCAAATACGAATTAGTTATATCGAAATCCTTCAATACGTAGTATTTTTCTTCTATGTATATCACACGTGTATCAAAAATCTCGTCAAAGTTGCACCATTGAGAACCATACCTTGCTATATTTGTTTCTTTCTTTTTTTTTTTTTTTGGTTTATTTTAGACCTATATCTTTATGATTACTTTTGAAGTTAAAAAAACTGTTTTTCATGGTTAGTTCTAAAATAGCCTTGGCATCAAAATTAATAATCTGGCAACGATCCATTTGTTATAACCACAAACAAAAAAAGTCAGACCAATAAGGCTGGTGCCACCAAATCTCCTGTCTGGTTCATCTTCAAAATGGTCAGAAGATAGCACCAATTACTGTTTGTTTACAGTTTCTGAAAAGAGAAAAAGAAAAAATTGTTAAAAATGGTAGAGTAGTTTAATTATGTGTCTTTCTTTTGACGAGTTCATTTTTGCGTTGTGCTGTAAGTTGCAGTTCTTTTGCTGAAAAGTGCCTCTTCATTTGGGTACTTTCTCTCTAAACGAGTAATTATTGTTCTATTTTCCCCCATTTTATTCTTTCTTCTATAGGCAATCACTTCTTTTTGGGCGTTTCTTGCTGTAGAGAAGCCCAAAGCTTTTTGATTACGGAGGCTGGTTTATAAGTACAAATTCATGGATGCATTTTTTTGGGGAAAAGTAGTTCATTCATATAGACTAGTTCCATTTGTTTGTATCTCCTGAATGAATTTATTTGAAAGGCCAGGGTTTGTGGGAAAACCGCGTTTTGTTAGAAAAATTTCTTATGATGAGTTTCACGAGTCTGAGTCTGACAAATAAGGAACAATCTCCACGACAGAAAAAAACTTCTATGGTATTTTCTATCTCATTCATAAAGACTAGTACGAGAGAATCTTTCTCATAAAGAAAAGCATTTCTTGTAACTATCTTTTTTGTTTTGAGCTTTGGTTATTGATGATTATGGAACCTCTAGCCATTATTCCCAGCACTAAGTAATTGCACTAAGATGAAATGGTGCAAGCATTAGAACCACATTTATTTATTTATTTATTTATTGCTGATAAAAAAGAAAACTTAGGTAGTGCAGTAGGAAATCTTTTGAATGGACTCAAAAGTTCTTAAAGCATTCATAGGATCGATTTTCTTGGGAGAGTGCATCTTTTATCCTCTAAACTGAAGGTCTTCTTTTTTCTTTTTTATGCTAATAATTAAGATATTATTGAAAAAAGGCATTAACGAACAAACTAGTGGTTGGTCAATAATCAAGGCAAGAGTTCTAATACAAGGCAAAAACAAAGAAAGGAAACATCAGATTCAAACATGCTAAGAAAATTTAGTATTAAACCATGATTGATTGCAAGTTAGTGTTCAAAGTAATTCCACTCGACTGTATGTAAAATAAAGGGAGAAAACTCAGGTCCCTGCAGGGTGCAGCCAGGTGATAAAAAATCCGAACGTGAATGACTTCCAGTCCACATCCACTGTATTGAACATAAAGTTGTTCCTAGCTAGCCATATTTTCCAAGTGATCGCAACTGGGAAAGCATCCAAACTTTCCTTTGGAACTTTTCGCAAGCTAAATGATTCCATTGTTGCAGCAAACAACCTTTGAAGGTGTAGCGAAATCCAAAATACAAACCGCAAAAAGAGCACCACTTGGACGGAGGATTTAAAAAAGAATGTTGTAGTAGGACTTGAAAGAGAATTCGCCTCAAGGGGTCACAAGATTTTATGATCATCATTAGCCATGTTCATGTTCACTATTGGAAATAGGAATATAAACATGGCTCCGTGATCATGTTAGAGATATTTTAACATAATTTGATGTTATGTTAGAGAATAGAAAACTTTTACCCAAAAAAAAAAAAAAGGAATAGAAAGCAATATAAAAATAAATAAATCCTAAAACTATATTATTTTAACAAATTATTACAATAAGTTGTATTTATATAAAAAACAAATTGTCACAAATATAAAAATGTAATATTACAAATATAGAAATAAAAAAATAAAGAAGTAAAATATTATCAAAATAATTTGATTTTGATACATAATATATTCTAATATCTAATTTCTTTTTTCAAATTTAATATGGTATAATCAAAATTAGTTAAATTTGAAAAAGAGATTTAAAATTTTAGAGTTGTTTCTGCCAAAAAAAAAAAAAAAAAATTGAACCTATGGTACTTTTTTGCCTCCTTACCCCCCGCCCAAAAAAAACCGAAAAAAACAAAAAGGGATCTTTTCATTTTTAAAGGCTTTGGTCATTACTTTTTGAGTCTGTATTGCAATTAAAACTCTTTCAACAGTAGTAATAACTCAGAAATACTACCAATAATCCACAAGGATAGTGAACAAACTCGTGACATGGATACAACCCAGAAGATTAAAGTCATTTCCATCCACAATCAAGTTCTAGATATACAGAAGTATCGATATTTATAAAATTTATAATCATTAAATTATAATTTAATAATTACTATTTTTTGAGATGACAATATAAATTGATTGATCACGATTCTACTGCGCATATGTGAATACCCATGAAATTCCAAAAAAGTCTCAGTCGCAAGCAATGCGGTTAGTTTGTACGCAGGAGGCACGGCAAGGCGATGTAAATTCTTTTGCTGATCAAACAAAAATATTGTCGGCGGTGAGGAAGAGGAGGAAATCATGGTCCCCATCCAGCATATCTCTATCATGCAAGTTTGTCCTCATGAATAACATTAGGTTTTTCAGTAACTAAACACTAATAATTCTTAAATAAATTTTTGAATTTAAATTTTGTATATGAAAAAAATAGAAATCAGAAAAATTTTATTTCTTAAAGATCAAACCCTATTCAAATTAAAATTTAATTGAATTTAAACATAATTATCAAATACCAATAGTTTATTTAAAAAATTTATATGATCGGATACCAGCACCAAACCAAAGTTCTCAGCAAAGGTTGTAATCGGGGTTACTTTAAGCTTAGTGATAAAAAACTCTCATTAATTTTAAATGTTCAAGTGGCTGGTAGACGGTCTTTTTATATTGTCTAATAAGTATAATTAGCATAATATTCCATCTGATCTATAGAACATTTAAAGGGTAAATCACTAAAATTCTCATTTTTATCAAAAATTTATTTATTATTATTATTTTTTAATTTTTCAACTCAATTTTTACGATATCTGAATATTTATAAAATCTTTACACACTACCACTATTTTTATTTTTTCTCAAAAAATTAATAAGTAGAATCCTGCGTTTAGTAATCTTGAACCGCAATAGGTATTAACCAAAACTAATTAACTATTGAAATGGATTAAAACCAATAAAAAGTAAATCTTTTAAGAGGACCCATAAGGCACCATTCCCATGTATGTGCTCATACGATTACATATGATTGTCCCCATATCAAGAAATGAGATTCTTTGGATTCCTAGGCTTATGGCATGGCAAATCTAACAAATTGGAAGTCCTTTTCTGGTCCCCATTTTGTAAATTTGCCGAAGCTATAAAATGAGAAAAATAACAAAATGAGGGACCCAAAATATTGATATTTTGAAAATTTTTTGATATCAGATCAATCGGGATCTGAAATCATAATCCGATTAATCTAGTTCGAAACTTGTAATGGTCTATTCTGAGTGCTATCCTCCTAGTGTAGTCTTTTCTATTTTCAAGATTTAAATTTAAAATTTTAATTAAAATATCTAATATCATATCCTATTGTTGATATATTTTGAAAATTTTAATATGAAACTAAGACACTCACAAGTACCCGATAGAAAATAATTATTATTATAATGAAACCTATTTTAGAATTTATGAATAACCGATGTCGCTTTGTGTACCACTGCTAAGAGCTGTCGATATGGACTAAGCGCGAAAGGCCGGGCGAACCTGATCCTTAAAATGACAGGCCTTGGGCTTACGGGCTAAGGAAGGCCGGGCTGGGCCAGTCCAACCCAAAGGGCCATATTATATTTTTTAAGAAACCATTGCAGAGCCCAAGAAGGCCACCTTACCTACTGGCAAATTATGAGGGCGTGACCTGTTCTAGTTAATTGGAATTAGAAACAACAAACGCATATTCCTTCTTCCTTGGAGGAAGGGGGAAAAAGGGTTTGTTTGGAACAAGGTGTTATAATTTAATGTATGTGTTGGAATTAATTGAGACACATGCACCGAAAGTATTCATAAATAATTTTTGAAAAAAAATAAATATGGATTGGGTATAGGGTATAAATACCTCGAATGTGTAAGCCTCCAAAAAAAAAAATCGACCGTCCCTCGAACGGATCTCGTGGTCGGGATGGTGATCACGATGTTAATCGAACTACCACCGTAATACCACGACACCGCAACACTCAGTCTGGCGATTCGTTGTGACGAGAAAAATTCCCTGCTCGAAATTCTTCTCAACCCTCTATATTCTCTCTCTAAAAAATATTTTTTTCTCTCTAACCATTCACCCATGGTTATCATCTTCTTTAACGTACAATCATGAAGGAGTGATTAGTCTCCTTCCACAAAAATGTGATGCACCCAACGTGGAGAGAATCGGTTAAGATGTGGTTAGTAGCTATTACAAATGTCTAAAATGCCCCTCGTGGGCATTCTAAACTAATAGTATGCAATTAGTTTTGATAAAAATAAATCAAAGAAGGTTGATCCCACAGCCCAGCTTTCAATGGAATGCTAGGGTCCGCCTTTTACTTCAGAAAAAACAAATTAAACAGAAAAACAAAGAACAATAAGAGACCCCTTTTTGATCTTTAATCCAACGTTGAGGCGATTGACTCCATCATATAGTGATCTATTAAAATTTTGATTAATTTTGGGCATAGAAGGATATTTCCTCTCATTGTTATTGATTAAAATAGGGAATCAAAACATAACACAGTTATTTTTAAAATGGTATTGTGATCGCCAACATAATACAATTATTTTTAAAACGCGATTGTCAATTCCATCAGTGCTCAATTCTTGGAGACTTGCTATCGATTTTAGACACCTGTTGGAAATTATCAAAGAAATCTGGAATTTTTTTTTTCAATTGTTTTTCTTAATTATTTATAATTTTTTAATGATTTGATACGTATTTAGAGATATTTAGTAATATATTAATGATAGATTTCAGATACCTAACACCTATTTGGATTTCAAAATTGAAGTACAATAATATTAAGAAAACTCAATAAAAATAAAAAAGATAAATTGATTGGATTTAACTTGGCTTGCTTGAGAATGGGAGCATTGCCGGTGACTCTCAGATGAACCATAATTCCATTCCCAATCATTCCCACTCAACCAAGATATGAGATCATCATCAGTCTCCTTTTTGGAGCAAAGAAAGAAAAAAAGGGTAAAAAAGCATAAGATGAAATCCAAGAAACAACACCACCAGAACTTTGCGGGCCGACGTCGGCGATTCCGTGGTCATATCGCATACGCTTATAATTGCGACTTCTAAGTCTTGTGTGAGAACACAGAGAGAGAAGAGAGAGAGAGAGAGAGAGAGAGAGAGGGGGGGGACAACAAGTTGTTTGCGAATGACTTTAATATGGGCCCTGCAAATCACGGGCCCATATAGTGAAAAGTCCGGGCTGAGCCTGGCTGGGAACCTATTTTTCTAGGCCCAGCAGCGCTGGGTAGGCCGGCCCGTTACCTCCCCGCATCAGGCACATCCACCATGCATGTCATCGCAATATTTTATATTCCGAACTCGTTTAATTTAGTTTTATAACCTGATATCGATAGCAGTAGACTTGCATCCAAGGGAACCGAGTCCATAAAAAATTTGATCAACTAAATTTTAGTTAGATTGGACACTATAGGTTTAAGATGTGGTGTATCTACACAAAGATCGCTCCCAATTTATGATTTTTGGAGACTTACATCCGTTTAAAATCACATATAGAAAATATTAAGTCAGGTATACTTTTTTTTTTACTTATTTTTTTTGGTTATTTGTAATTTTTTAATGATTTGATAAATTTTTCTATGGCTCTTTGGTAATATATTGATGATGGATGTCCTAACATAATCATTTATTCATTAGTTCTCTAAGGTTTGTAATGTACAACTTGATGACAGAAAAAGAAAAATGAAAAGAAGGGGTTTGAATGTTTACAAGATTTGATCGGAGTTCTGCTGGGGACTGATGTCTCTTTTTTGCTGCAATTTCTACGTAAAATTGACTGATTTATCATAAGAGGTCTCACTCTATTTTTCTTCACACGACTAAATACTACTTCTTCCTCTTGACAGCTATCCAAAATTGCATTGGGGTTTTACTTGAGAAAATAGTGAATGAAGGGGAGCTCAACCTTTGCCCATTTTGTTTACTTTTCTGCCAAGTAAATATAAAACAACGATGCCTGGTGCAAAAAAAAAATAAAAAACAACAAATAAATCATCTGTCCCAAAAAAACAAAAAAAATTAAAAACGACAAATAAATCAAGCAACATCTACCGTGGCATTGGGATTAGGGGTGATCACAGTTCTGTTTGAACCGTTAATCAAATCGGAATCGATGGTTCAAAAATCGAATTGGAATCGATTTTTCGATTTCGGTTCAGAAACCAAAACCGGAACTGGAGACATCCGGTTCGATTCCGATTCCTAAATTTTAGGAACCGGAACCGGAACTAAGTATTTTTTATTAAAACCAGAATCGAATTTTTGAAAATAATTAGCTTTTACTTTTAAAGAAATACTAAACTCAGTCAAAATTCAAAATTTTTATTATTGTATCACAATTATAATAATAAATATGCACAAAAACTAAAGTCATTTAAAATTCAAATTTTTTATCATTATGTCATAACAATCAATATGCACAAAAATCAAAATCATTCAAAATTTAAAATTTTTATTATTGTGTCACAATCACAATAAAAAATATACACAAAAATCAAAATCATTTAAAATTCAAATCAAAGTCATACACAACAATCAATATACACAATAATCAAAATTATTCAAAATTCAAAATTTTCATTGATATGTCATAATCACAACAATAAACATGCACAAAAATTAAATTGTTTAAAATTTAAAATTTTCATTGTTTAGTCATAACAATCAATATGCACAATGATCAAAATTATTTAAAATTCAAAATTTCCATTGTTGTGTCACAATCAGAATAATGAATAGTACCATTGTGTCATAAAATTAAAATTTTAAATTATTTATAATTACTTTTATACTTTTCAAAACTAGTTGTCATACAACCTTTAGAAGGATAATTTTAGTCCTAAAAAATTTGAAATCTCTATAAATACCACTTCAATTTCATTTCCCTTCACAAATCAATTCTCAATTCTCAATTCTTACTTCTTATTATCAATATATTCTTACAATTTCACTCTCAATTTCTCAACTCTCAATTGATATTTACAATTTTTCATTTTCTCTCATATTCAATTGCTCGTTTTTCTTTCAAATTTCTAATCTTATTCGATTTCATTTATCAATTATGTTGAGTGATAGAGGTAAGAGTAAGATTGGAGAATCTTCCCAAAATGAATAATTTTATCTCGAGAATTTTTTGATACAAGAATCTCAACACGTCAACCTTGAAACTGAAAATGATGATCAAGAAGAGATGTGTACAGAAAAAGACAAAATGTTGAGATCCAATATTTTTAAGGTACATTTAAAAAAGAATCATTTACCAAATTGTTCAATACAAGTTATTTGCAATCAATGTGGGCAACAATTTAAATTCAAAGAAAGTTGAGGATATGAGACATTTAGAAAGCATTTGAATAACAAACATCTAACAGAAACTGGTATTGATAGAACACAAACTTAAATATCCGGATTTGTATCTTCTAATCTTTATTCTCTTTTTATTTATTCCGATGAAAAAAATATAGAAAAATTAGCTAAAATAATTACTATTGAACATTTATCTTTTAGTTTTTGTGAAAAAAATAGGATTTATTAATTATTATCAAAATGTTTTAAATCCTTCTGCAAAATGTGTGCCTAGAACTACTACTACACATACAACTCATAAACTTTATAAAAGGGAGAAAAATAATTTACAAAACTTTTTTAAAAATTTTAATAGTTAAGTTTCTGTATGTAGTGATATTTGGAGTGATCATCGGTAAAAACATTCATATATGGTTATTACTTGTCATTGGATTGATAATAATTGGAATATCCAAAAATGTATCATATCATTTTGAGTTTTTGATGAAAGATATACTACTGAAAATATTTATAAAATTATTAGTTCAATTTTACAAGAATATTATTTAATGAATAAAATTTTTTCTATTGGTTTTGATAATACTTATGCTAATACTGTTTCTATTAGAGATTTAGAAAATATTTGTGAACCTAGTTTAGGTGGTAAATTTTTTCATATAAGATATTCATGTTATGTATTAAATTTATGTGTTCAAGATAGATTAAAATCTCTTGAAATTTATCTTACCCCTATTAAAAAAATAATTTTTTATTTATGGAATTATTCACAAATAATGAAAAATTGGGCTAGATTTTGTAAAGAAAATAGGAAAAAACTTAAAAGATTTTCTAAAAATGTTCCAACACGTTAGAATTCAACTTATGAATTATTTGATGAATCGTTTTCTTATAAACAATTGTTATGTACATTTTTCACAAATAATGTTAATTCTATTAATTTATATCCACAATAATAGACTATTTGTGAAAAAATTTTAAATTTATTAAAAGTGTTTAATGATACTACATATACATTGTTTGGTGTTTATTATTCTACATTTTCATTATTTTTTCTAAAAAGTGTTAATATTGTAAATACTATGCAAAAATATGAAAATGATGAAAATTTTAAAAAATTCAATTTATCTAATCAAAATAAAATGGTGCAATTATTTTTGTGAAATTCCCGATATTTATCTTGTTGTTATTGTTTTTGATCGTAGATGTAAATTAGATGGTTTATTTGATTATTTAACTTTTTATATTTAAAATTTAGAAATAAATGATTATGATGTTATATAAAAAATAAATTACATTAGAAAATTAATTTTTGATATATATGTTGAATTTAGTGTGACATTTGATAATTCTAATCAATAATTTTCTCAATCTATCAATATTAGAGAATTTTTTAAAATGATCAAAGCAGAGCAACTATTATTTCAAAAACAAAAGAAACCAAAAGATTCAAATTCTACATCTGAAATTGATTTATATCTAACAATTTCTTTTGATTTTATTGTCTACCCATTTTTTAAAGATTTTCCAATTTTAGAATGGTGGAAAGAGTATACAAACAATTTTTTTATATTATCACAAATTACTAAACAAATTTTAGCAACTCCTGTCTCAACTGTGGTGGTTGAACAAACATTTAGTGCGGGAGGAAACATTTTGGATGAAACAAGATTATGTATGACTCCAGAATCACTTGAGATACAAACCTATCTGGATGATTGGTGTAAAGCAGATCTTATGCAACAAGAGATAATGAAAAAATATAATGAAGACTTATATAACATTACAATCGAAAGCACATCAACCGTTAGCTCTGACAACATTTCAGATTAAATCAAGCTAAGGGGATCAAATATTCAATTGGTAAGTGAACTACGAGAGTTTTGATTCCTTTAGGCCCCAAAAGGATACGTAGGCAGCTTAATTTATATAAATTAAGTTCAAACCATTTTCTTTTTTTTTTAATTGTAAAATCAAAAAATTAAATATGTAACATATTGTAATTATAACAATGATAATATATATATTTTTTGATTTGTTGATGTGAATTTATTGATCAAATATATTTCGATAAGAATTTTTTTACGATAAATGTTTGATTTAAAAAGTTACATAAAATAAATAAACCGGCGTAAGTCGAATCCCCACATACAAAACTTGAATTTAAATATAATTTAAATACAAGACAATTTAAATTAAAATAAGTCGACCGAATTAATAAATTGAAAAACAATATAGTTAAGTTACCTATTAAAGAGATGAAAAATTTAAAATTAAATAATTTAAATTTTGATTCTAAACGGTTCGAACTGAAACCGAACCATAAAGAACCGAAATCATCAGTAAGCGGTTCGGTTCTGGTTTTGGTGGATGATGAATTTGAACCGCCGGTTCTGGAACCAAAACCGAAACCAAAATCGTTGATAAGCGGATCGGTTTCGATTCCATTAGATGATGAACTCGAATCGGTGGCTTTGGAACCAAAACCGATGGTTCTGGAACCATGGTCGCCCCTATTGGGGATAATGAAAAGAAGTGATAGATGGCACCGGTTGTCACAATCTATTTTAAACATTGTCATAAGAGTTTCGATCCATTAGACCCTATCATAATCTCTTCATAGATAGAAACAACTTCTTTGTTATTTCTATAATTTGAATTTAAACAAAATATGTAACTCCCTATTTACTCCCATAACAAAATTTACAGACTCCCTCCACACTTCCTTTTTTCCTAAAGAAATTTCTTCTCTCTCTCTCTCTCTCTCTCTAGAGTTCTAGTGTGTGTGATAAAATGGCACTTCCCTGTCTGCCCAAAATTGTCATTTTCGAATAGACCCCTCAACATTTATTTTTTACAATTAGAACCCCATGAACTTTAATGTTATTTAATTGAGGCCCCCAATCTCTAATTGTGACAAATTTTTGAGTATAATACTTAGGTCAACATTCATAGCACATTAAAATAATGTTATAGTCATTATACTAACAAGAAAAAGTATGACATGTATTCGAATCTAGGGGTGATTACGGTTCGGTTCGAACCGTGAATCAAATCGGAAACCGGTTGTCCAAAAACTGAATCTAAAACGCTTTTTTGGTTCCAATTCAAAAACTAGAATAGGAGATTTATGATCGGTCCTGGTTCCTGATTTTTAAAAACCGGAATTGGAACCAAACCAGAACCGAAATCAGAACTAGGACTAGAATCGATTTATAATTGCTTTTATACTCTTCAGAGCTAATTGTTATACAACTTTTAGAATGATAATTTTAACCTTTAAAAAATATAAAACCTCTATAAAACAAATAAATCGTAAAAACATGTGGACTTTTTTTCTTTAATTGTAAAAATAAAGAATTAAATATGTGATATATTGTAATTATAAAAATAATAATATATTTTTTTTTCGTTAAGTGACGTGAATTTATTGGCAAAATATATTTCGATGAGAATATTTTTATGATAAATATTTCATTTAAAGAGTTATATAAAACAAGTAAAACCGCGTTAGCTAAAAGTCCACATGTGAAACTTGATTTTAAACAAATTTAAACATAAATCAAATTAAGTTAACATAAATCGATCAGATTAATGAATTGAAAACAAAACAGTCAACTCAACCTATTAAAGGGATAAAAGAATTTAAATTAAAGAATTTAAATTTTGATTCCAAACAATTTGAATCAGAACCGAACCAGAACTGTCGGTAATCGGTTTGGTTCCGGTTTTAATGGATGATGAACTAGAACTGGCAGTTCTAGAACTGGAATCGGAACTTATGGTAAGCGGTTCGGTTCCAATTCCATTTGATGATGAACTGGAATCGGCAGTTCTGGAACCGAAGTCGACGGTTTTGGAATCGTGGTCACCCATATTCGAATTACAATTTTTGCAATGCAATTTAAGCATTAGAGAACTTAGAATTTAGATTTAGTCATTAAAAGATAAAAGAATTGCTCATAGGCTCGGTTTAGCCCGAAACTGGATTGGAACAGACCCAATTTTAACTGCACTAGATTTAGCACATGCTTCCTCATTCTGTACTAGGATAGAAGTGTGAGAAATATGTTCGGTTATAGTTCACAATTCCTAAGAATCATAGCCATATGGAAACCACAAACGAACTGTCGGTCCAGAAACTACATCACTTGTTCCCTTGAACATTTTTTTTTGTCTTGCTTCGGTCTCAAAATCATTCACCAAGAATCAATGAAACCAAGATGAAATCAATTAAGATACATAGAGATTTCTCTTGATCAGTTAAGGTGATTATTTTAATCAGTTTCTTTCATATTAGTGTAAAATTTTGTTGATTTTTCTTAGATCAACGATTAAAGATGATCAAAGGAAAGAAAGATTTCTCCACAATAAAGTTGATGAAAGGTGATTGAAGAAAGTCCATTGAAGATCAATGAATCTTTCGAAAAGGAAACAAAAATTAGTGGTTAAAGAGAAAATAAATTTTGGAAAGAAAATGAAGATTTGATTTTTATGATCATTAATTAAAGAAGTTATCTCCTTCAATTTCTAACTCTCTTACTTTGAAGATATGGAATTGATCGAAAATAAATTGATCAAGAATAAATGAAATCAAGGTTAAATTGAAACAAATTCTCTCCATCAATTTCTCTGAAGTTCTTTTTTCATTGATCCTCATCATCAACGATGTTATGCATGTTCATCATTCTCATCTCTTTGTCGTCATCGTTGATTTTGTGTCTTCATTGATTTCTTTAATCTCCGTTGCCCTTGCCTCTCTCCTTTGATTTCTCTAAGAAATTGAGGGAGAAAGAATAAAGGTTGATTCGTATCCTTTATTTGTTTGCTTGTTTATGTTTTCTTTCAAGTTAAAAGTGGACCAAAGATTGGTGAGAAGTATGAATAAGACCATATTTCATACACTAGATCCATGTCCAACTTTTGTTTGTGTGGGGAACCAGAGGCTAGTGAACAAGTCTATTGAAGGGTCCAATAGCAAATAGGACTTAAAAACCTTTGTAACAACTATTAACTATAAAGTTAGTAGTTAATCATAGTTAATAAGAATAGTTAGTGATTAATTGCGATTGTAAGATTAGTTAGTAGTTAATAGATTGGTTAATAGTAGTTAATAGATTGATTAGTAGAAATTAGTATAATTAGATAATAGAATTAATATAAATAGTAATATCAAAATATGTAATGGGTATTGAATGAAATTGTATAGTAATTTCTCTTCCTTCCTCTTTGTATTCTCTCTCCCTCTCCCTCTCTATCTCCTTCTCTCTCTCTCTCTCTCTCTATCCATCTTTTTATCATCGTCTGTACAGTTTGGTTGTCATAAATTGGTATCAGAGTCTATGAATCCTTGGATATCCTTAAATAATGATAGAAGAAACTGGGTATGAAGCCATCAAAATTAAAAAAGGCTGTCTCTGTGGGAATGAAGAATGGAGGAACAAGATCAAAAAATATAAACTTTTTTTGGCAAGAATGAATGACAACTTCATCACTATCATAAATATGGTGTATAAAGACAAGCCCGAAGAATACGAAAAAATGTATAAGTGTTTTATCCAACCTACCCCTATTGAAGCAAGATCGACAGTGGTTGAAAGACCTCAGTTGTTCGAAATAGAATCTATTAATGATAATTTTTTGGAAAACCCTTCAAAGGTTGAACTTCTAGGGTTCACTGAGAAAAATTCCTTGCTAGAAGCAAGATTTCAATTGTTCAAAAAAGAATTTGTTGATAGTGGGTTATTGTTAAGCTCTCCAAAGAACAGACAAAATTCTTTACTAAAAGGAAGTTCAAGAAAAGTCTCTCTTAAATTCTCCCATCTTTATTTTTCTTCCACTACTCTCCCTACAACTCAAGTGAAATCCATTATTTGTCTCTATCACCTTATCTCTTAACATAAATGGAAATTCTGATTCAAAATTCATGGATTTAAAGTCTCAATTCTTTGTTTCCCATCCTTAAGGACAAGAATGTCTTCAAAGAAGGGAAGATTTGTAACAACTACTAACCATAGATTAGTAGTTAATCATAATTAATAAGGATAGTTAGTGATTAATTGTGATTATTTATTTAATTGTTAATAGATAGATTAGTAGTAGTTTATAGATTCGTTAATAGAAATTAGTAAAATTAGTTAATAGAAATAGTATAGATAGTAATCTATCTAATTGCACAAGGGATATAATTGTATTCTCTTTCTCCCTTTTTGTATTCTCTCTCTCCCCCTTTTTTTCTTTTTCTTTTTTTTTTTTTTTTTTTTTCTCTTTTTCTTTTTCTTTTTCTCCTTTTTTCTTTTTTTTTTTTTTTTTACAATGTAAGTTGAAAGGGTTCAAGATTTCTTAAAGTTCGAGGGATATAATTACACAAAGTGAAAGTTAAGGGATCTGTTTGTAAATGGCAGACAGTATTGTAGCTTTTCTTTCTTTTTTTTTTTAATCAGTGGGATTATTTTGCTCTAATCTCATTCTTATCTATTTTAGATTAATGATATATATATTAAGAAAATTGTTGTCGAATCTTATTATTTTGATAATAACAAAACCTTACATATGTTACTAATCAATTTACCAAGTGTGTAAAATTTTAAAGATATTAATTTATCAAATAACACAATCTTTTGTGGGTAGAAGTTGAGATTCTATAGAGGTGTCTGAACAAAAATTAAGTTGTCTGAATACAAGCATAGAATTTGTTAGCATAGAAGTATCATCCTTCTGTAGAAGGAGTCATGAATTATCCAGAAATTGTAGAATCTGAGCAGATTTGAAGCAAATGCGATTTTATCTCAATCCAAAACCTAACTTAGCATATTAAATATAGATTGAGTACTGTATTTAGCCTAAAATCATGCCTAAATATATCATCCGGTGATTGAAAATTCAAATTTAAAGTTTTATTAAAGGTAAAGTGATGATTCAAATTTTAAAGTATTTTCTTAGAAGATAACAACTGGTTTCCAGGAGTTGTTTCGTTAAGTATAGGTTCTTTATTGGTCAATCATTTTAAAGTTTGGATCTTTCACATATTAAGGGGATTGTTGATCTTTGAATTTGAAAAATAACAGTGATAAAAATTAGAGATTTTGAAGGAGAAAAACACACTGGAAAGTTGGATCTCTGATTTTTTCTGCTACAAGTTGATTCTGAAGTTTACTTTGAGCTTTTAAATCTTCTTGGATGGAACATGTTTAACAACGACTAAAAGTGGGTTTTATAGAGCAACATTTAGACATATTCAGAGCTTTTATAGATTTTATTCAATTAACACATAGTGAGAAATATGATCTGAAAAACCCCTTCAGGATCAACTTCATCTGCCAAACTTTTCTGACAGACCTTGAGTTTTTGGGTTTTCTTGTATTTGTAACTTGTTGATTTGAGTTTGTAAAGTCTCAGCAGCTAGGAGACAGTGTGAGAAACACTTTATTGGTTAGATAGGCTAGTTAAGTGAGAGTTAAAACCATTTTTTTGTTCAACTAAGCCATGTTCAAGAAGAGAAGTTACAGGTCATCTGTAAAACCTGAAGTTTACGGTCTAATTGCATGAATGACTTGTAACCTATAGAATGAATTTTGATGTTATAATTTGAACTATGAAACTTGGTGAATTAGGAAATGGAAATTAGACTTGGTGTGACCTAGTGATGAACTCCAATTCCTAAATTTTAATATTGAAACCCAAATTTTGTCTCATATTTGAGTTCAAATTGTAGAGTTCAAAACTAGACATAAATCCACCAAAAAGCCTAAATTCCTTGAGCCCATTTAGAAATCCAAAACTTTAATTAGAGCTCTTAAAACTTCTCCAACATTTTTACCCTCCTTTCCTTTTGTTCTCTTTCATTCTTTAGGAAACAAGAGTTAAAAAAGTCAAAAGGGTTACAAATGATAGCATTTAATGTTACTTTTCCCATGTGGTGAGTCACCTTTGAAGAAATAAAAGAAAAATTGGGGTAATTGTATTTTTTGTGTGTGTATTAATTGTGAAAAAGGAGAGAGAGATAAAGAGAGAGAAAGAGAGAGAAAAAGAGAAAGAGAGAGAGAGAGAGAGATGTTCACCATTCTTGAAGTTTCTTGAGTTCTTTACCTTTTATCTTCTTTCTCCTTCACTTCATCCAAATTTTTCAAGCAACTTTGAGCCAAATTTTTGATCTCTAGACTCTACTAGTTCACTCATAACATCATTTAGCAAGCACTTAAGTAGAACATAGGAAAAGAATTGAGATTGAGACAAGTTGGTGAGAGGAGTGTGCATTTTGGAGATGATTTTGTTAGATACTTGAGAAATTCTTGAATCAAGTCTAAGCTAAACTTTAAATTCATGGTTTTAAGTTCATATTTATCATTGAAATCATGGTGAATATCAGGTTTGATGATCTGAACATAGAAGGATGAAGAAAGATTGAAATAAAGATAGAAATCTTAAATTCTTGCAAATAGGGCAGTGTGACCATGATATACTGTTTTAGTTATAATTTTTTTTGCACAAAGACAAATCAAGTAAGGTTTTCTGCATATGAAACTAGACTTCCATATCTTGAAAATGAGATATGATTCGTTGAATTCTGATAAAAATTGAATTTTTAATGATTTTTCAAAATGAGACATTCTGTAAAATAATCCCCCTGTTTTTGCCCTGTTTCGACTAAGATTTTGGTTCGATTTTGAGATGCCTTCTAGGCTGAAATCATCTAAACTCTGAACATGAAATTTTTAGAGATAAGAATTATGTGATTTGGATATATGTAGTGAAAGTTACAACCATTTTCCCATGACTACACAGATTGGAAATTATGTAGTTAAGACCACATAGAATAAATCTCCATGTCTTTATGTAATTGGAGTAGAACTAACCTATAAACATAAAAATTGTTTTTTTATGGCTAGTTTTTAAGTGAAAACTAGAATTTTTACAATCCAAGAATGCTAATTCAAAGTATAATTATTTTTTTAAGACATGAAGATATCAGAATGAACATTGAAAATGGGTAATGAGCACTTTAAGTATAGAGTTACATTTTCCATTTTCCAAATCACATATTAAACCTTTTATTAGTATTGAATAAAACTCTAACCCTAATTCTATATTGTGATCTATACAATCAACTAGATGAAGGTCATTCGAATAAGGATAGGCTTAAGAATCTGGATTAGTGGGAGTGCACAATTTCCCCAAACAGTAAGTGAGACTTCTATGTTTTGCTAATGAGAAATGTTTTATCTGTTTTGAAAAATCACACTTTGAAATACAGTTTTATAATTCCATTTGAGTGTGATGTGTTTTCTTGAAATGATGATGTTGGAAATGTTTGTTACATGATTTACTTAGTATTGTTGATTAAGGTTTATTGAGACAATGATGTATATGGGTTGCAAGTTGGTTTTGAAATTTGTTTTGTGAATGAAAATTCTATTTTTGGTGACCGACTGTTCACGTAACTACTGTACTTTATTGCTCACTCATGACCGGCGGAAGAAAGAGCGGTATGAGTGGAGTTAGATATTGGATTGGGGTGGTGTGATGCAGGGCATTTACCTATCCAAGATTACAGTTGGTCAGCCATGAGTCACCAATGGTGATATCCAAGGCAACACTAAGGACGGGACACTTTTAGAAAAATGAATGAATAAAAACTTTTGGTGGTTTTAGTCCTTGACCCCGGCCAAAGTCTTGGATTGAAAAAGATGTTTTCGTCAGTTCCAAAGTTTTAAACGAAATGCAATCTATTTGATGCAAAGAGAAATGTTTTTTACTTTAAATATATTAATTGTTAATTCCTTGTGAATGTTTTTACAATGATAATATGGAATTTATTGATAATAATTTTAGAACATGATCACACTCTCACTCATTGGCATGTATATAGATTTCTTACTCACTGAATACATTTATACTCATCTCCCTCTTTATTTTGTATTTTCAAGTTTGTAAATATTAAGTGCAAATAGAGAGATTTCTTTGGAAGATCCGTGAGACCCATTTTGATTGGAGTCATACACTTCATGTAAGATGATATCATTTTGAGGTTACGTAGTTGTAGATGGATCCATGGAAAGGTCAATGGAAGCGGAATTATATTGTATTATGAGTTATTTGTATAAAATTTAATATTTTTGTATATATTTATTCATGTTTTGATTGGTCACTTTGTATTAAAGTGAATGAGAATTTACTTACTTCATTTTGGGAGTGGTCATATGGATAATGGTTTATGATTATAAAGAATTGGATGTGGATTAAATTCAGATTCATAACAGGTTAGCCTTATGGGGTCTCGAAATACGTGCCTAGGGTTGCACGTAGTTTGAGATAACATGATGATTGTCACGTGCTTGGATTCGAGGATCAGGACGTGACATCGTTAACAAAAGAGAGTTGTATACATATTTGTAGCTCTCTTCGAATAATGAAAACTAGTTATTGCTGGAACTCGACTTGTTGAGTTAGAAGAGTTGATGTATGTATAATACCGAACCACTGTAAATCGGGTTTGTTTTCTTTTCCCTTTTCTTTTATTTTTCCTGCACATTTGCATGCATTTTTTGCCTTAGGAATATTTAGATTAATTGGAGACTAATCTAAAAAAATTTGAAAATAATCAATTCAAACCCCCTTCTTAATTGTTATAGGGACCAACAAATGGTATCAGAGTAAGTGTTCTTTCTCAAAAAAGTGCTCACTTTTAAGCCAAAGATCTAATGACATCACACTTAACTTTTGGCCAACCCACTAATAGGACTCCATACTTTGATGGAGTGAATTTTTCTCATTGAAAGTATAGGATGAAAACTTTTATTTTAACGACCGATTATGAGGCATGGTAAGTCATAGCCTCTAGAAATTTAGATGTTAAAGACCCTATAATAACAGAGGATGATAAGAGGAAAATTAAAAAAAAAAAAAAAAACTCTAGAGCAAAGGATATACTCTTATGTGCTATTTCTCTTGCAGAATCAAATCTTGTTTCTTCCTCTACTACAACTAAAGATATTTGGGACAAATTATGCATTATTCATGAAGCAACAAACACCATAAAAGAGATAAGAATTAATCTTTTAATGCAATAATATGAACTCTTCAAAATTCAATTAGGAGAATTGATAAAAGATATATTCAACAAACTCATAACTATCATAAATGATTTGGATTCACTTGGAAAGACCTTTTCAGACATAGATCTCATAAAATAAATTTTGCAAGTTCTTCTTAGAGCCTAGAAAGCCAAGAAAATAGCAATCGAGGAAGTTTTAGACCTATCTAAGTTATCTTTAAATGAGTTGAGAGGAAACCTAATGACTTATGAAGTAGAAATCTATCATTTTGCAGAAAATGATGGGAAGAAAAAAATCATTGCACTTGTGGCAAAGGAGGAAGCAAAATCTAAAAAAGTCAGTAGCGAAAATGAGATAGATTTATTGGTTAAAAGGCTATCTCGAGTGCTCAGAAAGAGATGTAAGAAATATGTAAAATTTAAGAAAGATGATGTCTTTCAAAAGTAAAAAAATGATGTAGGTAAAAGCACCGAAATGAAGGAAGAAAAGGAGGAACTGATTTGTTATGAATGCGAGAAACCTAGATACATCAAATATAAATGTCTAGTCCTTTTAAGAAGATATAAAAATTTTAGAAAGAGAGAAGAGCAATGATGACATTGGATGAATCCGATTTAGAATCAGACAGTTTAGAAAGTACAAATTCTTATTTTGATGTTAAAAATGTGATTAATGTAATTATTAACTTAAAATGCAGAATAGTTGAACTAGAAAATAAGAAAGAAGTTTTGAAACAAACTAACTCAATTTTATACTCTGAAAATGAGATTTTAAGATATGAAAATATTACTCTAAAAGATGAAACTAGTTCTCTGAAAACTAAAGTAGATGACTTGTCCTTGTTAATTAGAAATATATTTCAAAAATTCGATGAAAATGATGAAAAATTGACTAGATTTCTTGCAACACAAAATAAAAAAAAAAGAAGATATTTTTAAGAGGGGTTGAGGTTATCAAAATGAAAATGGATCAATTTTACAAATTAAAAGAACTATATTTGTTAAAGAAGCAGAAAATAGGCAAAACAGAAACACACAAACCGCAGATTTAAGGAATAGAAACGAACCATTTTATTTTCACAGAAATTTCAAAAATTTGATTTTTTAAATATAAAATATAGATATAGAGATAATTTTCAGAAAATGAAAAATAATTTTTCATACTATTATTGTCATACTCTCTCTCTCACTCTCTCTTGCTCTCAATGCTCACTCTCACTCTTGCAATGATCTTTGCCATTGACCGCTAGCTCCACCCAAACTCTCGCCTCGACCGTTTGAACAACTCTCTCACATTGCTTGACTAGATAATTAGTCTCACCCCTTCCTATTTCTCTCTCTCTCTCTTTCTCTCTCTCTATCTATCTCTCGAGCCCTCTCCCTCTCTTTTACTTTCGAAAACCTACCCACCCAATCTCTCTCTCTCTTTATTGTGGCTTCGTAATCTCTCTCGACCTACCTCCTCCTCTCTTTCTCTCTTGCGATCTCTATCTTCCTCCCTCTTGCGAGCTGTCTCACTTTATCTTTCCCTTCAAACTGAGACGACCTAGATCTACCCCACGATTGTACCCCTGGCCCAGATCTATCTCTGTCCAACCCAGATCACATACACATACACACACACTCTCGCTCTCTCTCTCTACACCTCTCTCTTTCTTTGCCCCTTGGTTTTCTGCCTCCCTTGCTCTCTGCCTTTACCCTCGCTGATATCTACCTTCCTCCCTTGTTCTTTGCTACCGTTCCTATCTCTTGATCGCATTCCCTTCCCTTCCCACTATTTGCTTAATATTATTATTATTAATACTATTATTCTGTGCCATTAGTAATTTTTAATTCGTTTAATATTTTCTTAATATTTGCTTAATATTCTGTATTATTTATAGCATTCCCTTCCCCTCCCACTATGCCCTTCCCTTCCCTCTCCACCATTGTTTCTTCTGTGTTTGAATTCGCATTTTTCTTCTATGTTAGTTTCCCACTATTTGCTTAGTTTAGTAATTTTGTTAACTTGTCAATTGTTGCCCTTCCTTATGCTATTTTGTAGGAAAATCTTGTTTAGTACTAACGAGCCTACTATTGCTAATTTTGATTCTTCTTGTTTGATTTGGACATATGAAATTTCATGCAATTTAGTTTACTTTTTATCTTTATGGACTGTTTATTGTTATATTAGAAATACTATTATTATTAGTAATACAACCATATTTATTATTGTTATCATTATTGCTATTATTACAATATTATTATTACCATTAATATTATTAACATTACCATTATTTGTAGTAGTAATTCTATGAATTTAAAATTATTAAAATTTAAAATATTTCAAACTCAGAGCGGTATAGTTGTAATATAAAATCTATAACTCTATTATTATTATAGCTATATTATATTATATTATATTATATTTTTATTTTATTTTTTATACTATTTCTTTTATTTCTCTTTTTTTTTCTTTTTAATTCGTTTTACTATATTATTATTTCAAAAACTCCGTCACGATCGATTTCAAATCCGAATAAAGGAGTAGAGTTACGATAAGTCGATAGTCAGCGTAAAATTGTTTATCAAATAAAAAATGAGAGACAAATATAGAAAAACTTTTGGGACGTCATCTCCTCAGCGACGCGATGCATCGGATCCTAGATGTAGTGACAAGTTACCAAGGGATTCTAAGGTGCAGATAAATAAGTTAATCCATGAAGATAGGATCCGTCTAGCCACTTGGAACATAAAATTTTTGACCGGTAAGTTAGGAGAGAAAGGAGAAGTAATAAATAGACAAAAAATTTATATTATGTGTTTTCAAGAAACTAAGTGGGTAGAGGAGAAGCCTTGAATAGTTGTATTACGGACATAAGTTTTGGTATACAGGTAGGGATAGAATTAAAAATGAGGTAAAAATAATTGTATATAAAAATCTAGTAGAAAATGTATTAGAGATAAGAATGAAGAGAGATAAAATTATACTTATCAAGTTAGTAAATGAAGAAAACGTAGTTATATAGTAAATGTGTATGCACCCCAAATAGGTATAAATACAATTAGTAAAAAATAATTTTAAGAGGATTTAGAAGAATTTATACAAGTCATACCTAGTGGAGAGAAGTTATTTATTAGAAGAAACCTAAATGGACATGTAGAAGAGAGGAATGAATGATTCAAAACTGTACATGGAAATTTTAGATTTGGTAATAGGAATGAGGTGAGAGGTACCATCTTAGAGTTTGTCACAGCATTTGATTTGATACTCGTAAACACTTTCTTTAAGAAAAAAGAATCGTACATAGTCACATGTAGAAGTGTGTCCAATACTAGTCAAATAAACTTATTTCTCACTAGGGGATATGATAGAATGATCTGCAACGATTGTAAGGTTATACCAGGAGTGAGTATAGCAACTCAGTATAGACTCCTACTGTTAGATATAAGGATGCATAAAAAATAAAAGTAGTATCGTCTCTTTGTAGAGTTAAGAGTTAAATGGTGGAAGCTGAAAGGAGAAAATGTGACGATTTTTAGAGATAAATTAATAAGTAATAAATTGGTCCGCTAATGATGATGTAGAAATGAAATAGAAAGAGATGTCTACTAATATTAAGAGTATAGATAGGTAGGTTCTTAGTATATCTAAGGGTCAGGTCGCAATAGGTATGAAATCATTGTGATGGAACGAAAAAATGTAAATTGCTATCCGAACCAAATGAGAGTATTATACGAACCTTAAAGGTAACAATAGTAGTAATGCATATAAAAAATATAAAAGTATAAAAAAAAAAAGATGAAAAAGATTATTTACGAATTAAAGAGTAAGGTGTATAACAAACAATATAAAAGATTGGAAACTAAAGACGGAGAAAGAGAGGCCTACAGAATTGCTAAACTAAGGGAGGAAAAAAGAAAAGATTTAAATGATATTAGGTGTATTAAGAGTGAAACCAATAAAATACTTGCAAGGAATGAGAACATAAGAAAGGGCTGGAGAGACTATTTTGATAATCTCTTTAATATTAAGAGTACGATAAATATAAGAAATATCAACATACTTGTGGAAGAGGTTAATAGAGATTTTAAACGAAAAATTTATCCCCATGAAGTG
Organism: Dillenia turbinata; assembly: GCA_037126225.1. NCBI lineage: Eukaryota > Viridiplantae > Streptophyta > Magnoliopsida > Dilleniales > Dilleniaceae > Dillenia > Dillenia turbinata. The sequence continues at coordinate 7,650,417 of JBAMMX010000018.1, read as the reverse complement.
AATGAGGTCCTAAAGAGAATGAAAAATAATAAAGCAATAGGACCTGTGGAATTCCTATTGAAGTGTAGAAATATTTGGGTGAATTTGGTAGAGTAACGTTAACGAATATTTTCAATAAAATTTGGCAAATCAAGAGAATGCCCTAAGTATGGAGGGACAACACACTTGAACTACTATATAAGAGTAAAAGAGATATACAAAATTGCTCCAACTATAGAATAATTAAATTTATGAATCATACCATGAAACTATAAGAGAGTAATAGAGCATAAATTGAGATTGGAAAAAAATGTATTTCAAAATCAATTTGAATTTATGACAAAAAGATCCACCACCGAAATAATCCACTTGTTAAGATATTTGATGGAGACATATAAAGCACAGAAGAGAAACATATATATGATATTCATTGATCTAGAAAAAACATATGATAGGGTTCTTAGAGAGGTATTGTGGTGGGTACTGATGAAAAAAGAAATTTTCTTGAAATATATTATTCTCATTAGAGATATGTATGAGGAAGCCATAACCAATGTAAGAATTTGCTGAGATCTGAACTATAGTTTTCATATTAACATTGGATTTCATTAAGATTTAGCATTAAATCTCATCCTTTTAGCAATAGTAATAAATGAAATCGCAAAAATATTTAAGATAAAATATCATGGTGTATATTTTTTACAGATGATATAGTATTTGTTGATAAAATTAGAGAGAGTATTAGTATTAAATTAGAGTTATGGAGGGTCACTCTGAAATTCAGAGGATTTAGATTGAACAAATAAAAAACCGAGTATATAAGATGTAGATTTAGTGACAATTATTAGAATGATGAAGAAACGATTAGCTTAGATGGACAACTTGTACCAAAAAGTAAACACTTCAGATATCTTGATTCCATCATTTAAAATGATGTCAATATAGATGATGATGTGAATCATAGAATTTAAGCAGTTTAGATGAAATGAAAAAAAACATCCGGAATTCTTTGCGATTGTACGATACCACTGTATTTGAAGGGAAAGTTTTATAGAATAATGGTAAAACCTATACTGTTGTATGGTGCCGAATACTGGACTATTAAACAACAATAAGAACAAAAAATAGTGATAACAGAAATGAGAATATTTAGGTGGATATGTGGTAAAACTAGAAGAGTGAATAAAAAACAAAGAGAATCATAATAGGTTGATAGTTAGTTCAATTATGGATAAGATGCGAAAATGTCATCTGAGGTGGTTTGGCATGTGCAAAGAAGACCCAAAAACACACCGATTAGGAGGATCGAGAATTTAAATATATGAAATTTAGTAAAATATAAAGGTAGACCGCTATAAATTTGGATACATATTATTCATAAAGACATAACAGTTGTTTAGATGAAGTGATAGTTTTGGATAGAAATGAGTGGTATAGGAGAATCTGTACAAATTAAACCAATCTCTCTCTCTGTTTTTTTTTCCTTTAACCTTCCTCATATTTGTCTCTTAAATGACCGACCCCAATTGTTGGGATTAAGATTCTGATTATTATTGTTGTTACTATTATTGTCATAAATATGGTAATATTACAAAATTTTTCTTTTAAAATTAAACAGACTTGGTAAACATCAAGATAAATACAATATCGATATAACATTGCTTTCTAGAGGACCCAATCTTGTTTGACTTCCTAAGAACAGATGATACTCTATTTTATTGTATAGGAATATGAGACAAAAATTTAAAAAAAAAATGGTATGTGGATTGTAGATATTCAAGACACATGACGAGAAATGTCTCATTATTCAAATAGTTAGTAAAGAAAGATCATGAAGTGGTGACCTTTGGTGATAACAAGAAAGAAAAGATCATTGACAAAGATACCATCAGTATAAATTCTACATCTATTAAAAATATTTTATTTGTAGATAAATTGATGTATAATCTTTTAAATATGAGTCTATTGTATGACATGAGTTATGATGTGTTATTTAAAAGAAATAAGTGTATTGTCTTTATTGGTAAAACATAATAAAATATTTTTGAAGAATTTCTAGGTTATCCATTAAATAGTAAAACTTTTAAAATTTTTAATTAAAAGAATTAGAGTTGTGGAAAAAACAGTTAATGTAAAATTCCATAAAAATGAATTTCAAGACTTAAAAAATAAAGAAAAGAATAAAAATATAATAAATCCCCCACGATGATAATAAAAATAAAGCTGTAGAAATTGAAAATGGGTTTAGGGAAGAGATCATTAGAAATTGAAAATTTTCACATAGTCACTCAAAAGATGATATTATTGGTGATATAGATGAAAACATAAGAATTATGTCAAGTTATAGAAATATAGAGAATTAATTTGTATTATTGTTTAACATAGAGCCAAAAAACACAGAGAAATATGTGTAAATAGAAAATTATTGTATTCAAATCTTATGGCAAAAATAACAACTAAAATATTATGAGTTGAATTATAATAACATTTTGATAAAATGTAATAATACAAGTGCTATATGTCTTACAAAAAATCTCATAAATCATTATAGGTGTAAATACATAGAAATTAGACACCATTTTATAAGATATCATATTTTAAATGAAAATGTTGTTTTACAATATATTGATACTAAAAATCAATTAAGAGATATTTTTATAAAACTTTTAGATAAAGAAAGATTTGAATTCAGTAAAAATGAGGTTAGAATTTGTTTCCTCTTTAGAAAGAGAAGTATAAAAAAAATCAAAATGTTCTATAGAAACATAGATAGAATTAGAAAATAGTGGTTCTATAGGCTAAAAAAACTTTGTTTCTGTATGATCTTCTATGTACTGCCGGTTCTATCCTAATGAAAACTCTATTTCATTTCTATGTTTTGATGAATATTTGCAATTTTTGAATCTAAATTTAAGTTTTCTTATTTTTTGATGATACAAAAAGGAAAAAATAGAGAAAATCTAAAAAATGGTGAAAAGTTATGCAATTTCTAAATCTATATCACCAATAATATCATCCTATGAGTGACTAGATAAAAATTTCTAACTTTTCATGGTTTATTCTGTAGATTCATTTTCAATTTTTACATCTTTTTTTTTATCATTTTCATGGGAAATTTCTTGTAGTTTTATATTTTCATTATTTTCTTCATTTTCTAATTTTTAAAATTCATTTTTATAAAAATTGATATTAATTGTTTTTCTACAACGTTAGATTCTTTATTAAACACTCTAAATGTTTTACTATTTAATGAATAATTTAAAAAAAAATTCTTTTATAGATTTTTCATGAAATTTCCCTAGAGTGTTTAAATTATTTTCAAAATGTAACATGTGTAACTAAATATATGAAAATATAAAATACTAAGTTTTCTATTTTTAAAAATTTCATAAAAGGTTTTATTTGTCAAAAGTTTAAAATAAACTTTTTTAATTATATAACATGCCGTAAAAGCGGATTCGACCCACACCACTAGTATTTAGCATAGTCTTAGTTATTTCTTGAATTATCTTATTTCTCATTCAACTATTCCATTTTGTTAAGGTGAATAGAGAGCCAAAAAATTTTAATTAATCCCCCTTTTATTATAATATTCTAAAAATTCTATGTTTTTAAATTCTCTATCATGATCTGTTCTTAACCTGACTATTTTTAAACCTTTTTCATTTTTAATTTTCTTAACAAAAATTTTAAAAGACTCAAAAGCCTCATTCTTATTTCCTAAAAACAATATTCAAGTAAATCTAGAAAAGTCTTCTATAATTACTAAACCGTATTTATATCCTCCTAAATTTAGGCTCTAATTGGTTCAAAAAGATCCATATGTAAAATTTCTAATAGTTTAGAATTTGAAATATAATTTTTATTTTGAAAAGATGATTTTACTTGTTTATTAAGTGAACATGCATTACAATTTATATATTCTTTTAAAGAAATTTCTAGAATACCCCTTATAATTTTTCTTTTGATAATTTTTCTAATTATTTAAAATTTATATAACCTAATTTTTTTATTCCATGCAAAAATGTCATTGTTTATGAATATTAAACAATTTTTCTTTAGCTTATCAATATTGTTAAATCTACTACATAAACATTTCATAATCTAATTCTTTCAAAATTTTGTTTTTTACCTCATTATCAAACATAATGCATTTATTTTTTTTAAATAGTACATTATACCCTAAATCACATAATTGACTAACACTTAATAAATTATGCATCAATTCATAAACAAATAATATATTATTTTATGGTAATAGAATTTATATCCATAGTACATTTTCTAATGATTTTTTCTTTTTAGTTGTCTCCAAAGATTACTACTCGATGATCTTTTCTTTCAAATTTTTTAAACAATGAAACGCCTCCCATCATATGTCTCGAGCATTCGCTGTCGATATACCATTTTCTTTGACTCTCGCCTCTTGTTCCTGCACAATAAAGAAAAGAATCATATGTTCTTAAGAATTCAAACAAATTTGGGTCTTCTAGAAAATAAACTTGTATCAGAATTAAATTTTTCTTGAGATATACTAAATTTGTTCATGAAATAATTTCTAATAAAGTGACCAAATTTGTGACATATATAGTAAGAAAAATTATTTTTATTTTTAAATAATTAAGTCTATAATTTCTATAACTATAATTATTCTAAGCAAACATTGTTTCTTATACTTAGATCCAGTACTCTATTTTTTTGACATTTTACTTTTTCGCGATAACTTCTATGGGTGCCTCTATGCATGCTTTTATGCTAATTTTTTACAGTTTGTGAATATTTAATTCGTCCTTCTTCTACAACTTTAACAAAAATAATTTTGTTACTTTTTGAAGCAATTTCTAAATCATTTTTATACTCTAAGCCAGTTTTGGAAAAATCTTTGAATCGAAAATAGTTTTGATAATTTTTCTTAACTTTTATAAAATTTCTGAAATATAGTTTTTATAAATTTTGACAAATTTTCTATCCTATTTTTAAGAATTTTAATTTCATTTCCAAACCTGCATTTTCAGTTCTTATTGCCTCTAACATTTTCTAAGATCATATTCCCACAGTTAAAGTCTGAGATAATTTTCAACAGATTGTTAGTTTTAAAAGTGTCGTGGAAAGGACAATCTGAATGGGTTTCAGAGTTCACCTGAGTTTTGCCATTAGACAGAGTTGACTTCTTCAGAATCTTTATAACTTTTAGAATCTGAATCTTCTTTTTTTGAATCACTCCAAATGGCCACCATTGTCATGCCTTTCTTTTTGAAAGTCTTAATCTTTCTCATCAAAACATGGCACTTGTATTTTATATGACCTGGTTTCTTACATTCGTAGCAAATTATTTCCTTCTTCTACTTCTTTTCTTTGTTGTATTTTCCTACATTAGACTTAAACTTTCATGAGTTATTAGATATTTTAGATTTGAAAATTTTTTTACTCTTACTTTTAAAAACACATTGATCACTGCTTTCTTCATCTTCTAAACCTTCATCTTCTTTTGCTACAAAGGTTATTATTTTCTTTTTTTTTTTTAACATGGAAGACTGCCCGACATTAGTTCTCCTCTTAACTTATTCAAAGACAGCTTGTTCATATCCTATGCTTTATCAATTGTTGTTTTTTTGGCATCCAATGTTGTAGGCGACACATGAAGGATCTTCCTAACCTGATTAGTTTCTAAAAATATTTTTGCCAAGTGAGTCTAATTCATTAGTAGTAATAGAAAAATAATTAAATATATTTTTTATATTTACTTCTTGTTGAATCCGAAAAAGCTTATACTCTTGCATCAACAAATTTATTTTAGTTTTCTTCATAGTACTGGTTCCTTTATGAGTAATGTAAAGTCTATTCTAAATTTTTTTAACTGTAATACATGAAAAAACGAGATTAAATTCAGTGAGACCCTAGAGTTTATAGAAACAATTTTCTTATCATCTTCGGTTATTATTGGGGTTTTTACATCTAGATCTTTAGACATAATGATCTCCCAAGCCCCTAGTCAGTGGCTTTTATAATTGTCTCCATCCTACATATCCAATGGAAAAGGTTTGTACCATCAAAATTGGATGTTCTATAGATAGCTTGGCTAAATGTATAAGGAAAAACCAAATGTATTAGAGCCAGTGCTCTACTTCGCTAGAGAGATCTCTTTAGAGTAAAAGATCTATAATTTTTCCTTATACATTTGGTCAAGCCATCAATAGAACAAGCCACTGACTATGGGTTTAGGAGGTCATTATCTCTGGAGATATAGATGTAAAAACCCTAATAATAACAAAAAAAAAAAAAGAATGGTTTCTATAAACTCTAGAATTAAATACTTACTTCTTTGTACTATTTTTTCTATAGAATTTAATTTCATTTTTTCATGTGTTACACCTAATGAAATTTTAGATAAATTTTGTCATCACTCACGAAAGAACCAGTACTATAAAAGAAACTAAAATAAATTTGTTAATGTAAGAGTATGAGCTTTTTCAGGTTCAATAAGAAGAAAATATCAAAGATATATTTAATTATTTTTTTATTATTACGAATGAATTAAATTCACTTGGCAAAAATATTTCAAACACTAATCCGATTAGGAAGATTCTTGAGTAAAGAAGCATAGAACTTGAACAAGCCGCCCCTAAATAAGTTAAGAGACAAACTGATATCGTATAAGGTAGAAATCTTCCATGCTACCAAAACAGGAGGTAAAAGGAAAACAATAGCCTTCAGGGGGGGGGGGTTCAAGAAAAAATGTACTGATCAAGAGTTGAACATGCTAACAAAAAAACTCAGCCATGTTTTTAAAAATGAGTAAGAAATTTTTCAAATTAAAAAGTCTAATAACTCATGAAAGTTTAAATCTAGTGTAGGGGGAGGGGGAGAGGGATGAGCAAAGGGTAATTTGTTACAAATGCAAAAACTGGGTCACATAAAATACGAGTGCTCTATTCTCATGAGAAAGATTGAGACTTTCAAAAGACGCAATAGTGGCCACTTGAAAGGAAGATTCAAATTGGTTCTTTTTGGAAGTCAACCTCGGCAAAATTTGAAACCCATTTAGATTGTTATTTCCAAGGCATTTTAAACGAAGAATTATCTTGCTTCCTATGGTATGGTCTTAAAAGTTGATTAAACAAACAAATTTCTTATTGAACTCAAAATTACAGGCAATCACAACTGAAAACGTAGGTTTGAAAATTAAATTAAAATTCTTAAAAATAGGCTAAAAGATCTGTAAAAATCCATAGAAACATTATTTCAAAAATTTTATGAAAGTGGTGAAAAATTGTTAAAATTATTTTCAATCCAAAGAAAAGATTTTTTCTAAAATTGGTTTGCGATGTAAAAATGATTCAGAAATTTTTTCAAAAACTAACAAAACTATTTTTTCCTAAAGTTGCAGAAGAATGATAGATTAAATATTCACAAACTATAGAAAATTGGCATAAAAGCATGCTTAGAAGCACCCATAGAGGTTATTGTGAAAAAGTAAAATTTACAAAAAAAAAAAGAAAAAATACAGTACTAGATCTATGTATAAGAAACCAATATTTGTTCGGAATAATAATAAGCATAAAAATTCTAGATCTAATTATTTAAGAAGTAAAAATAATTTTTCTTACTATATATGTCACAAATTTAGTGACTTTGCTAAAAATTGTTTCATGAATAAATTTAGTATATCTCAATAAAAATTTAATTCTAGTACAAATTTATTTTTTAGAGGACTAAAACTTGTTTGTGTTCCTAAGAGTGGATAATACTTTTCTTTATTATGTAGGAATAAGAGGCAAGAGTCAAAGGAAAATGATATGTCGATAATGGATGCTCGAGATATATGATGGGAGATACCTCATTGTTTAAAAAGTTTGAAAGAAAAGATCATGGAGACGTAACTTTTGGAGATAACCAAAAAGGAAAGATCATTGGAAAATGTTCCGTGAGTATAAATTCTACTATAATAAAAAATATATTATTTGTTGATAAATTATTACATAATTTTTTAAATGTCAGTCAATTGTGTGATTTAAGGTATAATGTATTATTTAAAAGAAATAAATATATTGTGTTTGATAATGAGATACAAAAACAAATTTTTGAAAGATTAGGAAATGTTTATGCGATAAATTTGAAAATTTTAGATAGTTTAAAAGAAAATTGTTTAATGACAATTAGTAATGATATTTTTACATGACATAAGAAATAAGCTTATATAAATTTTAATCAATTAGAAAAATTGTCTAAAAAAATTAATAAGAGGTATTTCAGAAATTTTATTAAAAAAATATATAAATAGTAGAAGATATCCTTAAAAATTAAAGATTGCATTTCAACTTCTATGCCTTTAGAAGTTTTATATATGGTATTATTTAGGCCTGTTAGAAACTTAAATTTTAGAGAAACTATTAATATAAAATTTCATAAAAATGAATTTTAAAACTTAGAAAATGAAGAAAATAATGAAAATATAAAAATATTAGGACTCCCTCATGAAAATGATAAAAATAAAGTTGTAGGAGTTGAAAATGAACCCAAAAAGGAAGTTATTGAAAGTTAAAAATTTTTATCTAGTCACTCACAATATGATATTATTGGTGATATAAATGAAAGTATAAGAATTAGGTCAACTTATAAAAATATAGAAAATCAATTTATATTATTGTTTAGTATAGAACCGAAAAGTATAGAGGAATATGTGTTAATAGAAAATTGTTGTACTCAAATCTTATTACTAAAATAATAACTAAATGATTATGGGTTGAATTATAAAAATATTTTAATAAAATATGAAAATACAAGTTGTATATGTCTAACCAAAAACACATAGAAGTTATACGCAATTTTATAAGAGATCAAGTTTTGAATAGAGATGTTTTATAATATGTTGATACTAAAAATCAATTGGCGAATATTTTTACAAAACTCCTAAATAGAGAAAGGTTTAAGCTCATTAGAAATGAAGTTGGAGTTCGTTTCCCCTTTTAGAAAGAGAAAATATATTAAAAAAAAAAGATTCCATAGAAGCATGGGTAGAAGTAGAAAATAGTGGTTCTATATTTTACACTACTTTGATTGTTTTTATATTCTGTTTCTTATCTATGTTTTGATGAATGTCTATTATTTCTAAATCTAAATTTGAGTTTTCTTATTTTTATGAAACAAAAAGGAGAAGATAGAGAAAATGGAAAAAATAGTGAAAAATTGTGCACATATTAAGAAGGAGATAACAAAATATTCATATATTCGAGAGGGAGTATAATTTTAAGTATTCATAAGCAAATTTTTTTTAATTTTTTTATGATTTTGTTATCATAAAAAATGGGAGATTGTTAAGAAAATTATTATCGAATTCTAATATTCTGATGATAGCAAAACTCTGCATATATTACTAATAAATTTACAAGTGTGTAAGTTTTTTTAAAAAAAAAAATATTAAATTGAGATTTTATAAAACTTTTCATGAAAACAACAACTACATAAAAAAATATTGGTATAGAAGTTATGCTTCTATGGATAGAAGATACTGCTGAACTAAAAAATTACTCTGTATGCTTATTTAAAATTCAAAATTTAACTCAGCAAATTAAGTTCAGATTAGAAGCTATACTTAATCTCAAATATGTCTAAATGAGTTGTTCAAAATTCAAGCAATTCCATAAGGTGAAGAAAATCAAGTACGAAATCAATAATATAACCAAATTTTTATAGTAGCAAAAGTTGGTTGGGAAGCCAAATTTGCGACTTTAAATCTTCTTGATGGTGAATAGTTTTTGAAGAACTCTTCTTGGTATTTAAAGCTCAATATATGAAGAATACTCAACATCTTTAACAGTGTTATTTCAATACTTTAAGAGTGAAATGTTTGTTCTAAAAGTTGGCTAATTGAACGGTCTATGAATCTGTCTGTTGGAATTTCTTTGACATTGTTTTATGTATGTTTCTATTTGTAAAGTCTTAGAAGTTTAGGGATAGTGTGAGAAATACTTTGTTGGGTAGATAAACTAGTTAGGTGAGAGTTAAAACTGATTTCTTGTTGGACTAAACCATCTTCAAAAGGAGAAGGTGCATATCGTCAACAAAGAATAGTGTACTCATATTTGTAACTCTCTTTGCATAATGAAAACTAGTTATCACTGACCCAAACTTATTGAGTTAGAATAATAGATGTAAGCACAAGACCAAACTATTAGAAATTGGGTTTATTTTCTTCTTTTTTACTTTTGTTTTTCCTACACATTTGCATACATTTTTTGCCTTAGCATTACTTAGGTTAATCTAAGATTAATCTAAACCTTTTAGAGATAATCAATTTAACCTCCTTCTTAATTGTCATAGAGACCAACAATATCTATTCTTAACGCCTATATTTGCGTATATAGTATATAAAAAATTGGCTTTTTTGAAGTCTAAGTAGATTCAGATTTTGTCATTTTCCCAATTTACCTCTTTAACTTATAATTTTTTAATGGTATGCAACTACATAAAAATCTAAATTTGCGATTGTGCTAGACTTCTAATCTAAGTTGACTACAAATATGATAAGATCCTAATTAATGCATATTCTTTCTAATATTTTGGTTTTTATTATAAATTTGATTTCAATTAATTATTCCGTGAAGAACACGCATGGAATAATTCTAATAGTTTTTTTTAAAAGAAAAAAACTTTATTTATATATTAATATTATAGTATTTAATCAAATTATGAGACTATTTTGGAATGCTTTTCAGATTTTGTGCAAATATTGATTATGGAACTAAATTTCAAGTTAGTATCCAAAAAAAAAAAAAAAAAATCTTGTGAAATGAAGTATCTCTTTTCTTGTGTAAGCTGATCCGAAAGAGGACTGCCCGTGTCCAATGAGCTAGATGTTTGGCCGAGTCATCAGTAAAAATAAAAATGGTAAACATATAAATTGAAGATATGAAATGCAAAAACATGCCCCTCCCCAATTTTTTTTTTTTTTAATTTGAAACTCGACTAATCCAGTTCGAACAATTGTGATACCCGATTTAAAAGTTGTCTCTCCTAACGCTTGCTTGAAAATTAAAATTTGAAGTTAAAATTTTGACAAACTTTTGGATTAGTATGTAACTTGTAACTAAACTTTTCATATAGTTTAAACATAAATTTATGATTACCAAAAATAGTAAGAAACAAGTTTAAATTCAACTTTTGTTGTACAATTCAAGAATTTGAGACTAAAAAAATGGTTTTAAAGAAATGGGTCATGACCCTAAACCTGATCTGGCTAGATCTATATGGTTGGAAAAATGAAGTTCAAACTCATTCATTTGATTAAATGGGGCAAAAAAATGCTACCCTTGTGTATGACCAAATTAAAAATTATGTAATTATTATTAGAACTACTAATTACATAAGTATGTTAAGGTTGGGTTATTAGTTTTGCTCTTTCCTATGGAAGAGTTGATAGAATTCTTGCCTATTTAGTTTGAATCAATTTTTTTAGAAAGATGTTAATAAAAAATTTCAAACACAATTGGAGGATTATCTTTCCTTCCTTGCCTCCCCTCCCCTTCTCTCTAATTTCCCATTCACAACACTATAACGGGGTTTGCTCTTGAGTTTTATATGTTTTCTATTTTTGTTTTTTCATTTTTCGATATTTAAAAAAGTAAAGAAATTTTACAAACACGTTAATATGATACAACACTCTTTGTTGAAAAATAGTTATATTTACTTTAACACAATCTCAATAAAAACCGGTCATAATTTTGTTGAGAGACTAACCCTCAAAGTGTCACCAAGATAGAAAAACAAATATTATGCTAGTTCATGATCAATTTTGAATAAACCGCTTAATTGAATTATAACTGTATTTTCTTATTCTATTATTATTAAAATTAAATTTAATTGGATGATTAAATCTAATTCTCACCAGTCAAACGTAGGTTAAAACAAATACATTATAACCAAGTAGGTTGTCTTATCATTAAACTATATAAATAGGGTAGTCCGTAGATGATGGACAAGACAAACAAAAGACTTCTACATGGAACGCAAGGAGATTGTTTAGTGGGGGAGAGAGAGAGAGAGAGAGAGAGAGAGAGAGAGAGAGAGAGAGAGAGAGGGGTCTCATGTACAAGGAAACACTTGGTACTTTTTGACACCATCTCATATGATTGGAATTGACACACAAAAACCTCGCTTCAGACTTACACACTCAAAAATAAATAAAATACCTTATAAATACAGAGCTCACGACTCGTAAAAACGCACGTGCCTTTGACCCCTAAGACTTAGGAAGCTTCGGAAACCCCCGAGTTGCCCTAATTCCTCCCCCCTCCCCCCTTCCCTGTCTCTTCGGGCTGATCCACAATTATTCGAGGAATTTCAGATTATCAAGATGGAGCTTCGAATGTGATCAGATCGTGTTCGTATTTCGAATTAAGTAAGTTCTAGGGTTTTCTCTTTCGCTTGCTTTCTTCATTTTCAGTTTAAAAAAAATTCGCTTGTTGGGGTTTTGATCGAATTCGAAATATGGGTTTTGTCTAGAAGTTGAATTTCATACTCTAAGCTTTGTAAATGCTTGATTTTGTTACGTTGTTGTCGTTTAATGTTGTTTTTGTGTGTCAATTTGAACTGGGACCATGAATCTGTTGGTTACTTGTTGAGGCAGTATTTGCTACAATTTTGATGTTTTGAGTTGAAATGATTTTATGTGGACTCTGAGCTGAATTGTTTTGTGGGTTTTGTTTGTTTTCTTTCAGAATCTAGCGATCTGGTTGTTTTAAGGAAATACTGTTGACATTATTCGCTGATAATTGACTTCTAGGAGAAAAGAAGGAAATTAGGGTTAAGGAGATTATGTGTTGAAACGTGGGTCTTGTGATGGGGTGTTATCGTAATTAGCTGAAAGATCAGGGTCTAATGATTGTGAGGAATTCAGAGAACAAAATGCCGGCGGGTCGGCATTATTCTAGAATGGATACCATGGAGTTGAAAATTCAGATTGAGAGGAAGATTGGGCAGCAGAAAACGGAAAAGTACTTTAGTTTACTGAGCAGATATTTGAGTTTTAAGCTTAGCAAATCTGAGTTCGATAAGCATTGTGTCAGTACCATTGGGAGAGAGAATATTTCCCTTCATAATTGTCTGATTCGATCGATATTGAAAAATGCATCTCTTGCAAAGACTGCCCCAGTGAGAGAGACCAAAACAGGAAATTCATTGAATGTGAAGATCACAAATGGTTATCAAAGAAGTAGTCTGCAGTCACTCTGTCGAGATGTTTTCCCTCAGTCTCCTAGAAAGGGAAGAACTCCAAATCTTCGGGATCGAAAGTTTAGGGATCGCCTGAGTCCTCTTGGGCCTCATGGGAAGATCCACAGTGTTCCATGTGAAGATTCGGTTCCTAAAGTGCATGAACAGCAAAGTGCAACTGAGTTGCTTTCTTTAGGAAGCAGACAGCTCGGTGAAGGGAATTCAGTGGAGGACGGTGAAGAGGTTGAACAGATTCCTGGCATTTATAGTCGAAGCCCAGTCAAAGAACCTCTTGGTTTACCCGTGTACACAAAAGGCACACGGAAGTTGTTTTCTACTAGTTCTTCATCCTCTTCTGTTGAGACGTGTCATGGTGCAGGTGCTCTACTTGATACCAGATCTATAAAGAGCAGGTTAGAACACATCATGGAGCAAGAGGGCTTGAAAATCTCTATGGATTGTACTAATCTTCTGGGTAATAGCCTGGATATTTATCTGAAGACATTGATAAAACCATGTCTTGAAATAGCTGGCTCAAGGTCTGGACGCTCTCACCAAAAGCAAGTGAGCTCTCAGCCAGTACCTGTTGTGAATGGCAAATGGCCTGTGAAAAACTTACAAAAGCCCATGGGGTCAGTTTCTGCATCCATGTTAGATTTCCGGGTTGCAATGGAGTTGAATCCTTCTATACTTGGCAAAGACTGGCCAGTGCAGCTTGAGAAAGTTTGTTTGCGTGCATCTGAAGAATGAACGAACTGGAATGAATTAAGCATGAACCGAGTGGGAAAGTTACAAGTTCACATCCATTCTAAAATTGATCTTGACTTCACATTTGAGTACTACAAGCAGTCTGGAGTACATAAGTAGTTAGAGCTATGAGAAAAATTTTGGATCATGATTAGATTGTATATACATCTTGGCACTGATTATTGGCGGGGACTAGACACCTTCATACAGTGAAATATAAACAATCCAAGACTTGTAAGAATCTTGCCATTACAGATAGCTCTCAGTACCATCATCAACTAATATCAATAGCTTGTTCATTTCATTATCTTTTGAGTTTGTTAATAAAGTGTTAATTTTATCTTTCGGTTGCCGGAAATCTCGTTGCTTAGTTCATTTGAATAAACTATTTTGATTGATATAATTTTGTTTATTTTTCTTAATTCTTTTGCTATCTCTCTATCTTTCTTCTTCCTTTTTTGCCAAAAGTCCATGCTCCCATATATTTGCATTCCATGTCATAATTTTTTTGAAGACATTTCAGTATTTAGTTGGTGAGACATTGTGCTCCTTTTTCTTTGGTCGCGATCACTGCCTAAAAATGGTGAAATTATGATTAAGTAAAAAGTCATATCTGAATGCCGAGTTTCTCATTGTTGTTCTCTCACTTTCTGAAAACTTTTATATGGCAATAGCTCACAGCTTCATTTAGTAGTTCTATAATTTTCTTATTTTGGAAGAAAATGCGGTCATTTAAGGTATGTTGTAAAAACCTTGCGAATACGAAACTTGTAAAAGACTTGCTAGAGTGACTTTATTTAGGAAAAATGGACTTTTTTTTTGTTTTTTATTTTGAAGAAAACATGAGAGTTCATATTATGTATATCTTGGTTTGAAGCGAATGCTATGACTGGGAACGAGCTTGATGCAATGTACGTCGATTTTTCTCATAGAGTGCCATCTTCACCATTCTCTTTTATTCTTTTAAAAGGACCCTCAGCGGAAGAAATATCAATTGTGGGAACATGGAGAAAGCAACACACTAGCATAATAAGTGCTACACCATATTATAGTAGTTGATTTTAGTTGATGCTGTCCACGTGTGTTGTCAATTGTGTAGCCATGGGCTTAAGTTTTGAGTTCGAGCAACAATTTTTATTCACATTGTCAACATCTTGTCTTGAATATATAATATTTGGAATCAACTTGTTTTTGAGTTGCTAATACAGAACCTCTTTTGGTTGCCCTTCAACTAATTAGATACTACGGTGCATTGTAAAGTTAGTTCCTTCGTTTTGTTCTTATAGAATCGGCAGCTTTCCTCATTCTAAGCTTGGAGAAACTTTTTACGTGATTGCCAGTTCATTTGCTTATGTTCCTTGCAGTGAAGGACCGGGTGATATTCTATTATTATAGTTGCTTATGTTCCTCGCAGAGAAACTCTTTATTGCCATGTTTAATGTTGGTATTTTGTCATTGCCTGTTGGCCCAGTGCTAGACTAGATACGTATAACTGTTCTATTTCTCCTTAGAGAGTTGGACTATAGAATCAGCATGAGTTTTCTGCTTAGTCTTGCTTTAGGACACCTACAGATTAGCATGAATATTTTTTCTTTACTGAAAAACCATAATGCGGGAATTTTGCTAGGATGCTCAGCATCAAAGGGCAACCTTCTGGTATAAAACTGCAGCATGGTTGAGCAACCCTAGGGGCATCTTATAGAGGGGATAAGGGTGGCCTAATTAATTGAAATTTGCCTTGCTGTCTTAACACAGTAATCTTGTATTTCCAGCATGTAGCAATCGCATGATCTATTCTTGGAGGGGACGATCATCATCCATTATGCGTGGTATCCTTAATAGACAACCATCAAACTCTTAGGATTATTCTTGGACTTGAGCTTCTTATGGATTCTATATTATGGTAAATAGGAACTGATTCCTAATCCTTGGAAAGGTATGGCGTAGAGAATCTAACTTGCTTTTGACTCAGCTTCAAGATGCTGTAATGGCAAAGAATTTACTAATTTTTTTATTTATTTGGTTGTTATTTGTTTACTAATATTTTCAGACAGGAAGCAAATCCATGAGGAGCTCCATGGCATACATTTCAATTAGGCATCGCAGAAAAATGGGAAGATTCTTATTCTTGGGGCAGCAAAATGTCCTGTAATTGAAAATTTTTTACTTGTTTATGTATGAAGTGCATAAACTCTTTTCTTCTCCCAATTTGATTGATAATGACACAGAAACCTTGCATAAAAACAGGTAAAACTATGCTCTCTCTTGATCTCATGCTAAATTTGTGACTTATTTTTCTTTTCGACGTTGTAGTGAGTTGCAAAAAGTAGTTGAATTGCGACTTAATGACTGATAATGTAGGATTGTCTTATTAAGCCTGATAATGTTTCAGTTTTACCTGTCTATCTTTATGCAATTATATAGGGTTTGAAATGTTTAGGTGCCCATTCTTTCTAGATTCTGTTTTCCTACGGTACTGAATTAATTTATTTTACTATTTATTTTTGGAAAATACTCACTATTTTTAGGTTCTCATGTTGGAAAAAGTTTGCATGACATATATATCTTTAATTAGTTTGGAGATATATACAGATCATTTTCCTGAATCACCCGGATTAATTTCCCTGTGTAGTAGCTCTGTAAACATACATTAGAATCTTCATTACAGTTAATGTAATCGACATTTCTATCATACACTCAATCTTGCTACATATGCATATGGAAACATCTAATGGCTAAAATCATTCTTCTCGTTCGGGATGGATGAAGACAAAAGTAGACAGAAGATACTAGTCACTTGCTGCACTAAATTTAAAATTCCTTTTAAAAATTTTGACTTTCGATTTTGAGCTTTTAAATTTTATTCTTCAGTTGTTGGATATTTTCGTCAGTAAACGTGTTGCTCTGTAAAGTTTTAATGGAGATCTCCATCACATTTAGTGTATTAAAGATGGGCTAGATCCGAACTGCATAATCCTGCTTCATTCTATAGGTAGTTTCTAGAATAACAGTTTCCATGTATTTTATTAATTAAGCAGTGGGTAACACCCAAATTGCAATAGCTTGTACTTCTCAAGTATATGAAGGGAATCTAGCAAGTGCAGGCAAGACAGAGATGCAAAGATGACAAATTTGTTTTCTTAAAAAGGATATGATACCCGCAAATATGTCATTTAAATAGTACAAAATCCTGAACAGAATTATTTAATTAAAAAAAAAAATCTATGAATACTTCTATGTTGTAAACCTAGCAAATAAGCAGTTAGCACAGTTGAAATGCAATAAGGTAGGGAATCAGTGACATTGGCAGAAGAGAGGGTGTCAGGACTAGAGCATCTTGAACCAAAGGGAACCAAGTAAAATTTTGATTTGAGTGGGGTGGATTAGTAAAACGAAGGCTGGTGATGAGAATGTTGATGCAATTTGATGGAGAGTCATTGTGTTGAAACTTGAGATCTTCTCATAGTTGAATGAGAAGTGTGAGTTATAGGCCTCTTGAGGACCTAAGCAGCAGCAGCATGACACACTGTGATTTGGATAGGTTAGGAGAAAAGGTATTGGTCTATAAACCTTCCTGCTGTCCTTAGGTTCAAGGCACCACCTAAATGCTGGAAAGGTTATGATCTTTTTTTTTTTATTTATTTGTGTTTTTTGCAGGCCTAATGTTCTAATCAAATTTTGATGTGTCATTTTTCAGCCCTCAGACTTTGACAAAGAGTTAATGTCTTATTACACAATTTAGATTTGTGTCGAACATATTGGTTATTAACGTATGGCATACACATCCCACTACATGCTAAGGAGCCATTCATGTTACTCCAAGGTTGTCGGCAGACCATGCAGCCGCTTGTATTACAGTTGTGTACTCCAATGGTGGCACCCTGCATCAAGTCGATTTAGACCATATTGGATCTTGTAAGTCCTGTGGAAGGTTAGAGAGTTGGGGCACTTTGTTTGGCTTGGGTTTCATGTGGCCTTTCCTACCATTATTGGATTTTCTATCTACATGGCCAAAAGGGTCAAATGCCCTATTGGGCAGACAATATGAGGTATGTTCAGCTTGTTGCCTTGAGGCAGTTGGTTCTATTCCTAAGGCAGCACACCCATGGTAGATAACACGGATGGAACAAGGTACAATTTGTATAATGTGGATACTCTGGAGCAGCTGCCCATCTTCAATGATCTGGGGAGAGAATCCCTTATTATCTTCTATGATAGAGTCGGTGAATTAGTTGTCACAAGGATTGCCTTGGAGATGCATCCATAGGTTTAATGACTCAAGGATAAGTTCTCTGTTCAGCAATGGTTATATCATGATTGCTTAAGGCATCATCCCAGAATGGTGCTGTGGGCTAGGTTGGCCTCCATCCCATTCTCAAAGTCTTTCCTCTTTGTTTGGATAGTTATATAATGGCGGCAGAAGTGGGTTGAATTCTCTAAGATTTCCCTACCAGTTATTGGACAGTTTGGATGGACTTCGCTGTTCTTTCCCAACTAAAATGGAAAAGCTTGTATCATATCGAGATGTCAGTATGTTTCTGGCCCCATGAGATGGAAAACTTGTAACCCCTATTAATACTTTCGGGCTTTTCAACTCCTGAATCAAGGCCAGGCCCAGCTCGCGTCATTCCAACAACCAGCAGGGGCACCTCAGTATATAATTGCTGCAGTAACTGGGAGTCCTACTTTAATTCACCAAATGAAGATTCACCTCTTGTAGTAGTTGTGAACTCATATGAGAATATTGAGTAGATGTTTGATGTCTTAGACTCGACCCTATCTTTTGTGCATGCATTCCTATCTGTGTCGCAACTGATTTGGTAAGCTACATGTCCGGCCTCGGTCTCCCAAGCTGACTTACTCATGGCAACCTTCCAGCTGCCCAATGACCTAGGGTGTTAAGAGTACATCCACTCCTTTGGCTTGTCTTGGAAAGGATGCTTATTTCATTAGGTTTATTGAACATAAAAGCTTAGATGCTGGCTGAGACCTTACGGAATGTGTTAAGAGTATGTCCAGTCTTTGGCTTGTCTTGGAAAGGATGCTTATTTCATTAGGTTTATTGAACATAAAAGCTTAGATGCTGGCTGAGACCTTACGGAATGTGTTAAGAGTATGTCCAGTCTTTGGCTTGTCTTGGAAACAATCTGAATGCTTACTTCATTAGGTTTATTGATCAATAGCATTCCGTGGAAAGAAACAATAACAGTCTTATTTTATGTTCGATAACATTTTGATAGTGTTTTCCTTCGTAATTATACTCTTGGGGTTTAATTTTATCCTCATTGCGCTAGACTATGTATAATCTGATGCCTGGGATTGTCCAGATGGTGAATGCAAGTGAAGAATGCTTTATGCAGAAACTAGGTATGATTCTATCCCTGAAAATCTTATAACATCCAACTCTAGATCTTAGTATTCTACACATAGGTTGTTATTGTACTGATGCCGTTAACATGATGCATGACTGGATGTTGCATGAGAGTTGATTGATGGTTGAGTAGTTAAAAAGGCTTCTAGTATAATTGCCCTTCCGTTTGGTGGCAAATATCAAAAAATGTGACTATTCTGTCATGGGATGTTGACCTCGACATCAACAGCTATTTGGGGCCATTTCTGTTATGAGCTTGATCAGTGTATGTATATGGATCAGTTATGATTGCAGTATATATGATCCTCTAGCTTTTCATATGCGGCTTGAATATGGTCCTAAAGAAATCATGTATCAGAGTTCCTTTCAGAAAAATTATTTTGCTCTGGATATGTGGATCCTAAAGAAACCATCTACTTGTTAGCAGTTATTGAAATATTGCATGCACATCCCAGTGTGTGCTATGGAGCCATTCATGTTACTCATAAAGGTTGTCGGTGGACTGCTGCCGAGCAGTCCACTTATGTTCAGTTCATTACTCAAATGGTGGCACCCTGCATCAAAGCCTTACTTTGGAGGGTCAGAGGGTTGGGGCACTTTGTTTGGCTTTGGTTTCATGTGCCATTTCCTGCTACCGTTGGATTTTCTATCTACCTGGCCAAAAGGGTCAAATGCCCTTTTAGGAAGACACAATGTGAAGTATGTTTTGCTTCTATCCTTGAGGAAGCACACCCGTGGTAGACAACACAGATGAAAGCCAGCTCAGAACAAAGGTACAATTTGTATAATATGGATGCTTTGTTGCTGATGGCCTGTCTTGGATGATTTTGGGAGAATCTCCTATTATCTTTTATAATAGAGTTGATGAATTAGCTGTCATAAGGATTGCCTGGAGATGCATCCCATAGGTCTAATGACTAGGGATAAGTTCTTTGTTCAGCCATGGTGGTCTCATGATTGCACAGGGTATCATCCCAGAGGTGCTGGGCCGGGTTGCCCTCCATCCCATTCTTGAAGTCAATTCTTCTTTATTTAGGGTAAGTAAACAATGGTGGCAGAGTTGGACCAAGTTCTCACCCTACAAGTTATAGGCAGCATTGATAAAAGCTCAGATGTAGACTGACTGTAGCGAATGTGTGAATTCGTTAAAAGAGTGCGCTTGTTGTCATTTTGTAGACTATGACTGTAGCTCATTTTGGCTTGTTTTGGACACAATCAGAACGCTTATGTTTATTAATCAACATCCTGTTAAAAGAACCAATCACAGGCCTGACTTCATGTTCAATAATATTTTGATAGTACTTTTACTCATAATTATACTCTTCGAGGATATGGTTTTTTTATGCCAATTCAACTTCACTGTTCCAGGCGATCTATAATCTAATGTTTGAGATTGCTCAGACGGTGAATGCAAATGAAGAAGGCTTCATGCTGGAACTAGGTACTGTTCTATACCTGAAAATTTTAAAAAATCCCCCTCTTAATCAGAATTCGCTTGTTGTCAATCATTCAGTCAATACGATGCATGCCTGGATATTGGGTAAAAGCTAATTGATGGTTTAGTTAAAAAGAGCTTTTCTAGTACAATTGCCCTTTTCTTTGGCGGCGATAATTCTGTCGTGGGACATTGACAGCCATGGAGGGTCGTTCTGTTTATGTGCTGGATCAACGTACAAATATTGATAAGTTTCAACTGGTTGATTTGATAAAAAATGTTAATTTATTCTTAAGATCTCTGTTGATGCTATGAATGTTTATTTTATTTTTCATTTTTTATGATTCATTTAGTAGGTCTAATATCGTTTTCATTATTGTCTCTCGCTTCATTTGTATGTGTCTGCTTTTTTTATGTGGAAAAATGTGAAAAAAAAATGACAAAGCTAGTGGCTGTTGATTGCTATGCTTGCTATTTGGACTTGAATATTACAACGGGAGTTTTTGTCCTCTCTGAATTTTTCAAGGTGTCAAGTTGATTAGATGAGCTTACATTCAGGATAGATTCATCTGTCTCTCTCGGGACAACCTGGACTCCATTAGGGCCATTGGGATGAGATAAAACAAGGTTTGTAAAGCTTGACCCAGTCTTGGTTTCTAAAACAATTTTATTTTATTAAAACCTTGCGTACTAGTGCCTAGTTAATTCTTCATTGCATGTTCTGGTGGGTCACCTTTGTCAGTAATTAATGAAGCACCAAATTCTTATGCCTTGTTACAAAGCATACTTTTCTTCACTACTGGTCTTTAAATATATATATATATAGAGAGAGAGAGAGAGAGAGAGAGAGAGGAGAGTTGATCTCAAAACTTGAGTTGTAGTTTATTTGCTATTCACTAGTCTTATATTGTATTTTTTTCCATGCCAAAATTCGAAATGGATTCTAATCGTCTCTTATAATTAACAGTTATTATCCAAATCAGAACCAATAATAGAGGGAAGATATATGTTAAAATAGCATTAAATAAATAAATAACTAGCTATACTTATGGTTTTCCTTCAAAATAGCTCAAATTCTGCTGAATTTTCGCTGACAAGGCCCCCCCAAAAAGAACAGGGAAAATGGTAACGATTCACACTAAAAATTAAAGGGAGGTGCACACCATGATCATTCACCTCCAATCGTCTTTGAGGACATATATTTCGAAAATGAATCAAAATTGAAAAATCAGCTCATAAAACTCCCAATTCATTAATTTATTCAACTCAAATTTTAACAATTCAGAAAAAAAAAAAAAAAAAAAAAAAAAAAAAAAAAACCTGCCCACCACTTTTATTTCCTCTTTTGGAAAATACAATTTTAACCCACCCCAAAAATGAAATTTCAGTTAAACACTGCACAATTACGACGGATATTTCCATTGGACCCGGTTTTCACACCAACCCGGCCCAATTTGGTGATGGCCGTGACAAAGGCACTCCTAAAAGCAGCAGAGTTACTTGCCCACAAGTTCACAATGGGCCTGGACCTGCGGTCCGTGAAGAGGACTTCGTCCGAGGTGAAAAGCCCTTTCCCTTGCTGAAGATTCTGATAGTAGACATTGTCGAATGTGTTCGGTGTGGTGGGGTCCATGTTGATTGCTATTCTTGGGTCCACATCTTTAGGGCACATTTGTTGCAGTTGAATTGCATAGGTCTTGTTTAGGGTTGGGTCCACTGGGTTTTTTGGGCTGAAGTTGTATATTCTGTTGGAGAACTTGTTGCAGTGAGAGAATCCTAATGTATGAGCACCTGCATGATGGCCAAGCAAGCTATTCCGTAGAATCAAAGCAAAATAAAAACCGAGATGTCGGTTTGTGCTATGATTACCTAATCACAATACTGAAAACGCATAATCAAGAAACTTTATTAAGGATTCATACTAAACAAAGAGGATGGTCCAGTCAGATGGGACCCTCAACACAATGATTGAATACCCCAGCTAACATTCACATGCTGTCACACTCTGATTGGTGAAAGAGATGAACACTGGTATATGATTAGGGCTGAGCACATGATCCTTAAAGGGTTTAGCCTAATTTGTTTAAGTAGCAGGTGAGAGATTCCTTCATTTTTGTAATTTTGATCATGTGACAGAGAAATATGAACTCTACTCATTCTGGAATTTGGGTAATGACACAACCTGCACTCTTGTTCTTTCATGCATGTTTGGCTATGTGGTCTATTTCTTAGGTTACCACTTTTTTAAAGAAAAGATAAAAGATAAAAGAGAATGAATCTAAAAATTAATTGCAGACCATTTGAATTGTAACCTATTGATTAATTAGTTCATTTACTAATTTTTTCTATTAAGGCTTATTAGGGGTCCTGACGTCTGATTAGGGACCAACAACTTTGTAAAAGTGAAATTATTATTTTTTTTTAAATAAATTGAAATTACTATTATGTTAATAAATTTCAAAGCTGACAACTCATTTGAAGCCAATGTTTACAGAATGTCAAGCCCTGCAATGAATAAGTCATTTTCAACAATTATGGCACAATTATTTTAAAAGGATTTGTAAAAGGAACGCACAACAGAACCAAAGTTTGCTAATTCTCCATATGTTAGTTCATACCTGAGAGGGCAATCATATCAGTTCGAGTGAGACCATTCTTGGCAAATAGTGAAGTGAGCTGATCAAGGTTGAAAGTTGGTTGAGGCAGCTTTCCATTAACACTTGCTGCTGTTGAACTCAATCCATCTAATCTTCCCAACTCCACTGTGTATGATGGTCCACCAGCCTACCAAAAACCCCCCAATTACTTTACACCCCAAAATTACAACCACATCAAAATTCCCAAAATTTGCAGGAATCCATCAATCCCAAATACTAAAATCCCCAATCCTCATTGCATGCTAACCCTATTCATCAAGTCATGGGACAAGTTGGCTTATCTGATTTGTTGCTCGGAGGGAAAATCCAGTATGGCTAGGTTATAAGCAATTAGTTTAATAACTTTTTAATGCAGTAAACGAGTCAATTATAAATATAGTCTTGATTTAAACTAAAGTTATATCTATCCCATATGGAATTAGTAAAGAATGTTGAAACTTGCTTATAATTGAAAAACAAAAGGTGACGCATGTACAAATGTGTGTATGATGACAATAGAGCGTAAAAAACAGAGAGCAAACCTGGACAACGACATCTCGGGTGGCCAAGGCAAGAATATCAGCGCAGGAGACCTTGTTCTGGCAACTGGGCACGGCGTCGACGGCTGCCTTGGCCTTGATGACGGTGTCAAATCCATCTCCTGCAAGAGAGAGATTATCCGGATTGTCTTTCTCTGCTGTGTTATTTGCAGTTGATGCAATTATGACCGAAGCATCACACCCCTGTCAAATTATAAAAAAAAAAAAAAAAAAAAAAAAAAAAAAAACCCACCAAGAAAATAAGTTGAGAGGAAATTTTGATACATAAATTTGCTTGTATTTTTTGTTTAATGTGTGATTGAGTTGGTTATGAGAGTACCTGGACAAAGCAATCATGGAAGAAGAGTCTGAGCGTGCCAGGAATTGTGACAAAGGTTTGTCGGACCTTTTGCTGGACAACACCCCTAACAATGTTTTCAACGTTTGGACAAATGTTGGCATAGTAATTTGGTTTAAGTTGCGCAAACACACTATTTGAGAAGAGGAAGAGTGTGCAGGAAAGTGTCAATAGAGCAATGAAGAGATTTGATTGCCCCATTGATTAGGTTTGATCAAAGGCAGAGAGAGAGAGAGATGGTAAAGTGGATGGCGTTTGGTTTGAGGGGGTGTCTCTAGTTGAATCCAAAGGAATATATAAAAAGGTAAGGTGGGAAAGCCAGTTGGCTTTGGAATCTCTATGACAACCTAGAAAGTCTGGTTTCAACTGTTGATTTAACAAGGAAAAAAATAGAAATATCGCATCAATTTTATAAATTCTATTTATGGAAATATTTATGAAAAATTTCACGATCTTAGTTGATTCATCTAGTAAAATTTGTGTAATCAAAGAATTAGTATTTTTCTGTGATGGTTGATTTAGCATAGTGAGAGTTTTGTTTGAGGTCTCAGTTTATATAATCAGAAGGTTCTGTCTTGTGACAAAACTAGTATTTTACAAGAAAATGACTTCTCATGGAAATCTTGAGCCATGGATGACTTTCATGATAAATCATGGAAACAATACTTGCTCAGTTTGGTCGAGAACCTGCACTACGTAAGGATAAATTAAGGAAAAGTTACCCTAAGAAGCGAATAATAATAACAATTACTCTCGTGTCTCATTTTATTTGTCCATTATTCTTTTTTGAGATGTCCTAAAATTTTGTTCATTTTACATTTTGAGATATTTTAAAATATTAAAATTTTGATTATGCCCTTTTTAAATTAATTTTATTATTTTATTAATTTTTAGGGAGTGCTGATTTCCACAGAGTCCTTTTCATTAACTTTTTAATAATTTTTAACATAATAGTTAATCAATTGCAATTTTTCTTTTTTGAAAAATAGTTGACAACATTATTGTCAATTTAGATGATGTGATATAATATTTAGGTGGCGTTCGGTTCGCACTCAGGAATCGGAATCAAAAATCTCATGAATCGGAATCGGAATTGAATTTCAATATTAACTGTTTGATTCAAATTCTGAAATAGATTTGATTATCATTGTTGATATTTGGTTTGTATATCTTTCGGAATGAAAATAATTTGATTGTCAATTTTGGTTTTAAAATTAACATTTTTAAAATTTTGTTTTAATTTCTAAAATTAAAATTAAAATTATAGTTTTAATAAAATTTTAAAAAAATAAAAATTGTAAAATTTTTAACAAGAAAAAATTTTATTTACAATTTTTAGACTATTTTCAATTAATTTTTTTTTTCTTAAAGAAAACAATGAAGAAGAAATTTCATCACAAGTTTTAGAAATTATAATTGTCAATTTTTTAGATTACTTTTAATTTTTTTAATTTATAATATTTTTAAATAATTTAATTTATAATATTTTTAAATTATTTTTTATAATTTATCAAAAAAAATTAATTTATAATAATTTATTTATAAAAAATTTTTTAAATTATTAAATTTAAAAAATTGTTTAAATTGTTTTGGATAAGAAATTTTTATCAAAAAAATTTTTTTTAAATTGTTTTTTATTAAAAAATATATTTTATTGAAAAAATTGTTTTTGATTAAAAATTTTAATTTATAATATTTTAAAATTATTTTAATTAAAATTTTTTGATAAAAATAATATTTTTTAATTTTAAAAATTTAAAATTTAATTTATAATATTTTAATTAAAAATTGTTTTTGAAACAAATTTAATTTATAATATTTTTAAATTATTTTTTATTTTAAACCACCTTTGTAAAGAAAAATAAAAATGTTTATTTTTTTTTCCTTAGATTTCATCTATGAGTTTCACTTGAAACCCATCAATTTACTTGGATTTCACAAAACCAATACTTTCACGGTTTAATTCTCATACTTTTATTTTCATTCCATTAATCCAAACAACTTATATGGATTTCATTCTAATTCTTGAAATCTAAACCCTTTAACCAAACACCCCTTTATTGTATTTCTTAATATGAGTGAGAAAACAATAATATTAAAAAATATGAGTGAGACGAAGTGTTAGATTTTAAGATTTTAGATTCGAGTTTTGGAGATAAAAAAACTATACCAAGAAGCTTCCAAAATGAATCAAATTAATTAAAATATAATTTTAAATATAATAATAAAAAAAAGTTAAAACTGTACATAGAAAGCACCTTTTTATAGTACTCATTGTCGGCTTGGGGCCTAAAAAATTGGTCACGGAGATTTATCATGTTTGGCATTTTGTTGAATATTTGTGCATGAGAACATCAATAATTCTACCTAATCTTGCTTTAGTTAACATCAAAACAGTTGTCGTTGAATAGGCAACAATAATTTTGGCTCTCTTTCTATTAGCCGCCAATGGTCTGTCATATTTTATTTTTTGCCTTTATAACTATTTTATTTTAAAAACCATCAAAATTTATAACGATTTGACGATTATAATTCATTTACTAATTTATAGGTAAAAAAATTAATGATTAAATAAAAATATAACAATTATAATTTTATAAATATTACTGTTGGGTCTAATTTATTCACAATTTCATGAGTAAAATAATCATAATTATATATGTATTAATCCTCACAAATACCAGAGGTATCCCTTGTTTTTCAATGAGAAGTCTGCAAAGAGTGAATGCCGAAAATGAGAGAGAGAGAGAGAATGGTGGGTTTAAGTGGTTACAACTGGAGCGTAGCAAGCACGTTACGGGTACCTCTTAATTTTAGGGTTGGCCTAAAGTCGCACGGTTACACACACACACACACACAAAAGCAACTCTTCTTCTCTGAGGACGGCATCAGAATAGTCAAAATCAGAATGATTAAAAGAGGACACCCCCAAAGACACGTACCTGCACATTATTCGTCTTTGCGTCACCAAGTCAAAATGCACCCAAAAAGGGCGCCATACAAATTATTACATTCGGTCACATAAATATCCTTTAATACAGCCTAAAAGGTTGGCCCTAATTTTATATTTCTCCGATAAGAATATAAAACAAACATGAAAGTTATAAATACCATTTTTCATGAACTTGGTTCTCCTTTCGTATGCTCTGAGATAAATTACCTATTTTCAACTAATACGAGTTGTACTTAATTAGTAATAGGGGCAATACTACCTTCTTATTCACGCATTGTCCTATTCCACCCGCTAGCGATTGGAAAAGTCTAGCGTCAGCTAGAATTATTCCCAATTGTGAGAGAGAGAGAGAGAGAGAGAGAATGATTGATCAATAAAGGACACCATGTAAATGTTTTTTTTTCCCCTTATTTTTCTTGTCATCTGCACAATTTTCTGGCATGTCATGGCATGGATGGAGTACCCATGCACGACAACTTCAAAAGTCAACCAGCTTAATTACGTGCTCTCTCTCTCTCTCTCTCTTTCTCGGCCCCGCACATACGAGCTACTATAGTATATGGTCAACTAAAAAAACAAAGTCGTCGCATTGAATTTTCAAAATGGAGATTATCATCCGATCATAGTTGATATGATAAAAAAAATATTAGATCTTTTTTTTATAAAAGATTTGATAATAGATAGAGTCAAATTAATTGAAACATAATTTTAAATAAAAATGGATCAACAATTAAGAAAAATAGAGTTTATGGGTGATCATTCTAATTAGTGTATTTTGATGAAAAATTGTATACGTGTTTGAGAGAGAGAGAGAGAGAGAGAGCCTCTATAGTGTTGATTATTAAGAATAAGATTCGAATATTATCTGTTCTTGCACAAATTTTTTTTTTTTTCATTTTCCATGAAACGCCAAGGAAAAAAAATAGACAAATAAATAGAAGTTCAAAAATTATAAAATGTCCTTTTATTTAGTTGTCACAATCGATTTTACTTTTATAAAGACGGATTTCGGCTGTCAAAAATCAAAATATGATGGCCTCGTTCGCAAAGTTAGATACAATTTTAAATATTAATTATTTAAACAAAAAATATGAAATTACTTACAAAATCTTATATACCTTAATACTTTTTTTTTTGCTATAATCATTAAATATTAAAAATTAAATAATACAAAATATAAATAAATTAAGCTAAAATGAACTGTATTGAATTGACTGAGAAATGTCAAACTGAGTAAAGTATTCCTTTTGGTGAGGGTTGGCGAGGTTGCAAAGGAACCATGTACACACGAGTTAAACTCGTTTCAAACTCTATTTATTATTATTTTTATTTAATGATAATTAAATAGTCTAATTTAATTTAATTTTAATCTTTTTTTAAAAAAAATGGGTCAAATATTTGACCATCAATCTTTTGATTTCATCTCTTTTTATATAACTCCATGCCAAGTGAGCTATGTATGCCAAAATGAAACTAGAAATTTTATATCCCAACAAGGTGTATTTGCGATTATAATCTTAAAAGGTGAAAATTATAATTATACAGAAATAAATAATATTTAAAACTACTTAATTATTGTTTTAAAAAAAATTAAGGATAGTTCTTGCTTGCCCCGGCATGTATTTGTCACTTGGTAACTCTTGCATACATTTGCCATTTGCCATTTGTATGTGTTTTATTTATTTATTTATTTATTTATATATAAAAAGATAAAATCAAATAGAATTGATTCAAAAAAGAGAAAATAAAAATAAAAGGTCTCTACTTGTTGAACGAGGGACCGGTGAAATAGGTGCCATTTGTATGTGTTTTGTGTGAGTGAGGTAGATCATTAGAGTAACATGCCAATGGGCTAATGGGGCACCTGGCCCACGACATGCTTTAGGCCTAATGAGCTATGCTGCCCACCCCCAGCGTACAACAGTTGTATCTAATGGGCCCAAGCCCGAGAAAAGGGCCCTCACTCGGTTGTTGATGCTCGCTTGTTTACTGTTTACTACAGCCTTCTAGCTATATTCTGGGCCTAGTGCCTTGGGAGTGGACCACAGTTGAGTTGGAGGAAGAACATTTTCATCACTGAGTTATTCCTTTGGTAAAACCACAGTTAACTAAATCTATAATCTAATCAATCAATTAATCAATTAATCAAAGCATTTATCCTAACAATTGAGATCGATTTTGAGAGTAAATATATATATATATGCAGTCTTTCTTTTATATTTTTACAAAAAAACTATTTTCACGTCTCAAACCTGTGATAAATCTATAATCTAATATAAACAAAAATTATGTTATCATGAATAAGATATAAAAAGAGTCCCTAGGGGACAGCGTAGTGGTCAATTATGATTTAGGTTTAAATTTCGTGTAACAAAAAAAAAAGGATAAATAAAGAAAAGAAATAAATCAAAAATAAAGATAGATATTTTATGTGGTTCAGCCAGTATGCATACATTGACTACCATTCATATATTCAGATTCAATTGAATTAACCATTACAATTTGCCAAACCAACAATCATCCCCGCCATTACTCACTGTAACCAGTCATGTTGCTCAATTATGCCCTTATCCAAACCTACCTAAACTTACAATCGTCTGCACAAACATATTAACACCGGCAACCATTGATAATGCTTTAAACCTCACGAACAGTTATCTATAACTAACTGTCATTCTCACACCATGTTGAACCCCTTTTAGATTACTCATTCGTTTGTTAATCTTTCTTTGGAGGAACATGCTTATCTTGGCAAAGTCACCTTAGGCCACCCTTCTCTCTCGTAAACTTTCATAATTCACACCCTAATCGTAATACAGTCTCCTATATTTATTGATAGATCTGTCAAAATTCACACCCTAATCGTAATGAAGTACCACCCATTTCTCCAATCCATGAGCCTAGATCTTCAAGCGTATTGGTCTAATATATTTAAATTCAAATCCTCTCCTGGTATGTTAGATGTCTTCGATCGAAAAAAGTATGTAGGAAGCATCGATCTCACCTATGGTGGGGTAAGAAATGAATTCGCATGGGTGGAACCTCGTGTGTCATTTTATTGCCCTTTCCCTTTGTCCCTACTAGACTTCACAAATCTCTTTTGTAATCGAAGAAAAAAGGAACAAGCTGCCTGGACGCCACTCTCCCTAATTAATCAGCAATAAACCAATCTTACATATATAAAAGGGAGAACTCAAGGCAAAAAAATTTATCCTTCACTGACTCCGAACAAATATATGGGACCATATGACAAGATGGTTGATGTGAAAACAATGAGGTCTAAGCTAATGTCACATGAAAAAGTTGGGGGTGTGAGAAAGGGCCAAATGGAGACAAAAGATCTAACCAATCAACGAGGACGGTGTGTGATGCAATCACACAGTTGATGGTGCCATGTGATGCAATCTCATTTCCGTCTCTCACTTCTTTGATATTTCAAGGAGGGGGTGTCTTAAGTTGGTGGTGTTAGGGGATACAATGACCCTTTATCCCCCCTTTTAATATGAGGGGTTTATGTCTATTCTAATCTTGCTTAAGGAACTTCTCAACCACTCAAAAAGGAAGTCCAAGATACTTCGATTTATTTGATGGGATGTGAGTTGTAACCCTTTGTTTGCCATTGATGAAAGATAATCAATCATATTTGATCACGATTATGGGTGAGACATGATTTGATCACTCACCTTTAGAATCTTGATTAGAATATATCTCATAGACTTTTATAAAGTACACCATTTTGTGCCCTAGGCACCCCACCCCAAAAAAAAAATTAATATTGAGTGAGCCTATCACAATAATGCTTAGTTTAGGAGTTTAGGAAAGAAAAGAAACAAAAAAAAAAAAAAAATGAAGAGAAAAAAAATGATGAAATTTTCTTTTCATTTTGTTTGAGAGTTTTAAGAAGGAAAGAAAATAATATAGAATTTATTTGGAATTAAATATTTTTCTATTATCTTTTTAAGGGTAAATTTGGTATATTCATTAGACAACTTTTTATTTTCTCTTCTTTTCTTTCATTTTCTTTCCACTTTTGGGAAGAAAAATTTTTATGTTTAAAATCTTCACACTTCTCTCTATTTTTTTCTTCAAAAACTCCCAAATGAAATAAATGAAGTGATTTTCTATTAAAATCACTTCTTTTCTCTTCTTTTTTCTCAATCCAAACATAGCGTAAGGCATCATGGGCTACATAATCCGTAGAATAATAATATAGACATTAATTAATTAAATGAGGAAAAAAATCAACTAAGTGGCTGTTTGGTAAGGTTTATTTTTAACTTCTCTTCTCCTTATAAGAAGAAGAAAAAAATAAGAGCTTTTAAAAAAAGTTAAAAATTGTTTGGTAATTTTAATTTTAAAAACAAACTTATTTCATAATTTTTAAATAAACTTAAAAGTAAAAAATTAAAAATTAAAAGTAAAAATTAAAAATTAAAGAAAATGAGAGAATATGAGAGTAAATGAATTTATGATATGGACATATTTGAGATTTTATATCCTTTAAATGAGGATGTAAAAGGAATAAAAAAATAAAAAACTGTATTTTAAAAAGAAAAAGGAGAAGCAGAAACTCCTCCAAGAAACTTTTGCTAAAACTCTATTTCCTTCATTAAAAAAAAAAAAAAAACCTACCTTTTTTTTTTAAAGTTTCTCTAAAATAGTGATTAGTAGGGTTTTTTTCTTAAAAAGAGAAGAAAAACCAAAAAAAAAAAATTCTGTCAAACGGGCACTAAACCAAATCCTACCTCAACATGGTTTTTTTTTTTTAAATAAAAATTCTTTTTTTTTTAATTTGAAAATATTTTGATTAATTCAAAATTTGTCAAAATTAAAAAATTTTCATTTTTGTTAATATAAATTGTCTCATGAAATTTAATTCATTTAATTTTTAATTTATTTGTTCAGTTAGTGTTACGTGTAATTTTTATTAAAGAAATTAATGAATATTGAAGTGCATAAATTTAGTATAGAACTTTGAAGTACAAGTTAAAAAATATGTTGGTGTTTATAATTTTATTATTTTAAAAATTAAAAAGATAAGAGTAATGAAATTACTCAAATTGTTTATATATTGAATTTATACTTATATTTGTGTCACATATATAACTTCACCTTATAACTTCACTTTATTTCCAAGGTCAAAATTTTCTTAACATTTTGGGTTAGTGATTTTACATTTTCACAAATTCACAATTTTTTTTTTAACGTAAAAGAGATTTAAATTCAAAATTTTTGAGGGAAAGATGTTGATTTATTCAATACTAATTAAATTTGCCATGTTCAATATTCAATCATGGAGAGTCCAATATTTCTCCTTTATCTTATTTTATTTATTTATTTATATTTCAAGTATATACAAATAATTATCGATAATTTATTATAAACTATATATATAATATATATGAATTTATGCTAAGATCCAGATTTTGGCAGAAGATTATTAAAATTATACCTAACGTCTACGACTGGGGAGAGAATCTTATTTATTTTATTGTCGGATTAATTAATAAGGCTGACCCATAATTCAACCTGTGATTAAAGTAGGACAAATCTAGGTGGGGGGAGGGGTATTTTATGGAAATGGGAAAATTCAAATAGAGGGAACATATCTTAAGGTACAAAGACTTCAATGAATTTGAGATGCTTTGAATTTGATATTTTATTGAAATTTAGCATGATTTAATTACTACATTGACTGCAATAATTATAACACCTAGCTTGGTGACAATGACCATCATGCAAAGAGACAAAATTGATTGTAGTTGTTTTCCATCTAGTTTTTAATTTTTTTTTTTTTGTAATTTTAAAAATTAATTCTTAAAAAAAAACAATCGAAGACTTGTTGATTGCATGTTTAAATATTAACCTTTTTTTATTAAAAAGAGAGAGAGAGAGAGAGAGAGAGAGGGTAAATAAAATAATGAAGTAGAGAGTTACTTGCAACAACAAATATAAAATGCTCTCATTACCATAAGTCAACAAATTCGCCTCCCCCATCTTTTGCTTCAAATTTTAATTCCTCATAAAATATCACTATAAAAAATATAACTTTTCTCAACATTTCCTTTCCAATATTTAAATACTGTGTTGTCACTATTTTGTTTTCGATAATGTTTTGATATAGAAATATCGATAGAAATATTTTTCAACGACGTTTAGATGTCAAAACATCGGAAAAAATCATTAAATTAAAGGATTGACTAAGCTTTTGGTTAAGTCGATATTTAATCTGTACAATTATTTATTTATTTATTATTTTTCTAAGAAAAGTGTTGAATTATATATTTTGACAATTGTGTCATAATAAGAGTTTAAAGAAGAAGGGGGTAATATTTCACAAATTTGAAATTTCTTGCAAGTAGGGAATGTTTATTAAACTTGGGATGTTACAAAGTTATCCACAAAATAGGTAGGAAATGGAAGCAACATGTTACTTGAAGAGGAACAAAAGCTTCTCCTCGAGAAAGTTAAATTAAGGGAATCTCAAGATCTCAGAATTTCTCATAGGAAGTCTAAAATTGCCCAATCCAGTCGATGGAGGACATAAATTAAATTAGGCTCGATCGAATAATGCATCATGCACCTTCATAAATTAAAGCAATTGGCGCATTATTAAACCGAAGTGGATGGTCGGCTTCGAGTTGGCAACATTAGAAGTCCATTAAAAACAACACAATCACAACAAAGAAACATGCATAGTCTATGATTTAATTACTTAAAATGTCCACCGAAGCCTCTGTAGGACCTTATTTAGATGACAACTCTCATTGTGTAAATTATTTTTTTATTATCAAGTTTCAAATTCGACACTTAGTTAAAAGATCTAATGTCTTATCTCACTAAACTGACTATCTATTAATATCTCTCCCTTGATTTGGTTTGTGAAACCGCAATACTCATCGTCTCTCTCTTCTCCCTTTTAATGGTTAACATATTATGGTTATTTATCATGTTTGGATGGAGCCAAAATCCATTAGTGGTTGTTTCAACTCTTTTTCTTTTTTATTTGTTAAAAAAAATAGTGAAAGATAGTAATTTATTATTTCTTTGAAATTTATTCGGGTGTTACACTCGTTTTAATTAGCTGTCTTAAATTAAAACAATTATTCAAGAAGTGAGTTTATTATCGAAGATATACCAAAGCATGCTTGGTGCACTTCATAAAGTCTTTTATTCTTTCATTTTTTTTTTAAATCGAATATATATTCAAGAGTTGCAAACTCTTTTTCAATACGATAACATATTTTTTATATATAATAATCAATAAAAAAAGATCACATTTAAGGTATTTAATGGCCAGATGTATAGTATGACTGTTTTGCGAAATCTTACAATATGGTTCAATAATTCAGTGTCACAAGATTTCCTAAACCATGTTTTTATATGCAATATTATGTCAAACTATGTATGCTCCTAATGCGGCCAACCTAGGTGGGAGAAACGATGTCTTTGATGATAAATGATGGTAAGCAAGAAGAAAAATTAAAATTAAATTATTGCAAGTTGCTCTTACTATATTGGAGAAAATTGATTCCAAATCTTATTCGACTTAACTGATTTAAAATAAAAGATCAAAGTGGGTTCCCAAGTACAAATCCTAAGATTTTGATATAACTGGATGAGTTAGATTTGATTGTCAAATCCAATTCCCAGAATTGCTAGCAAATCTGATTCGTAAAATTGATGACCAACACGACCCGAGCAAAGATTTTTTTTTTTATAAGTGATTAGTATTTCGTAATCACGTTCGTTCTAATTAAATCTAATTCAACTTGAATTAGATTTTGAAAAAAAACAAAACTTTTCATATTTCTGTTTTCTTTATATATAATATTCGAATATAAAATTTTATTTAAAGATTATTAATATCCGATCATTAGATGAAGTACGGGTCGATGACACAAGAAAGGACTAGATCTAGGGAGAAACTGCGAACTGTCAACAGTGGTTAGGAACATGTTGTAACTAGCTTAAATAAAAGCGAACTTTAGAACTTGTACCTAAGAAAAAAATAAGAAAATAAATAAATAATGTTTAAGAAAATTATTGACGAAGTCTTTGGTTGTTGTTGAAGGAAAGAATGGGCCAAGTTTAGGAGAGTTTGGCCCGGCTCCATGGATGAAAATAACATTTTTGTCCAAATATATATATATTTTTTTGTTTTTACGATTGATATCCAGATTTTACTTGATTAATCTGGTTTAAATATTGTGTGGCCCATTGAGAGATTGATTCTTTCAAATCTTTTTTTTTATTCCCAACGACCATTATCACAAAAGTTTTATCAATTGTAAAATTTCTAATCTGAAAAATAATTATTGTTGTTACGACGAGTTTACAACCACAACTCTACTAAAGTGTGAAACAACCATATTTTCGTTTACATTACTAAGGGACTATGAATGTACATGTGCAAATAATTTACTTCAATTAGATCAAATTTATAAATTCAAAACTATAAAACATCCATCCAGTTAACTTTTAATTCGATTAACTCAACATTTGATGCAAATTATATAAATTAAAGGATCTCATCTTAGTAGTTAGTTTTGGAGGTTATAGTTGAATTCTCTTTCAATATAGTATTAAAACTATATTACAGTTTAAATCCGCTCTACCGGCCTCGCACTCCCTTTATAGTGGTATTATCTATATATCAACTAATTTAATATTCAAAATAATCATATATAAATATGAAAATTATACACGTTAACTCGATTTCAGGAGAAAATTTAAATTTCTCCTAATATGCCCCTTGAACAACTAGCTTAATAGTGTTAAAAAAAAAAAGTGTTATAAATTCACAACGTACTAATTTAAATTCAATGAAAAGTGATTTTATTTTTAAAGATAAACGTGTCTTTTTTATATTATTATATCGAAATTTAAAATCGAAATCATGTGATCACTAGTCTATCACCTTACAGGCAGACAATCGCATCTTTTAAGTTACATAAGATTGACACTAAAATATGAGGCCATCCCCTCTTCCACCTAATTAGCAAGCAAAAAGTGGAAAGGAAAAGGAAAGAGAAAAGAAAATGGTCGTTTGAAGAAAAGATGTTGATCCTTATGCGGCCATCTTTTGGACCCCAACAAGAAAAACTCAGAAAATGATTTTATAAAAAAAAAATGTAAAATCTCCGTTACTCGATAAATTGGCAGGAATTGTCGGTGATTTTTTGTCGTAAAAAATACCAAGAACAATGTGAATACTGCAAATTCTTTAATCGATCTCTCCCCATGCATGATCTTTTTTTTCCTTAGGTAAGTGCTTCTTCTTGACTAGGCTTTGGTGGATTCACTCGACAAGGGCAGAGCAAGTACATCAGTGTTGGCAAGTGGTTCGTGCTTCGAAATCATGTCTTTCTTTAATTTTTGAGCGGAGTTGGAAATGCTTTCTCAAATGCGAGTGAAATACAAATGGAAACGAGTGTGTTTTCTCGCAATCAGTGGAGTTTTATGATGGAGAATACAGTTGTACTAAATTTTTTTTATAAATCATACTATTAAATTTGATTCGAGTTAAATTATATTTTTAAAAAATAAAACTTATTTGACATCTATTCAAAATTTTAATTAAAAGATATCAATATCCAATCCCTAAACCAACTGGTCATCGATATAGTTGTACTAATTTAATAGTTGTATATTCCCTAATTTTTTAATATAATATATTTAAACATTAATAATAATTCGAATTTATTATAATTCTAGAGCCACTAACATTTTAATGAATAAAAGGAGGGGAAAAAGGAGTCCTAGTTTATGACAAATTTTATGTAAAATGAGTCTAAATATAAATGTGTAAAAAATAAGATGAAAAATTTGTGTTACTTTGTGTAAACAAAAGAAATACTAAATTTTTTAATGAGAAAATTAAATATTTTATTATTATTTATTATTTAATTTAGAAATGGACCTTCCTCTTCCTTACCTATGCTTACATCACATGTGGAGAAGTGATAATAATTAAGCAATGTACCATCCGTATTATTATGCACTAATCAAAAGGAAAGGCGTTGCTTTCGACAAACCAGCATTGTTACTTTACTTGATCTCCTTTACATGAATGTTCTCAAAAATAAATGGGTGATGGGTGGGACCATGGGAACAAAACTAGCTCGTGGCCCTGCCTTTTTTCAAGCACACCCCATCTTCGGACCCACCCCCCCATACGGCTGCGCCTTCTCTCACCGGCAACGCGTGCCTTCTCCTGTCCTCTTAGAGAGAGAGAGAAAGAGGTATTATCCACGCTTTGGCATGACCCAAACAAGCATGTGATCATCCTTTCTTGATAACTACAAGCAGCCATTTAATAAAAATTTTATTTATTTATTTATTTATGATATTATTATTTAGGATCATAGGTCCTTGTTCTATTATTATGATTATTTAATTAATTCAGCACTATCATATGATTTTTAATTTTTTTTTTTAATTCCTTTCTTTGCATGAAATCCATTTCATCTGGCTATAGATATTCTCCTTTCCTATCTGTCTCTCCACCTAAACAACCATGACAAAGACAGAAAAAAAAACAAACTTGCTCTCCCAACTCTTCTTCCACATCCCCCATCTTGAAATCTCATTATCCCACATGCCACTTGACTCCTTGCCCATATTTAGATGTAACCCATCAATATTTTTATAAATAATTCTTATTAATTGGACCCCAAAAAATTCAATAATTAGAAAAATTAGATCTGGTAGGAAGCAACTATTTTATAAATATTATAACTAAATTTTTGTGTGTCAATAATCGATATTTTTCAATCCAGATAAAAATATATGTATATACATAACTTATACTCTAATTCTTGTTAATTATTCCATATCATTATGAATGGACAATTCTATTATTTCTACGAGTATCAATACTTATAGAGATAACAAAGGTTGAATAAATAGTGATGCAGTCTTGATTAAGGGTGTTATGAGAGTTGGATAGTGTCACGGCGGGTAGTCATAGGTATCCATGACACTATCCCGTCAAAGTTTGACTCGAGTTTGAGCTTGGATAGCTCCGTATCGAGCTCGAGCTGGGGCCCTTATGTGTCAAACTCGAAGGCTCGTCGAGTTACTGACATCGATTAATTATATTTTTAAATAATTTTTATATATGAAATTATATTTATAGATATATTATTTTAAATATATTATCCGAAATCGAATAATTAAGAGGAATGTAATTTAACCGAACTCATGATACTACCCGATGATACTATCTAACGATACTTCAAGCCGAGCTCAAGTATTGACACTACCCGAATCGACTCGAGTATTATAATATCTATAGTCATGATCATCCAAATTATTAATAAATTTTAAATTGTTAAATTTGATTTTAATTGATTTAATTGTGATTGATTTTGTGATAAATACCGATCAGAATTATATATAAAAAAAATTCATTATGGGTTACAATATTCATTATTTCAATAAAAAAATTCTTTTGAACAAATCTTGATACAACGGTTGAGTTGCTAGGACTTCGGAGCGTGAAAATAGTCTCTTTGAAAAAATATAAAGAAAATATTGTATACAAATACGTTTACTCCAAAATCAATTACAACTGTTAGAATTAAAACTCTATTGTTGTTTGGCCATCCTAGGATAATTTCCATTTCCATTTTTTGATATCCGAACCTGATTTCCATTTTTTTAAGAGGGCCTACCATTTGATGTGGAACTTTGTGGCCGATAAGCCTCTCCAATCACGTGGGGCAATTGAGAATCGACGGCTGAGATTGCAATCTATAAGAATATACCACAATTGTACATATAACATAAAAATGCCAGTTCAAGTTTGAGCAAATGTTGGATAGAATTTTCATTCATAAGATCCTATCCTTCAAATGATCGCCAGTTTGGACAATTTCGAGAGAGAGAGAGAGGAGGGGGGTACACTACTGACTATACCCCCTTTATCGTACGGTGAAGATCAATTTGTCGGCCCTCCAGGTGATGCCTCCAACATCTTTTCCACAAATATATTTGTGTGACAAACAATAATTAAAACTATATATTATACACATAATTATGTATGTTACATGTATATATAAATTAATTTGAATAGACAACTGTTACTTTGGGGTGCATGTGATTCAGATTGGCATGCTAAGCTGTGAAATTGATGATTGTCTGGAGAAGTGTTTGGTTCCTTTGTGATCCTCAACAAATATAAAAACTGTATAATGAAAATAATATTATTAGGATAAACTTATACATCATTAAACTAATACTATATAGTATACATAGAATTAAATAATATCTGAATTGCTGGAGTTGTCTGAGGCATCTCTTTCACAAATCTTGAATCACATTGGCCAAGACCACTGGGATTTGTTTGGCATGCCATCTTTAAAATCCCCCCCCCGGGGGTTAACACTACACAACACACACATCCACACACACATACACACACTTTGGTTTCTGTGTGGAAAAAGGGAATCTTAAATTCTTCCTTATTTTTTTTGGGGGGGGGGGATATTTTACTTTATCTTCTTTGGAGTCCTATAATATATCCTTCTTGGGTGTGGAACGTGAGGTGAAGTGAAGGGTCTTCTTTTTCTCTAGGCAAAGTTTTGGGGTTGAAGCTTTTGTACTCTTTCTTGGAAGAGTCATTTTTTGATCTGCAGTGGAATTTGCAGTTCTGTTTTTGTCCATCTTCTCTGATCTCTCTCTCTCTCTCTCTCTCTCTCAACACACTTACATTCAGGTCAGAGAAATCAAATATCTTAATTTTCTTTCTCGGTATATTATATTCATGTTGGAAAATTTTCAAACACAAAGAATTTATGATTGTTCTTTGCATAATTCACTTGTTATGGTCTCGGAATTTAAGGTTTTTTGTGTCTTTTTCTTACTTGATTTTTCTTGACATGAAATGGGTCTTAGAATTTTCATTTTCAATAAGATTATAGCATACGATTCTTTTTTTGTAATATTTACATCTGATAACTTGGAAAAGCCAAATTTCGATTTCAATAGTTAGAAAAAGACTGACATTAATAGCAAAAATAGAGACCGTACTATATACCATATTTGAGTTCAATGTTATGTTGTTTATCAAAAAAGAAAATGACATTTTTCTTTCTTCTTTTTTTTTTAATTTGAAGCAAAATTAAATGGTTCACTGGTTGGCTGAGAAAATGAAAAATATCCAAGGCAGAAGTCTCATTTTTGAAGGCAGATCATTCTTATAGAAATTGGTACCCCATCATGTCGGAGATATTTGGATGTGAAAAATTATTGTTGTGGTCCAAAAATCTTGATTTGAATACACTGTCATCCATTTTATAAGTGTTTCAAGCAACCTCATTAACTGTAGGCATTTGATCATCATCATCATCAACATCATAGACATCTCCGATCTCTTCATAGTACAAACGTACAATGTTCTATGTTTTGAATCCTCATGCCGGTTTCATCTCGCAGGATTTGCATTCATCACTCTGAATGTGTTACCAATAACAAAGTTTCAAATGGAGAAGTTCCTTAATCCATACGATAAAGAGTACATGAAGATGGCGATTTTAAAGCATGAAGAAACCTTCAGAGAACAGGTACCCCTTTTCTTCTTTTTCTTTTTTTTCCATAATATTTTTCATCTGCAACAAAATTTATGAGGATGGTATTACTAATAGGTCTATGAACTTCATCGTTTATATCGGATTCAAAAAATGTTAATGAAGAACATAAGAAATAGCAAAACTCAAGGACAAGAGACGAAGAGGAATTATACAAAGGAAGTCGGTCCAACACAGGCAAGGCCGCGTCAAATGCTAGACTTAGAAAGGCCTGCAGAGGACTATATTGGTGAAGAAAATGGAAATGGGGTACTAGATATAGAAGATGAGAGTGAGATTGAGCTTACGCTTGGTCCCAGTATGTATAACCGAAGGAAGAAATCAGAGACACCAATAAATTCAGATTCAGGACCAAGTTTTTCATCTTCATCTACAGGATCAAGCCAAGTAAAGAGGACAAATACTAGGACTAGTAGGCAGCATCAAATGGAAGATACGACAAGAGAAGAGCTAAGAAGCGCGGGATGGGGGCCTATTCATGAGGACCGAGTTTTTCAGAGTGGGATCGAAAGCAATTTTGACATGGAGGAACAACAACAATTGAGAGAAGAGAGACTAAAACAACCTCCATGGCTTTTACATGTTTTGAGTCTCAACATGACTTGAGGAAAAAAAAAAAAAAAAATGGATCTTCTTGATTTGGTATGATAACATCACCGACTTTTTTTTTCCCCTCTCTCTTTTCCTTCTCAACTAATTCTATGACGATTGATGTTTGTGTGGAAATTGTTCTCCTCTTCTTTTTTTTTTTTTGGATATATGGGGTGGTGTCATCTTGTATAAAAATCTCTCTGTCAAGTGATTTGAAACCCTCATATCTATGTCTTTTAGTGATCTCCAACTCAATATAGAGCGGGGAACAGACCAAATATTAGTGCTATTCTTTTCTTACCTCTGGGGAAGATCTTCATGATACTTCT
The DNA here is from genome assembly GCA_037126225.1 of Dillenia turbinata. NCBI lineage: Eukaryota > Viridiplantae > Streptophyta > Magnoliopsida > Dilleniales > Dilleniaceae > Dillenia > Dillenia turbinata. The sequence continues at coordinate 7,608,678 of JBAMMX010000018.1, read as the reverse complement.
GATTTTTCTACAGTCATGTTTTGAAGTCTTCCTCAAGATTCTCCTATCGTATGGTTAAAGAAAAGCAAAAAACAAAAGTTGATTGTTTCTTAAATAAATTAACGTTGTCTCGGCACCTTCCTAGTCTGCGACAAAACGCCTTTAAGTAAGAAATAAGCAAGAAAATAGGAAGGTCGCATCACCCAGGATTACTTCATCTATAGTGGTTTGTATTCATTTTTACAATTTTCATCAAATGTCGTCCTCATCTCCATCTTCATCTTCATCCAATTTATCAAAATTTTGATGATCAAACTCAAAAAGTGCGATATGGTGACTGATCTCTTCCTACGTGTTCTTTCAATTCCAACCTACCACACTTACTTTATAATCTTAAAAAGAAAAAATGAAGTTTGTGACAAGTGCTTAATCTATCCTTGTCTGCCAACAAACGAATACCAGATTATTGTGTCATATAAATTAGTCTGGTCCCCGCTTAAACAATATATAAAATGAAGTTTTCTGATTTGTATACATGGGTTTCTCTCCTAGAACACCATATATGCTCTCATGGGACGTCTTCTTTTAGGGTTACATTGATGATTGGTTTTAGGGAATCAAAAATGCCTATTGCTAGCCTGTCCTGGAGCTATATGTTCCACTTTTTTGAAAATCGCTTTTTATCTTAAAGGATTTCAATAATTCATGAACATGTCCCACACAATTGCTTCCACATAAACCCTCTTAATTTGTTTTTGGAGTGAATGTGTACATTTTGAGATGGACCCATATTTGGAACTTAGTAGGAGAAGATTGCTATAGCTTACAGGAATGTGAAAGAGACGGGGTTTACAAAATGGTCTTTTCTATCAATTCAGGCTTTGAGCTTTGCAAGCTTGATATTTGATTAGGAAAATCAGCTTGGAAATGGGAAAAAAATCTTGCAGATTTTATTGTAACAATATGTCTGAACCGCATGGTATCTTAAATTGTCTAGAATCTTTTCTTTATCTATTAGTCATTTTCTTAAGAAATGAACAAACTCTAAGATTGATTGGTAGGGGGGAGAATGAAGCATTGTGAATTTCACGTTTGCAGTTCCTTGAATTCTAAGCCATAGTTAGGAAAAGATACACGGATCATATCAGAAAGAAAATATTATATATCACGGACGTTTTCACTTTAACTTCCTAGTCTTTTGTTGTATGCCTTTTTATGAAATAACCCCGTTAATTAGAGTATGTGGCATCAAATTTTGACAAAAATAGGCTGAATGATCTGTCTACCTGATGCAGTTTTAGGTTTGTAAGACAGTGTTAGAGAGTGTGTGTGTGAGTGAGAGAGAGAGAGATGAAAAGCAACACTGACCACTTACTATTGAACTGCCTCTCAGTTTGTGGATATTCACTTGAAATGATAAAGTCATTACAAATTTACAAACAGTTTCAATTTCATTGAAATGAAGTAGAGACATTAAGAAAGAAAAAGATATGCTAGCAGTAGTTCTCTTCTCATGTCCCTAAGAACAATTAACAAAAGTACTCTCCACATAGAATACATGAAACTCATATAGATAACTATGATTTTCAAGATATGGAGTGTCTCCTATCTTTTGGAGGTCTTGTTCGAGTTTTAGGAGGTGTAAGTCCATCAGAGCGCACAAACGGATAGAGCTTCCCAAGTTTCTTCGACATGGAATTTATGAAAGATTTTCTAGGCAAAGGAGGCTTGTCCACAGAAGGAGCAGTGTTTACCAATGGACTACCTATAGTAGAAGTGTTCGATGTTTTCTCAATCTCTTTCAACTTCATTTTCATCTTCACAAGCTCTAACTTAAGGGTCTCATTTTCTCTTTTCAGTCTTGAGAGCTCATCCGGAACTACCGGATGGATATCAGTCGGGTATACATTCATCTTAGATGGGGGGAAGGCCGGAGATTCTCCTCCTATGAAGTTGCCATTCATCACATCTCGAAGCCGTTGTTGCTCAAAGTAAAGCACTTGTACTACGGTTTGGACTGGTAGGCGATCATTTTGAGCTGCGTGAGCACAAGCCTCTCGTGAAAGCTTTTGGCAATCCATCAAGCTACACACTTTCTTCCTCTCCATGTCACTTATTGCAGGATGTGCCTGTAAATTAGGCGAATCAAATTGCACAACAAGAACAAAATATCAATTTATGGATGAGCATCGCCTAATAAATTATCAGCTAGTACGAGGATTGAGGATTTCTAAAGGAGAACCACCCTATTTGTATGACTTCTGACACAAGATAATAACAATAATAATTGCACAACTTGGCTTGGAAATAGTTGTGGAAAAGAAATCAAGAGCACAATGACAATGTGTTCAAAAGTTAAAAAGAACTTGGTATGGATCAAAGCACACAAGACTCTTTTTAGAAAAAGTACCTTCAAGTAGATATCAACGGCTCTGTACATTCCATCCTCTGTAATCCTAGCTTGCTCTGGGACAATTTCGGCAAGACTAATGAACTTGGAAACTGTCAAGTTGCGATCCGAAGCAATTTCAGCAAGATAGCTTTCCATCAATTTCCCAACTCTTTCCATGTCACTAGGAGGGGGAGAAACGAACTCGTCATCTCCATTGTAACCTAATCCGTGCCGATTCCCTTCCACTTCGTATTCAAGATAGTTCATCAGGATGCGTTGCACGGTATCCATATCAAACAATGTGTCTCCTGTGAAAGAATACGAAGGGATCAAGAGATCATCCAAAACAGCTTGACCCAATTGCAGCCCCATTCTCTTCTCCAAATCAAGCCTACAAGCGACCGTTGTCTCAAGATATATCGCAGCTCGAAGAAGCAAAGAGAGAAAGCTAACAGACATGGCATTTTTCTCCCTTGGAAGTAGACTCACTACTGTTTCCAACACAACCCTTTTCTCATGCTCTTGTTTTGGCTCTATTTTCTTCCTTCCCTTCCCAAACATTTCCTAAACCGAAAAGCAATGATCAAATTAGCAATTAATATCAAGAAAACTTGATAAAATCGGGATTCAACCTAACTCGTTTTGAGTTAAACAATAGTAAGTTCATATCTATACGTACAGATAGAAACAGGCTTTTAACAACTGCGTACTAAAAGAAAAGAACATATTTTGATATTCTGAGATGGGATTCTCACCAAACCTCGAAGAGATTTTTGGGCATAAAGCATGAGAATTGGACCAAGTGCATAGTGCTTAAACCCTCTAGCTATCATGGCATACAAAACTCTTTGAAACACATCGATCCTAAGAACAGTCAAGTCTTCAGCCCACCAATCGACTAGAGGTTTCGGATGAGAAACCGAAGAAGGAATCACACCCTCAGTGCTACTCTCACTCCTCCCTGACAAACAGAACTGGCTCTCCTTACAAGCAATATAGGCTATTGCATCAATGCATCGACTCACAAGCTTTATCGACTCCGCTATCTCCCCAAAGTTTTCTGAAGAATGCAGAACAGAAACTGCACCTGCAATGCTCTTTAGGGCAACTTCATTTAAATATGCTTCAGTTCTTCCCACTAGATTGCCTACTCCATGGTCCTCTGTCATCTCAAGAAACTCTGCTGCACATCGCAGCATGGCAATGTTTTCGGTGTTTATCTCAAAATTTATGCCATAGCAGAATTTCGCAGCTAGCTCAAATGCTTCTGCTCCACCTGGGATTTCGGGGATTTCGATGACAGAAAGATCGGTGTCACTTGATTCTGATACTAAGTTCCTTATGTATCCACACTTTGAGACTAGTGGAAACTGCAATTGAATTTGGAAAACCATTAATCTATTTTCATCCCATCAATCAATATATCAAAGAAAATTTGTGGGTAATTCTTTTTTTTTTTTTTGGGTTCATTTGGGTAGCACGAGATTGATGAATTTGTCACGCTTAAAAAGAAAAGAACAAAGAAAACTACGTAAGGGATGAAATTTGTACCTTATGTAAAGAAAAGGAGGCACCCCCAACATTAACTGTGACATCACTTGGGATCTCCTGGGAGAAAATCCTGTTAAAAAATCATGAAGAAACTATTTTCAAAATCTAGACACAGAGAGAGAGAGAGAGAGAGAGAGAGAGAGAGAGACCATTCACTAGTTCTCTTCATAGCTGTAGAAAGAAGCTGCTTTTTCTTGTTGGACATGTTAATAGTTGTGGGTATTGCTTGTTCTTGATCAAGATCTTCCATGGATGTAGAAATTGAAGATTCCCTATCATGTTTCTGCTATGCCTCCATTTCAACTACAGTTAAAATCCTCAGCGAACAAAAGTGATGCATCACATTATAAGACCAGTGTAAGCTCTTCATACGTTCCTCTGTCCTCCTTTTTCTGTTTGTATATGAGTGTTTTAGAATCATAAATTCAAGTGAATCAGTAGTAATGATGATGGAAGCTGAAACCACCCATTTTGGTCCTAGTAACTGAATTATCCATTAACAACTTTCTCCTGCAATGATCACATTGGTGAAATTACCCAAAAAGGGTAGAGAGAAAATTCTAAAGGGGAGTGGAGAAGAGCATTTTAGTAATTTTGGTGGGATGGGGAAGGTCGTGGTCTTGAACGTGAAGAAGATGAACGGTGTGTGGTGCTGGATTAGCTATGTTCCAAGTGGGGCCAACAACTGTAGGATGAGAATTTTATTTGGCCGCCGGATTTCGGTTAACGGTCGAGCTTCTTGCGGAGGATATGCTTCCCAAACTACACATGATGGGTGGACAAGACCTCGGCCCGCTTAGCCCCGCACAGGACGCGTGAGACTCGATGACTGGGCTGAGCCTGGGCCTCACCAAACCCAAGCGTATCTTTTATATTGGCTTTTCCGTATCATATCGTATAATTGGTTGCATGTGTAATACTTATTTTATAAAATGAAGGTAAAAGATGATATTGATATCAATTGATTATAATTTATTGATAATTTATTTTTTAAAATTTGTTAAATAATCAATACTATTGGAATGGACTAACCATAAATCTCAAAATGCATGTAGATCAGCTCTAATCATAAACGACGTAAAGTTTGTAAGATTTATGTGTATTTCTAAATTAGATTATCCGATGAGTCGATATTTTAATTTGATTAACAAATTTAAATTTATTAGTAGAGAGTATCCAATTATGTATATTTTAATCATAAAAGAATTTCAAATATACATTAGTGTTTTCCCGCTAAAAAGGTTAATCAGGCCCAAAATAAAAAATAAAAAATACCCAAAGAAAGAGAATTAGAGATTATGATGCCCTTTCAACCCAAAGCATATAAAATCAAGAATGTTCGCCTCTACTCTTCTACCTGATGCTGGAGGTATTCCGGTTTGGTTATTTTTTTATATGTTCAAAAAAAAAAGTATATTTCTTTATTGTTTATGGTTATCAAAGTATATATGTTTATGGTATTTAGGAATTAAAAATTATTTTAAAATTTTTATAAGAATTATTATTAATAAATTTATAATCGTTGGACTAGTAATTTGTAATTATCATTTGTACCATTTCATCCGGAGTAACAAGACATGCCCCCCCGCCTACATGCGAGGCAGAACAAAATATGACAAGGAGAAAGAAAATCTTTCCGTGGCCGACAACGCTTTCTATCGGTATCTTGATCGAGCCATACTGTAAACCTAAGAGAAGGTACAGAAATAACCAGAAAAATTTTTGCAGACATCAGAAAGTTATTTGTTGATTTTTTTTAACATTAATTATTGAATTCAAGATTTATCATTTATTTAAAAATATTATTCAATAAATTTATAATTTTCTTGTGTAATTGAAATTCAAAATTGAAATCTTCATAGGCTTTTTTCCAGTTCCACCGAATTCTTTGTCCCACATCTTATGTAATAAATTCCAGGAAAAATCTTGCAGGGACGAAGCAAAAAACATCAATGTGTTAAAGAGTGATAACTTTCCCTGATATGGGGTGGGTCTCAGTGTCCCAATAATTGACCAAACTATTCAAAAACAGCCAAACCCAAGGGTTGTACTGCCTTTCATTGATTTCATCTTGGACTTCTTCCAAGAGAAACCTTCTGAAACAAGATTTCTTTCACCTAACATTGATGTCCCCCGAATTTATGAATCTAATTGCTCTTGTACCCATCAAAAGGACTGCCCCCTACTCGCCCTATGTCTATTCACATCACTAAGTCTTAGGGTCATTTTCATAAAACTGATTGGTATTGTCATCCGATCCAAATCCTCATCCATAGCATCCAATGCATTCATAGTTGTCATCAATTCACTCCCACCTCAGAACAGCTAAGCTGAGGAAATTCCCAATGCCTCATGAGAGAAACATTCATGCCCGATAGCTCACAAAGTACCATCTCCATTCCCATTATTGGCCTTCTCTCACATGACACAACACATTAAAAAAATTTCGTTTTGCCCTTAATGTTTCTCAAAGTCATTTTTGAAAAATCCAATATATATCAAAAGTGAAATACAATATATAGAGATAGGAGAGAAAAGGGTAGAAATTATAATTTTTAAAAAAATAAATATTCTAAAAGATTTATATAATTTTTAACGACGTATTTAAATTTTTTTGGGTTACATAAGGGATCGCAAAAAATATAAAAATATATATGTTCATGAAAGTTCGAACACTAAATCTCAATCTCGGAGAAAACACTAGAACAAGAGTTTTTTTATCACTCAAGTGTTCCTATAAGAATTATATTTAAAATTTTTAATAATATTTTTAGTAAGTTCCACAATATATATTTAAAATTTCTGGAAATAAATATATATATATATATATTTTACCTCTGTGTTCCCCTGAGGACAACTGAATATCAAATGAAGGTGAATTTCACTGGATAGGGTACACTTAGCCCTAGTTATGGCGCCAAATACAATCACAGGTCATTTTATTTCCTCATCTTTTTCCACCGGAAAAGGTGAAGCAGGGGATCGGACGTACTCCCGGGGAGAAACATTTTGCCGATTTAACAACTCTAGTTTAATGCCTCATATATATTTTTTTAATAAATAACCGATCAGTATCCAAAATTATATTTTAATTAATCTGATTTAATCGTTATTGAGTTCAATTTGGGAGAGTTCAATTTTTTTATTAAATTTTGAATTTAAAATTTGATTAAAAAATTTGATACTTTTACCCACCAATTACTTAGTACCTAACATTGTTAGAACAAGACCCCAAATGGCAGACCAATAATTTTCGCACCAAGTGCCATGGACTAAAATGCTACGCTAAACCAGGGTCCATGTGAGGGTTTTGTGGAAACACCAGGAGAATTAGTAGAATAACACCCAGATATGCTTGCAGCTTTACGAACACATCACCTCAAGGCAAAAGTATTAGCATCTGTTTCTCACCCCTCCCCCTCATCATAACAGCTTCTAAATTCAAGCCTTACAAGATTCTCTGTTTCTCCTCTGTTTTTTCCTGGCCCTGACACTCCGGGGGGATGGGGGTAGCCGTCGGAAGTATTAGTAGAATTGCATGTCACTATTTTATTGGTGTTGTCATATTTATTTATGCAGTCCTTTTGTTATCTTATGGTCTATATGGTTGCAGAGAAATAAGGTATTTTTTTGATAAAAGAAAGTGAAACCTGACACAATATTTGATCTCGTTTAGGTTAGGTCTTTGTTCTGGACAAAAGCAAGTCCTTTGAAAACTCTAAAAATCTTCATTTCCAAATGAGGGGAGAACCTCACCCTTCCCACCTCTTGGTTGTGGGTTGGAAAAGAGAGCATGTACTAATTGTCACAAAGAGCCAATGTTTTTATGGTTTAAAAACAAAATTAAAGTTAAAAGCACCAAAAGACCAAGAGGAAAAAAGAAAGAAAAAGACTAACCACTTTAACTATTAAAGGTTTTCCTTCCCCCCTACCCCGGGGCCCGGGGAAAATAGTAGATAAATATGAAAGAGGTCTTAGCTCTCTCTGCAATGATTTTTTTGGTTACTAGGGAAAGAAGACATTAAGACCTAGTGTGGCTCTCTATATTGACTTTATTCTTCTCATTTACATTCTTTATAAGTTTTTTACCTTTTCCATTTTGTATAGCATCTGATGGCACAGGACTCAATAGTCTATAACCACACAGAGTCTAACAGTCCATAACTATAAAGTTCAAAAACTACAAAACCCACAGACCACTTGATGGGCACCTGAGACAACCAAGTGAGTGTTCGGTCGAACTCTCTTAGTTAAATCTCTCTGTCACTGCTCAGTTGAACATTCTCGGTTAAATCTCTCGACCGTTGCTCACTCAAGATCTGTCGATTAAGTCTCTCGATCACGATCAAGTGATCTTCCTCAAAGCAATTACTAAGCAACGTTCTTGTCAAGCGAATCAAGATAATGATTACACGCGATATAAATTTCCCTTAATCGTGGAAGTGATCTCGCCCGATAAATATAGAAATTTCCATGATGATTTGAACTTCTTAATCTTGTAAGATCTTAAATCTCTTAAAAATCTTTGATTACAATCCCTATAATTTTGGAAGATTTCTAACGATTCTCCATAAAATAACTAGGGTTTTTACACCCCTAAACAAAAGACTTGTCATATATACACATACTATATATACTAAACAAAGGTAACCCACCATGTACTTTTTTTCGACACTACATACATACATTACACAGAAGCAACATAGGGTAAAAATTAAGGCTTTTCATAGTCTGTTCTCTTTTTATCATTACTCTTTCTGATTTGAGCATCAAAACTTTCTCCACCAAATAACTTTCGACGGGTATTTGCAGGTCTTTCTATCCATGAAAGTCCAGTGGACACATCAACATCAATTCTCCATTCGAGTTAGTAAAACTGTTTATCTGTGGAGCAAATGTACCTCCTATAGTATTAATCTTTTGTTCAACAACCATTGTAAAGTTCAAGATATCAAAATGAAATCACATTTTCGACAAACTAACCAAGTTGTAGCTTAGTTGATCTGCTTGCAATCATAACATTGGTTGTGGCTAACGTCTTCTCCCTCTTTGTTTGATGAAAGATAGGTAAAAAATAAATAAAAAAGAGAACAAAAAATAATTTTTTTTAAAAAAAAAAAAGAAGAAAAACTAAAATACAATTAAAGTGTAATAGTCGTGCATTATAATATTTAATAAATTTTTCTTAGTATCTGAACAAAATTTGTGATTTTTTTTGGGAGTTACAAGGCTCTAATTAAGTATTCTCTGTTATACTTAAGTGCTTTTGAAATTACTGTGAAATTTTATTCTTTTCAAAAGTAAAATTATTAACGATTCAACTCAAAAATATAATTTCAACTCAATTTGAATAGTTATAAAGAGCAAAAAGTCATATATGTGAGTTTGGATTTGGACAATAGCTATAAGCCCAATTTAGAAGCCGGGCTCACTTGGGTATATATTTTACGGCCCAATTAGGCCCGACCCTAAAAATGAAGCCCACCCATTGTTTAGGTTGTTGCAGTAGCGGCAGCGAACCAAACGTCCTCCAAATATCTCCCCGCCTGCGTCACTCCCCATCCACAAAATTCAACAGCCTTTCTTGACCAATGCAACAAACGACTGAAAAATCTCCTCAATCACTTCACTAAACCCTAAACCCTCATCCTTAGTGCTTTTCTGCAACCCCTCACACAAACCCCACTTCACAAATGGAACTCTCGTCAATCTTCTTACCCCTCTCAAACTCAGACATAGCTTTTTCCTCCTCTCTCTCTCCATTTTCTCTCAGACTCAAAACCCACCTCAAAAACCCTAAATTCCACACACCCACTTCCTCAAATTTCAAAATCTTGGCTGTTGCTGTAGACCCACAAGAATTACCCAAAAGCAGTCCTCACAGACTCCTCAAAGAGCTTGAGGAGCGCAAAAAAGTTGTTTCCCCAAAGAAAAAATTTCCCCCAAAAAAGTTTATACTAAAACCTCCATTAGATGATGCAAAATTGGCTGAAAGGTTTCTAAGTAGTCCTCAATTGTCACTGAAAGCATTCCCCTTATTGAGTTCCTGTTTGCCCTCTTCACGTTTGAACAATGCAGACAAGATTTGGATGGATGAGTATTTGCTTGAAGCCAAGCAATCCCTTGGATACCCACTTGAGCCCTCAGATCGATTTGGGGACGATAATCCGGCGAAACAGTTTGATACATTATTGTATTTGGCATTTCAGCATCCTTCTTGTGATAGGTCTAAGGCTAGGCATGTGAGGAATGGGCATTCTAGGCTGTGGTTTTTGGGGCAGTTTGTGCTTGAAATGGCATTTGCTGAGTTTTTCTTGCAGAGGTATCCAAGGGAATCGCCTGCGCCTATGAGGGAGAGGGTTTATGGTTTGATTGGGAAGAGGTTTTTGCCCTACTGGATTAAGGCTGCTAGCTTGCATAATTTGGTTTTTCCTTATGATGAGATGGATAGTTGAAAAGGAAAGAGCGCGAGCCGGTTGTTAAGTAAGTTTAGCATTGTTTTGTACTGATTTTTTGATTGCTTATTTTGGATATATTTTGTTTTGGAATGGATAACTGAATGGAATCCCAACTAGTTTGGGACTTGAAGCTTTGTTAAATTGTTGAGTAGTAATTTATACTTACGTGGATTTTGAGTTTAAGCTCTTAATTAACTTGCTTTTTAGGTACTTGTAATTTTTTAAGCCTGATAAAGGAAAAAGTGGAGAGAGAAAGAGAGGGGGTTTATTGTTTGATAGGGTGGTTTAAGGCTGTTAGGTTGAACAATTTCGTGTTTCCTTCATATGATATTAATAAGTTGATTTGGGAAGACAGCGCCAGTTGTCAAGTAAGTTTTGCACTTTTTATATTAGTTTTTGGATTGTTTATTATATTTTGGGTAGAAAGATATTTCAGATTGGATTCTGGTATCAGCGATGAGTTTTGCTTTTAGTTCAGCCTAATTTCTTTATAGTATTTGGTTTTTGATTTTGAATTTAAGATAAATATATATATAGATAGAGTAATGTCTAATTATGTGAACTTCGAGTTAACTTCTTCACTAATCAATTCTTTAACTATGAAAAACATTTAGATGTTATAATAAATTTGGAGAATCCCTTCTGCCTTTGTGGATTATATTTTTTTATGTTTTTGAAGAGCTTGATAGAACTTGGATTCTTAAAGAGCAACTTTGCATTAAACCTTCTTTTGCAATAATGTGCTTGTTGCAGCTTTTCTTAGCGTAGCCCAGATGGCATATTGAAGCTAATGCTTGTGTAATTGCCAGATATTTTTGTTCATATTTGTATTGGATTTGGATCTGAACACATCAAAGCTTAAAGGGACCTAATTGTCCTTCCTATCAAGTAGGGCATTTTTTTGGTATCCCAGAGAAACAAAACATTTTTGTGTTAATCCGTGGTTAAAATGCATGTAAAATCACTTAGCCTACTGTTTGGAATTATATGATTCGAAAGAATTCTTTCTTGGATTATTGTGAAAGCTTGTGCTTTTGTGCTTTATGATTGTTTTGTTGGGTAGCTAAATGCCGATGCTTAAGGTTTATGATTAGCCTCACTCCTTCAATTTAGTCCATATCTAATGTATTAGTGTTATAGACCTTTGAGATGTGAGTCCCACTGTATGCAGTTTCACTTGCAACACGTTGAGAACATAGCAAAGTTTATTGATAGTTGTATGCTAGTTAATGCCAATAGAAGAAATTGGGGAAAACTATGTAACTGCTATATATGCCGGCCCCTGATTTACAGTGTTCCTATCATCTATCATTCACTGGGTATTGATCTAATGCCTGAACCAAGAGGAAAACAGGGTTAAACATCTCCAATATCCATTGTACTGTTTACCATCCATTATTATAAACTTGTGATGAGTTTTTTGAGTATGAAAGTCTTCTTGGTTGGCTCTTTATTTGACAGTGTTCTTGACATTGTTCATTAGGCAGTATAGGTGTCATACTTGGACCAAAAGGAGGATGATGTTAAAAAGAATGTCAATTTCACCCTTCTTTCATCTTTACATGGTAGCTTTTTATGTGTTGGGGATGGGATTTATTGGCTGGTGAAGATGGAGGTTGCCTGTCCTGACAATGATGCTTAGCATGGATAATTTGTAAAGAAGACCTTGTAACACAATAATGGTGAACCGGTTACTGTTGCACATGACTGGATCACTGGATATAGCTTTGTTAGTTACAAGAGAAAGATTAAAGCAAGTAAAAATTGGTTCTTGCAATCTTATGCTGATCTCGCCACCTCTCTTCAGTAACTTCACAATTAAAGCAGAAAGCTGATCTTATGACCTGATTTTAAGATCTCCATGTGAAGTATAACCTCTTGCATGGCATGCTTTGGCCACTGCCATTGTGAAAAGTTGAAGTGGTTGGAAATAACAAATGAGGCTTCGGACATAGACAAGTATAGTGTGCATTGATGATCCCCAGTCACTTACCTCCCAGTCTAAATAAAACTTCGTAGGGACTAGGAAGGCATGCATTTTTTATGAACATCAACAGCATAGATTTTTTATTTTTCTTTCCATGTTTCTGCTGGTTTTGTGGATAAGTAACAACACTACTTTCACGAGAGAGAGATCCTTCTCAAAATTTGTATATACTCGGATTAGGACCATGTGTTGTGGTTGGTGAACATATATTTGCCCATTTCCTTTTTTTTCCATTATTTTTGTTGTTTCTCTTATTTGTATCCATGCTTCTTGTTACATGACAGCTGTAGCCCTTTTAGTTCTTCTTATTGTTTTTTCTTTTGTTCATCATCAATCCTTATTTTAGGTCCGTCCTTTGCCCATTAATAGATTAAAAGATGATATGGTGAAAAGAGTTAAATTTAGGTAGTGGGGGAGCATGAGATGAATCCTAACAAATACAGATATGAGGATTGATAGTCTCTAAGTTTTGACCATTCAAATCATGGTCCTTGAAGCAATTTTACAAAATTCTGTAAGTTGTAATTTCTTTGCATGGATGGCTTTGGTCAGACTTGAATGGATTAACAAGTTCATGTAGCTGGCCTTACTTGGTTCAGTTGCGAGCTTTCATTATCTTGAGTTGGTTTAGTATGGAAATTTTCTTTTGCATGGCCCTTTAGCATGTGCTCAGAAGTTTTGAACTGCTTCTGTATTATACATGATCATGTGGTTTTCCGATTAAGATGCTTTGTAGTGTCTTGCCTTTCTATTTTTGCTATAAATGGCCTCAAATTTGTTATTTTCGTGGAACCACTTTTTGGTGTAAAAGATTTGCTTTTGACATGTGAAGTCACTTTGTATACCTTCTTTATTTGTGCTAAAATCATGTTTTTTTTTTTTGGACAGGTATGTTTTTTGGGCTCTGTTTGGTGCAATATATTTGTGTTTTGGCATGCCCGAAGTATACCGCGTACTTTTCGAAGTATTTGGGATGGACCCTGATGATGAGGAATGCCAACCCAAACTAAGGAGACAACTTGAAGATGTAGATTATGTATCTGTAGAATTTGAAGGCAATAAGCTTACCTGGCAAGACGTTGCTGCATATAGGGTGAGAAATTCTATGATTATGTTTCTCTTTGCCTTAGCATTATAACTATGACAAACATATTTAAGAAGGCTAGAAGTTACTGGTAAATTTATAAAAGTGAAAAATACTGAAAGTTGCGACCAGCAAGAAGTTAGATCCTTGTTCTCCACATAATAAAATTTTGTTTGGGCATGTTTATTGCAAAGTTCAAACACAAGCATCTTGCTTGGAAGGGGCAACAAGTTGGCTTAGTGGTCATGTTTGAATTCTTTGAGTGATTTCATTCTACAAAAAAGTTGCATTAATTCTGCAAGTGACTGCTAAACACGTTTGTGCTCTCATTATTTTGGAATCAATTTGTCAATTGGTGCTATTACAGCCCCCAGAAGATGCACTCTTTGCGCACCCAAGACTTTTCAGGGCATGCGTTCCACCTGGTATGCATCGATTCCGAGGAAATATATGGGATTATGACAGCAGACCTCAAGTTATGTGAACACTTGGATACCCATTAGCAATGACAGATAGAATTCCTGACATTCCTGAAGCCAAGAATATTGAGCTTGGACTTGGGCTACAGGTTAGTTTTGGGCTTTCATATTATTTCTTTTATGCAATTGAATTTCTCAGCATATTATGTTATAAACAGATGATGTAGCATTGAAGTAGTATATGCATTCTAAACCAAGTCTAAACTCTGCATACTATAGATCCTGGAAGGGTGCTGTGGTAGTCTGCCTAATCTGTCTTGGTACCTAAAGGAATTTGCCACTTGAGATTGCTTAGATGCTGAAATGGCCACTGCCATGATGTCAAGGTATCATCACTGTGTGTATGACTGACCAATTAACAGGTGACCTCAGTTTAATGTATAAGATAATATACTCCAAGAAACTAAATCTCATTTGAGTTAAATTCTTGCATCTGCTGTGTTTTGCATTTAACTCATTCAAAAATGGAAACCATCTTCGTAACCCTTGCACTCAATATTGTTAATAACGGCAATTTCCTGGTTTTTTATGTTTACTAAATAGCTTCATTTGGTTCCTGTGTGCTTATACTCCCTTTTGTGCAATCTTTTGACAGCTTTGTTTCCTGCACCCGTCTAAATATAAATTCGAGCATCCTAGATTTTGTTATGAAAGGTTGGAATACCTTGGCCAAAAGATTCAGGTAAGATGTTTATATCCAGATTTCAGACTAGCTTGTCTGTTTTTTAAACCTTCCATTCTACTCATTTGAATCCAGATTTCTTTCATGGCTATGAACACAAGCCTCAATTAATTGTGAAATGATGTGAAGATGGAACTTTGTTGAGCCATATGAATAAATTGTCTTTCTTTCTCCCTAGGATCTTGTCATGGGTGAACGATTGCTCATGAAGCATTTAGATGCCCCTGGGAAATGGCTACAAGAAAGGCACCAACGTCTGGTTATGAATAAATTCTGTGGTAGATATCTGAGGGAGAAGTATCTTCACGGATTTATCATCTATTCAGAACAAGTTCAAGATTCGTATAAGCACAACCGAAGACTGAGGAACCCGGCAACCACAGCTGTTCAACAAGCCCTTCATGGGCTTTCATATGCTGTGTATGGTAAGCCAGATGTGAGGCGACTCATGTTTGAGGTTTTCGACTTTGAGCAGATTCAACCCAAAGCAGTATAAGAAATTGATAATGATATTAAATCCTCTGATTGGAATGATTGCTCTTTCTCAAGAAACAGGTACTCTCCAATGCTCTCTCTCTTGTTCCTTGCACATAGCTTCATATGCTCAACCATCTACAGCTTGTTCCCAGTGATTGGGTGATTTTATCTTCATATATTACTACCAATGATGCTGACTGAAATTCTTCTCTAACGCTTGTAGTGGATTTGTACATCTTAGGAATTTTGGGCTACTTAATCCATGGCAAAAGGAAAAAAATGGGGGCATGTACAGAAACAAGATGTACATATTCTTGCTATTTGTAACTGCTTCTTCTGAGTTTACCTTGAAGTGCTTGATTTCTTCAAGCTGCTGAGATAGAAGCAAGGCCCCGTGCTTTGATCATAGAAAACTTTGATGCTTATCTCTGCTGATAGGTTTCATGAGTGTTGTACTAATTACCCACTAATTATATTTATCAGGGACAATTAAGCTTTGCTAAATTAAACTTGAATCCTGATTACTAAATACGAATCAACTTGAATCAATGTATTAAATGACTTTTCAGGGATGGAATAATGCGAATCAATGTAAACATATTTTGACCATTTCATAATATAAATTAGTCATTTGCTCTATTTAATATTATGATTATAAAAATTTAAATAGCAGTTCTTTATATTTTGTTTATTTTTGCAAATTCACTATAAAATGAGTAGGCCTGTAATATATTAAGAATTTGCTAGGAGATTGAGATGAGCAAAGCACATTGGTTTAATTTCGAGCTATGGTTATGGTTGCACAATGATCATATTTGTGATTTGGTAAGTAATCTGGTGCAGGCCTCATCACTGCTGGTCTGCAATTGTTGCCTTGCCTACAAATATTGCTATAAATTCAACCAGATACCGCCAACTATTTGACTTGAGGGCTATTTTAAGTTAGTGTTGCCATTTTTTCAAGTTAACATAACAATTTAATCATAATTTAAATTAAAATTAAAATTAAATTATTAAATAGTTAATAATGACTTACCCTTCTCTCTCTTCATCTTTGTTGGAATCCTTTATCTTTTTTTTTTTGTTATATCGAGATATGAATCTGGGATTATTGAATTAGAGAGAAAAATTATGATCATTAGGGTGTCTCCTTAGGGACAGAATCTTTATCTTTTTTCAAACAAAAACTGAAAAAAAAAAAAAAAAAAAACAAAACAAAAGCCAATATCTTCTCTTGTTATAGAAGTAACAATGCAAGGTAGGGTTATCATACCTAATGCAAACATGAATGGGTGATCCATCAATGTACTCTATGCCAACTGCAATCTTATTTGTATTTCACAGAAAGCACATCCAAATCTTAGAAGAAGCCGACCGATCTTTTCCGGTGTGTCTTGTCTCAACGGAGTTATGTTTTCTTTTACGGGTCCATTACTAAAATTTATCCGGCAGAACACGTCCATTCTCCTATATTCTTTTGATAATGAAACATAATTTGTAATTTTAACACTATCATGAATTATATATTATATTATATTCTAGTATTACACCTCACCTCTTCCACTTTCTCGAAAGTTCTTTCCACTGATCCCTTAGTTATTAATTTGAATTTAAATTAATTATCTCAAATAATTAATTAATGACCCAAACGATCAAATGATTGGGCTGGGCCATGGATACTGGATCAGCCCATTGTGGGCATCCCATAATCCTACACTTCTCTCTCTCTCTCTCCAAACCCGAAGTCCCAAACGTTCCGACCTCCGTCTCTCTATCCATCACTTCCCCCGATCCCCGCTTGGACATCGCTTCTCCGACAGCCGGCGAGGCGCTTTTGAAATTTGAACATTAGGTAAATTCTATTTCTGGATTTTGAAATTTGTAATGAGGAATTCGGAAAGAGAATTTTGTTATTAAAATTACTTGCCTTTGTGTTTTCTCATATGCACTGCACTTGCTCACTTTCAATTTCATCAGTAATTTTCTCTTTCTGCTAATCCGTACTCCAAACGAACATCTGATTATTTGGAAATTTTTCCCCCAATTTTGAATGTCTAGAAAGAAACCGATGCGTGAATCTGTATGATTGGCTGGTTAGTTGATTTCAAGTTTTGTCTTTCTTCTTTAGGGTTTTGTGGAAGGAGGCTACCCACATTTATAAATCTGAATGTCGTATTCAAGTTTGAGCTCGTTTAATGAAATTAGTTCATAAATTGTATTTGTATTCATTTTACTAACTAAATGAACGGGTTGAGGCGAATTAATGACTCAGAAATAGCTCGGTTGAGTTGTAACCCTAATAGGATAAGGGATGACTCGATTCTAGTGTTTGGTTTACTTAACCGATAAATAGCTCGTTTCGGTTCATTTGTTACCCTAGTAGGAGAAGGGATGTCTGGACTGGAGTCTAGTGGGCGTAAAAACTTTGTGGGTCATGGCAATGGAATGGGTTAACTTGTTTTTTCTCGGTGAAGCAAACCAGGGAGGGATAGGGAGCCTTCTGCTTCCACTATGCACTGTTGTTGTGATTGAGGTTGAGGAGGCATTTCCGTTTCTTTTTCACCTATTTCTTAGGTTAAAAAGTTTTCCAGATCCAAACAATTTCATTTTTCTCTTTTCTTTTTTGTTCAAATTCTTGACACTGACTAATGATGTTGGATTCTTGATTCGGCTCAAGTTTTGATTCAGTTGACGTTGATGAGCTGTGCTGATAGATATGCAGACATTGGGGAATTTCAAGCTTCCTAACTTCTTCAACTATCCTCCATACTTCACGTAAATTCTCCTCTTCGTCATTTTTTTCACTATTTACATGAAAAGAAAATGTCGATCCTTATTATAAAATGTGGTTGACAACCCTAATTTTATGTTATTATTAACAAATTCACTTTATAATAAAATTAACCATTTCAATTTGACGCTTGTGTCTGTCCCGTGATGTCTTCCATGAGTCCGGTAAATCAGTGACATTTCGTAATTTTATTCAAACCTTTATATATTACATGTTGTTGCTAGGAGACCTTTATCCTTGTTGAAATTCTAGGGTTGAATCCATATTGGAATTTCCCTGTTGTTGATTATGTTTGTTTGATAGAAAAATAAGTCATGTACTCCAAGCAAAAGCACCTAATGGTTGTGACTTGGTTAAAATAGCTTACAAAGAACAATAAAGAAAATGAACAAAATAGAAAAAAAATTGATCACGAAAGTACCACTTTTTTAACCAATATTGTGATGATTATGTATATATATATTTTTTTTGGTTAATGTTATGTGTACTTTCCTAAGAAAGAATAAGGCCTTACAAGAGAACTTTCCTATATGATATTAGTTTGCAGCCAGTAAGGGATACCAGAGAGAAGCAAGTACAACTCTGGAAGGAGCTGATACTTGATTACTGTAGAACTCAGAAGATATTTGTGATTGCTCTGGATGAAGAATTTCCTCTCTTCTCAAATCCTGTGATTGAGAGTATATTTTGCTTCCTTATGTTTCTTACTTTTGTACATGAAATCTCTCTCCTGTTTGTTATATATATGTTGCTCACTGAATGCTTTCCCCACTCTGTGTGAGATAAGTAGATTTTTAAATACTAAGGGTTATGGGAAGCTCACATTGTGAGATTATGAGGGAAGGATACTGGAGCTTTTTGATAGGGGAATAATGATTGTCATCTAGGCTTATTCATAAATTCTACAGCGTTGAACCCTAATAGCCACATGTTTAGTTAATTATTATCATACCTTGTAACATTTCGCTCTCTTTTAGGATTCATCATGCACATTCTTGTGAAGTGTCATCCTAGCTGGTTTGGTTATAGGTAGAGGGGTGTGCATCCAAACTTATGGTCAAGAGGTCAATCCTGTATGCCCACATTGAGTGTGAAACAAGGAGAGTTTCATGTACATATTGTGTGTCAGCAATGGTGCTTCATAGAAATAGAGATTGACAACATTTTCTTTTGTTGTTTCTTTCATTTTTTCTTTTTTTTGTATTTTAAAAAAGTAGGAGACAATTCATTTCATCTTGTATTTTTTCTAGAATTACAAATAAGTCAACATGTAGGATTATAAAATTACAAAGCAGTGCTCAGAAAATGTGCTTGTACTTTTGTGAAGGTGAAAATGTTATACAGGCTATTAGTGAAGAATGAGGAAATGCTTTCTGTGAGAAACATAAGTAGGATAATTGCTTGAGTTGGAGCTTCAAACAATGGGTGATCGGGTTTTCCCCTGTTTGGCTGTGAATTAATGCAGGTTGAAGTTTTTGGTGAATGAACGCCTGCTTTGTTTCCTCTTTTTTCTTTAAAAAAAATATAATAATAAATAAATAAATAGAAGAAAAAAAAAGAAAGAAATTTTTGTAATGGAAATTATTATGTTTAGATGCAATATCTCTAACATGAGCGTTATTTCTGTTCATTTTTCCTGCATATCTTTTACTTCTTCAAAGGGAATTATTACTATAGTAACCTTAAGGTATTGCAGGATCCCTTAATCATGAAGCTAGGCAGGCATTCCTTTCAGCCTTGGTCTCAGAAGGTTCTCTGCTCTTGCCAATTTCTCTGTTTCTGTTTCTGTTTCCTCTTTTTTTCCCTACGCTTCTTTGCTTGGTGAAAGGAACACAAACTTTCAGGTGTATAACTCTAGCTTTCTTCCATAAAAATCTTGTCTTATAGGACGAGCAGAATGGATGCATAAAGGACACAGAAAATGTCTCATTCTGTGGCACCGGATTCAAGATTGGGCAGACTCTATTGTACAGTTTGTGAGTGGAAAATCAGTATTTTTATTAAGCAATTGATGATGCTAGCAAGCAAGCTTTTTTCAATGGTATGATTTTGTCCTTCTGGCATATTTGACTAGGTGAAGGATAATGGGCTGGAGGACACGGTTATGACAGTTGAGGAGATACGTTCAGGAGTTGAGTCCAGAGGAACAGGTACAAAAAGTTTCTGAGATTCTTGCATTATGTGAGATGAAGGTGATGTACAGTATGTCTGAATTGAAGAGCCTTTGGCAGTATATCTTTGTTGTGTGTTTCTGATGCGGATGTTGATATATATATTTCAACTGAAGCATCCAGGCATTGAAACCTTAATGCAATGGACATATTTTCAACTACAAACTTTAAGTTGGAGGTTGTTAGTGGATGACCAACAATTACCTTAATTGAAAATGTTGAAAGAAATCATTGGGTCATTTGCTTCAGTCTGTTTATCTAGGCTTTCAAGTGCCGTGTGGTCACAAGTCCTACTTACTACCAAACAATATATTTACCATAAAATATAATCAAAACAATCTTAATACTTCATAGCTTAAGCAGTGTTGTATTGTGTCCACCAGAGTTGCATGGGATAGATCGAACAATTCTGATGCGGGCCCTGAAACTGCTAGAAAACAAGGGAAAACTTGTCATCTTCAAAGGAAGTTCTGCTGATGATGAAGGTATAAAATTCTCTCTGTAGGCTATATATTTTCTTAATTACAGATTTTTCTACCGGTAGTCTGAAGACATATGCTTTGTTGTAATGGGAACATGCAATAAGCTGATTGAACCATTTTACTGTCAAGCGAAAGTGATGTTCAATACTTGCACTGAAGTTCAGCCTTTGCTTATTAAATGTAAAATCTGTCGGTGAATATGGAACATATATTTTTCTACATAATCTTTACCATTCCAATGCCTTCTTTTTTTTGGTTGATTATTTCCCCTCTCCCCTCGATTTCTTATCAAAACCCTTTTTCACTCGAAGGAAAAAAAAGAGTGTCAAGCCTGTTTCTGCTTTGTGCTATTTGCTTAAAAAAGTGTAGGCCTGAGGTTTAAAATTATTTTCTTAGTCCATGCTGGAAATATCTGTAAGATGCAATTGCTTCTTTGGGCTTAACCTCAGAAGGATGACTCAGACATTGAGTTTTGGTGCTGAACCAAAATTATTTTCAGCCCTTGCAGCTGAAAAGAAAAAAGGGGTTGTCACTGGCATTGGCATTTGTGCTTGGGTTTAGAATAAATTTTTCGCAAGAAAATATAAATGAGGCATTTGAATGTTGGAAAACTTGATCTCAAAAGACTTAGGATCCGGTCCTTAATGAGAAAAGGAAGAAGAAAAAAAAGTGCTCAAATGAGAATAAGAACATTAAACATCTGAACTCCATGTACATATATATATGGAGTCCCGATGTTTAATATATCAATTTTGCAACTTTTTGTTTAATGAATTTCAAATATGCATTTTTTCTTTCTTCGTGTTCCCAAAAAAAAAAAAAAGGACCTTTACAAAAGTGATCACATATGCCTCCAAGCTCTTCTTGCCAATGAGCAAAAATAGATAATACTAATGGATAACATGTTCTATAATTTTGTTCCACTAAAAATGGCCCCTTATTGTTATACCTAGATATTCAAGAAAGAACTTCCATTTCTTGTTTTTTTTTTTTACTATGCCAATTGATATCAAGAGTCATGTTCCGATTAATCAGATTCGGAATTTGCAGTGACTCATTTAGGGAGTTACCTTCTCAACATAGTCTGTTCTATATCCAAATTGCGAATCGAACTCGGGATCTTGGTTAAGTGATCTAATGACCAATTGACCGTTGATACTTCCATTTCTTGTTGTTCATAATTAAAAAAGGTTTTATTAAATTTTCTTGTTGATTTTAACATTAAACATATAGAACATTGTTTTATACTGTTTTCGCTGGATGTATAATTTTTATAACCTTTGTTCAAAAGAAAAAAAATAATTTTTAATCCAATTAATAATTGCAATAATAAAAATATTGTGATGTAGTTAAATTACATTAATTTTTAAAAGTATTCAACAAAATCATTTTAATTATAAATTATTTAATTTTATTATATATACACTTCAATTTATAGAAACCAATTTTGTTGAAACAAATGAGCATTTCAATAACTACATTAAATGACTAAGGTAAGAGAGACGTTCTCATGGTAACTTTCACGAAAATAGCAGCGACAATCAATATCGAAGAAATAATCTATCTTTCTATATTGGTCTCTTGTGATTACATTATTATTTTTATACCAAAAACTTCTTTATTATTGATGATATTGGGCTGGACGGCCCATAACCAAACAATTCATAACCGCTTGAGTCCTCTAATGGGCTTACTAGATTATGATTTAGTCTAGGAAAGGGTGAATGATCTCTCAATCTCTCGATCTTTATTGACCCAAATGCATATGAACTGTAATTATAAGGAAAGAAAATTTTTTGTGAATCTAAATCTTTTCTAACCCATATGGGTTTATTATGATATCTTCACGAGTTTTTGCGATACTTAGGGAAACTTTTCGATCTTAAAAAAGTCCAAATCTACAGAAAGTCTATCAACACTGTGCCTATAATCTCGAAAAAGATCTCATACGATATCTTTGCAAAGCAAGTAGAATTTTTACACCCCAAACACATACGACATTACCATACGTGCCCCACACACACACACACACATACGAATAAATATTAAATAGAAGCAACATATTAGGTACGAATCTTTCTCTACACACATTACACACAGAGATTATACAGAGTATAGACTCTTTCAGTTTTTCCATCAAAAACTGCTCTTTTTAACTTGAGCGTCAGTGTCTCCTCGTCGAGAACTTCCTCCAATGGGTTTTTTGCACGTACACTCATCAACGTTCATTGGTTCTCTGTTCAAGACAGAAGGATGATCTGCTGAAATCAATTTTTAACATTAACAGATTGACACCGTCTGTGGGAAATCAACTGATTGACTAGTCGTGAACGTTGTACATGCCCTGTCCCCTCTACCAACATGCTATCAAAAAGAAGGTCAATAATCGATTTTGACGGCGAAGAGTTACAAGGGGTTGATCCGACTCAACATGACCCCCTCATCATCACAGCCAAAATAGGCCTGTATATTGTAAAGAGAATTTTGGTCGACCAAGGGGCAAAATGCAATCTTCTTTACTGGGACGCCTTCTCTCACATGGGCTTTCAGTAACTGCACCTTTGACCACCTGTCAGCCCTCTGAAGGGCTTCTCAAACGAACGACTCTACCCTGAATGTAATATCTCTCTCCCCATTACCTTGGGGACACCACTAAATCATGCTTCCATTATGACTTCATTTAGTGTGGTCAATCTGCTCTCTCCGTACAATGTCATTCTGGGCCATCCTGGCTTAAATAGTCTAGAAGTACTACCAAGCACTAAACATATAAAGATCAAATTCAGAATCCCTTTGGGAGTCGCAACACTCGCTTGCAATCCTGACCTTCAAAGCATCTCCAAGATGAAAGAAGAGAAAGAGAATTTTAGCAATTATGTTGTAGAATTTAGAGAGGATGTTGACCAGTCCACCAAACCCGAACTAGGCAAAGAGATAATGGAGATCCAAATCACTGACATCTCGAGCCCAACCATCTCAATTGGGGCCAATTTACTAGCTCCCCTTAGGGACACTTGATCGAGTGCCTACTGCGGCATTCTGATATCTTTGCACGGAGATTTAAAGACATGCCTGGGATATACCCCTCTGTAATCATGCCTAAGCTAACTGTGGATCCCAACTGAAAACCCTAAAGCAAAAAAAGAGAATATTCACGCTCGAACAACAATGAGTGATACAAGAAGAGGTACAAAAATTGCTAACGGCAAACTTCATCTAGGAAGCAAAATATCTCGAATGGTTAGCTAAGATAGTCATGGCAAAGAAAGCAAATGGTAAATGGAGAAATATATGTCGACTTCACGTACCTTAATAAAACACGCCCAAAGGTGCTTCCGAATATTAACAAGCTTGTGGACAATTCGTTAGAATACCAACTCCTGAGTTTTATGGACGTTTACTCTGACTACAATCAGATTCGTATGGCCCCTAAAATGAAGGAAAAATGAGTTTTATCAGGAGTTTGGTACATACTGCTACAATATCATGACATTCGGCCCTAAGAACGTAGAAGCAACATTCCAACGATTGGTTAACAAGGTCTTCAGTGACCAACTCAGTAGAAACGTCGAGACTTATGTGGATGACATACTCTTCAAAAGCGCTAACCAGGAGGATCATGTAGTAGACCTAGAAGAAACATTCCAGAAGCTAAAGCATTTCAACATGAAGTTAAACCCAGTCAAGTGTACGTTTGAAATTACTTCTGACAAGTTCTTGGGCTTCTTAATTACCATTTGAGAAATCGACGCCAACCCAAAGAAAATCGAAACCATTTTGGACATGGCCCCACCAAGAACCATGAAGGAGATGCAATATCTCACAGCAAGGATTGTCGCCCTGAACCGGTTCACATCAAAAGTTAGGAGAAAAATATAAACCTTTCTTCAACAACTTGAAAAAATCACAGAAATTCACATGGACACCTGGATGCTATGTGACTTTCGACAAACTCAAGGAGTATCTCTTGTCACCTCCCTTGCTTTCTCAATCCTATGTTGCATGGAAATGGAAATGAATACGAAAGATACGGCGAAACGACACTTTGTAAGAATACAAGAAACGGAAACGTTGGTAGATACGTAAATATAAAAAATATAAAAATTTTTATATAAATTTTAATTATTTTATGAAAATGATATAATAATCATATTTTATAACAAAAATTTTAAATGATCAAATATATAATTATAAACATAAGATAATTAATATAAAAAATTATAATTATAATTAAATAAATAAATAATTCATTAAATATGGATAAATATGTAATTATAAAAAATATAAAGACTTTTATGTAAACATAAATTAATTTAACATGTCGAAATATTTTGGAAGCGTTTTGGAACGGGAAACACTTCGGAAATGAGGAAACGTTAATATTGAGAAATTTATGCGCATCATAATCTTAGTCCATCTTTGGTGAAAAACTCTATCTCTACCTATTTGTGTCTGACCAAGCTCTTTGTTTTATATTGGTGAGACAATAAGCCACTATGCAAGAACCCGTGTACTATGTCAGCCAAGTGTTTTAGGAGTCAAAAATCAACTATAGTCCCATTGAAAATATGGCGTTTGCTCTTGTCATAGCTACTAGTCACCTCGGACCTTACTTTTAGGCACATACGATTGTGGTGCTAACCGACTAGTCTTTAAAGCTAATTTTGTGAGAGAGATATACCTCGGGTTGCCTCATCAAATGGAGTATCGAACTTGGAGAATACGATATCAAATATTAACTGAGACTTGCTATTAAAGGTCAAACCATAACAGACTTCATTCTCAAATGCACTTTATCGAACTCTATTCAGCCAATTACTAGTAGCCTCTGGGAACATGCTTGGCCCTACTGTGGACCCTACACATCGACAGCTCCTCCGATTCCTCAGATAGCAGGGTAAGACTCATCTAGGTGGGGCCTGAGAATTTCAAGGTGGAGTATACTCTCCACTTTAACTTCCAAGCCACCAATAATCAGGCCAAGCACGAAACGCTTTTAACCAGCCTACTGATTCCGGCATTATTAGGGCTCGTGACATCCGAGTCTTCACCAACAGTCAACTTGTGTTCAAGTAGATCGAGGGACCATATGATGCAAAGGAGCTGATGATGATGAAATACCTTTTTAAAATTCGAGAGATAATGTCTGACTTCAATAGGGTTAGCATACAATAAATCCCCAGATCTGAGAATGTTAAAGCAGACACACTCTCGAAACTCGCGAGTTCAGAGTCTATTGAAAGCAACCGAACTGTTTATGTTGAAAGCCTCCCATACTCAAGCATAGATGAGCCGGAGCAAATTATGGTCACCAAAAATCTACCTAACTAGAAAGATCCAATCTTGCCTATCTTCAAAGAGGCCAATTACCAAACTCTTAGTAAGAAGCGATGAAGATTAAACGCAGAGCTGCACATTATGCCATCATCGACAGAGAACTCTATAAAAAATACTTCACTTACCCATACCTCAAGTGTCTAACATAAGACAAATGAGACTATGTCATTTGGGAGATTCATGAAGGGATATGTGGTAACCATCTGGGCATTCGGAGTCTCACAAACAAAACTTTACTACAAGAGTATTATTGGCCCACCATGAGGACCGATGTGGAGACAACGTTGTGACAACTCTTCTCTCCGATTCCCCATCGGCCCTCCTCTGAGCTTTGTCCTCTTGCAAGCTTATGGTCATTCGCACAGTGAGGGATGGATATATTGGGACCGTTCCCACAAGCCACTGAATAACAAAGATTTCTATTCGTCGCCATCGACTATTTTATCAAGTGGATGGAGCCCAAACCCTTAGTTTAGATAACAACAAGCAAGATTCAAGTATTCATGTAGACATCCATTATCACTAGGTTCGGTCTACCACATGTCCTCGTCACTGATAATGGAAAGCAATTTGACAACAAGTACTTTAAGGAGTTCAACAATAAACTCGAGATTTAATACCGTTTCACCTTTGTTATATATCCACAAACCAACTGCCTAGCCGAAATCACAAATCGAACCATCCTACAACGACTCAAGAGGCCTTGAGCGAAGCGAAGAGCCAATGGGCAGACGAACACTATGAAATTCTTTGGGCCTATCCTAGAATAGTCATAGGAGAGACACTGTTTAGTCTAACATATAGATGTGAGGTAGTACTACCAATAAAGGTAGGCATCCACTTGCTTTGTACTGAACAATATCAAGTAGAAACCAACCAATTTGCGTTGTGCAAGAAATGAGACCTACTGCCAAAGTTTTGAGATATTGCAATAGCCCGAATGGCCACTTACTAATAGCAAATTACCCAATTTTACTATAGGAGGGTGAAAGTTAAAACATTTAAGTCAGGAAATCTAGTTCTCTGAGAGGTAGAGGCTATTGGGCAACCGCAGCCAGGAAAAACTCATACCAAACTGGGAAGGTCCCTACTAAATACGCTCAGTGGTCTGACCCGGAACCTATCGGCTTTCTCATCTAGATGGCTCTACTATTCCTAGAGCATAGAACTCAAACAATATACGTATCTACTATCGGTAAATTTTGTCCTCCTTCCAATCTTGATACATGTTACAAATTATTAGCAATAATATCGTCTCTTTGCATGATATTGACCAATCAGATCCATATTCTCTTTCTGACGCCTTACATGGGTTCTGCACCCATCCTCAACTTCTATATGGGATCAAATTCCCGAGCAAGTGGCTCCCAACAACCCTCTAGCTCTGACGCCTTACATGGGTTCCGCACCCATCCTTAGTCTTTATCCGGGATCGAACTCTCAAATGAATGGCTCCCATCATCTCTCGGCTCTATGTCTCTCATATATGTTTTGCACCCGTCCTTAGCCCCCGTGCAGGACTCAACTCTCGAATGAGTGGCCACAATAGACTCTCGATTTATGGCCCTATGTAATATCATCTCAATCGCGTGCTTCAATATTCTATTAAACCTATAAGCTAGTGAAATCTTGTAAAGGTCACAGCAGTTGTCGTATTTAGTGGTCGAGCAAGCGAACAAGACTGTCATTATGGCCCTAACACCTTGACAAGGTCCATTCCAACCTCCCTATCTAAGTCGCTCTCTCGGTTGCGCACCTCACTAATCAGTTCTCTCTCTCTCTTGGTTACATATCTCAAATACGGTACTTTTAAATTTGGAGTAGACTGGATTCTCCTCTTTTGGCAGCGACTGAATCGAAAAATAAGTAAAAAGAATTCTTATTTCTATACAGAATCTGAATACATATTTGAATACAATAGAAAGCATGTGCTTATATCTTTGGGTTAGCTTATTGCACCTAAAAAAGACTACAAGAATTACAGAGTACAATTCAAAAGAATGTGTCGGTAGGCACCTTCATCTCCTCAACCAAAACAACCCTTCCTGTCGAACCGGCGCCTGCTGCTTCTTCAGATGAATTTATAGATGAACTCTATGAATCTCACAACTCTTATCTAGCACCCAGTATCATGATAAATCTAGAAAAGCAGCTAGATGTTAAACAAAAACTGAAAAGGACTTTGCAACTCATTAAATTACTCTCAAACCCTCATAACAAAAGAGCATAAGAGTATTGATGAGCTATAAGAGCCTAGTTAAAACACTTTAGATTAAAATCGTCATAACAATGGCTTTTGACTTGCCCAAGTAATGTGACGACATCCTGTACTTCCGGTTCTTTCATTGATGAAACCTTATACTATCAACCTTAGTCGCTGCATCCCCCCTCGTACACCAAACCTGCAGAAGAAAAGAAACCCTCTCAAACTTTGAACCCTCCTCAGGAACACAGTGTTTTCTCTAACTTACCCCCTGTGAGCAACCCTGCTTCTCACCACAGTCTGTGACATGTATCTATATATAGTTGAAGGTTGGAAATTGTATGATCCCTTGAAAATCGTATGGATTTAGATATTTAATGACTGCATTATGCCTATAATGTTTCCCATTATGACCTTTTCACTTGACCACGACACTTTGTGCCTTTTTGAATCACCTAATTATTGTAACATTAAATTTACTCCTAATGCAATTTTCCCAAATCGACATTAGAAGTGGAGGACAAATAATGATACTGGGCCTGACGGCCCATAACAAAACAGTCTGTAGTCACTCGAGCCCAAACTCTAATGGGCTTACTAGATTATGATTTAGCCTAGGAAAGGTCGAATGATCTCTTGACCTCTCGGTCTTTATCGACCTCAGCACATATGAGTCGTAATTATAAGGGAAGGAAATTTTTGGTGAATTCAAATATTTTCCAATCCGATACGAGTTTATTATAATCTTTTTTTATAAGGAAACAAATCTTCTAGTAATTCAAATCTTTACAAGTTTTCGTGACACTTAGGGAAACTTTCCGATCTTGAAAGACCTCTAATCTACAGAAAGTCTATCAACATTGTTCAGTAATCTTGGAAAAGATCTCATATAATCTATTTACAGGACAATTAGGGTTTTTACACCCCGTAGCACACACGACATTTCCATATGTGCCATAAATATATATATATTAAATAGAGTCGATAAATCAGGTATGCATCTCTCTATACAATTATATATAAAAACTATATAGCACAAACTCTTTCGGTCTTTCTATCAAAAACTGTTATTCTAACTTAAACGTCGAAATTTTTTCCATCAAAATTTCCTCTAACAATTTTACAGATATACTTATCAACGTTCGTCAATTTCCTATTTAAGATAAAATGACAATATATTTGAGTCAATTTTTTGCATCAACAATTATATATCAATATTAGGCAATTTTTTTTCCCCGTCCTATTTAGCTTTTATATAATAATCGCAATCGCAATTGAAATTTAAAAATTAACTAAAAAAAAGCTGTCCCTATCCTTACCAACCTTGGAAGGAAGGAAGATAAAAACCATATTATAAAAAAATCTGCGGGAGGAGAGAGAAGGGGGGACAGCATCTCGTGGTGGCAACGTCGAGGCTCACATGACATGAACGATGACTGCAACAACTTGACACTATTACTTCTCCGTCTCCACTTGGTGTGCGCCCTCTTGGCCTTACGCGCGCCTGTTGTTCACTTTCCTATCCTACGCCCTTTCTCCTCCTCCTCCTCCGTCCTCTCCAGGATCGCAACAAACTACGATCATCATCGAATCAAGTCGCGCGATTCCAATCGCTTTAGGAGGATGTCCAAAGCTAGGGTTTATGCTGACGTCAACGTTCTTCGACCCAAGGAATATTGGGATTACGAATCTCTCACTGTTCAATGGGGGTAATTTCTCATCAACCCTAGTTTTCCATTGATTTGATTGTATTCTTATCAAAGATTTGATTGGTTATTGTCTGCTCTTTTGAAATCTTGAATCTTGATTGTTCTGAGGGTTATGAGTAGAAAATTTTAATCGTTTCTTTTGAGAGATTGTGTGTACGATTATTGCTAGAAGTTAGCTTTCAGATTGTCAGTGTGAAAAATGAGAGATTATTTGGTGGGTCCGTCCCAATTGATCATTATTTTTGATATGCCATCATAGTAACATAGAAAATCATGCTAATATGGAAAATTGAGAAGGGTAATCTAGCATAGGCTCGCTAAAAAATAAATGGCGTTTACCTGTAAAGCACAAACCTGAGATGTGAAATGCAACGCGACAAGGAAAATTTACAAAAGTTTCACGTTGTTATAAGTTGCAAAGTGTTATATAGTGTTGTGTTGCTTTCCATCCACAGCAGCCTTGGTTCGAGAAGTGTTGGCTTAAGGTAGGTTCTTATCTAGAATAGGAGATAAATATTAGGCCAGGTTTTATTGGCTTAATAGAATGTAGATAATTTCTTATATATGTGACTGCAAACTATGAATAGTTGAAAGATTCAAATTAAGGTGCCTTTTTTGTAAAATCATATATTACGCAATCAACAACTAATTTTTTAGTACTTGAATAATTTTAGTTTTAGATTTTTAGATTAGCAGGAGGGATGGAGAAATGTGCTATTCAGGCAAATTTGGATTTATCCTTTGTGTAAGTTCTCCTGTGCTTTTTTTTTTTTAATTGCTTATCTCACTTCAATGGAGATTCTAATTAGGGTATTCTTGTCATAGTTACTGGATTTGGGGATAGTTCAGAACAAGGTTCGAGGTTCAGAATGTGAAACATGCACATGACCAATCATGATAAGTTAGTGGGTAGGCTTAGTTAGCATGCTAATTTGTGTAACGGTAAGTTTAAAAGATATGCCCAGGTCATCATGTATTGAATATATTGTTTTCTAAAATCAGATGCATTGTGTGTATCCTTCTCTTGCTAGAGTTTTCCCTCTCTTAAACCCTAGGTTTGATGGCTAGGAACTTTTTCCCTAATAAGTTTTCTACCATACTTCGAATTAAACTTATTTCTTTATTGATCATAGTCTTTTCAAATAAGAAAAACTAGGATTTGTAATATAATAGATTTTCTACTAAAAATAAACCCTTAAAATCATTTCTAATATGAAGAATTCCAAAAGTAAGGTAACTACTATTTTTAAAAAGATAGTTATCAACTAAAGTAAATAAATTACTATTTTTCTAAAATATTTCCGTGTTACTAGTTTTCAAATATCCTTCTAGAAGATCTCTTTCCAATGATATACACTTTTTGGAATAATTCTTTTCCAATCATATGCATTGTGCGTATCATTACTCCTCTTGTGGACAAGGAGCTTGTCCTGAAGCTTGAATTCAGGATGAGTAAAGAACTAAGAAATAAAATTAAGAGTTTTGTTCAACTTTGTATGCTCTTATGCATCAATGAGGTATGGAAGGAACATGGTGGATCATTGCCACTAATTTTAGAACCATTTTCCTTTTCTTTTGTATGTGTGAGACTTCGCCATTCTTGTGCATGATGCTGGCAATATTTCAGTTTCAGGTTTTTATTATTGGTTAAGAACCAACATACTTTATTAAAAATGATATTTTGCTTGAAAAGTATATATTGTTTTCACATACTAATTCCATTCTTTGTGTACAAAATTTTCTCCTGGGGTATGCATGAAAGGGCTTGTTTCTCACACTTTTATTTCTTTTTTTCCCCCTCCTCTTCTCTATGTTGATCTCATCTCAGGGATCAGGATGACTATGAGGTTGTGAGGAAAGTAGGTAGGGGAAAATACAGTGAGGTTTTTGAAGGCATAAACGTCAACAGCAATGAGCGATGTGTTATCAAGATCCTGAAGCCTGTTAAAAAGAAGAAGGTGATATTAATTGTCTCTTTGGGTTGTTAAATGTATTGAATTACTTGAGATAGGAAAGCTTCTACACATTTTTCCTCGAGGAAGTCCATTACAGTATTCAATTTCTTTGTGTAACCTGCATCTTCATTCCCAAGTAGCTTTCCGTGAAATCAGTGTGCTTTAGCATTTGTCATTTTCGGGATTTAATTTGCCAATCCTTTTCTGCAGATAAAGAGAGAGATAAAAATACTTCAGAATATTTGTGGGGGCCCAAATATTGTTAAACTGCTTGATATTGTCAGAGATCCGCACTCAAAAACTCCAAGTTTGATATTTGAGTATGTTAACAGTACAGATTTTAAAGTTCTGTATCCCACACTGACAGATTATGACATACGCTACTACATATATGAGCTTCTCAAGGTACTCTCTCCACCTTTCCTCCGCCCCATCCAGACCCTTTTTCTCTTATCAGTGAAGTTGTATTACAGTGGCCCTTTCTGGGAGGTGGTTAACACATGTGCATCACTCATTAAAGCCCTCCTTGCCCCACAAGAAAAGAGACACACACACACACACACACTCTCTCTCTCTCTCTCTCACACACACACTATTTGACAGTACTTGCAAAGGATGATGCATGATAAAAACTATAAATGCCTAGGTACATCTTTACCATCACCGTACTCCTAGTTATTGCAACCTGATCTCAGGGCTAGAATTTATGAATTGTAATTATCCCCAAAAGATAAGGTCATTTGGGAAAGCTAACCATCACTCTTGGGCACTAGAAAGAAAACACCTTGTATTGCTATATGGGAATTTCTTATTAAAGAACTTGTATATGGTTTGTATGGATGTTGAAGGTGTAATTGTGTTCTTTCTAATTAATGTGAATCTTAAATTCTTTGGTTATTTTCCATAATATGCCAAGGTTTGTTTCGATTATTTTGCACAATCTGCAAAGTTTGCATTCTGCTCAAATGGGATTTTTATCTGGTCCTTCATTCAGTGTCAATTTTTCAAAGCAGATTTTGCTTGGTTTCATTCTTATAATTTTCAAAGTTATAAATGTGATTGATTTTATTTTTTTGCAACTTTTTACTTCCCGTTTCTTTTAGTTTTAAGTATTTAACTGTCACAAATTGTAGTTTTAATCAAGTTGAAAACAAAAATAGGTCTTTTACCTATTATACATTGACTTTTTCCTTTGCAGGCATTGGACTATTGCCATTCACAAGGAATCATGCATAGAGATGTCAAACCTCACAATGTAATGATAGACCATGAGTTGCGCAAACTTCGCTTAATAGACTGGGGCCTTGCTGAATTCTACCACCCAGGGAAAGAGTATAATGTTCGTGTTGCCTCAAGGTAATCATTATGAAATGGTGAACCATTTTTCTGTTTCCTGAAAATGTTTTCCCTTTTAAATTTTCTGGTAATGATTATTCAAGTGTTATCATTTTGTTTGGAGGCTTTCAATGTGGAAGAGCTTTTGTTTGCTCACTTTAAAAATGATACTGATTGAGTTCTTTCAAGAGTGTAAACGAGTTGAAATTTTAGTGTTTAATAGGAAGCTTAGTGTTTTCTCTATGGGCATGGATTTATAAAGATTATAGTCTAGAAGGTTGAAAGAGGGATTAGAAAGCTATTTTATACTAGCTGAGTTCTTTCAAGAGTGTAAACGAGTTGAAATTTTAGTGTTTAATAGGAAGCTTAGTGTTTTCTCTATGGGCATGGATTTATAAAGATTGTAGTCTAGAAGGTTGAAAGAGGGATTAGAAAGCAATTTTATACTAGCTTTCTCTGTTCTTTTCTTGTTTTGATCCTTCTTTCTTCTAAGGCTTTAAATCCTTAGAAGTTTTATAATTCCTTCATCTAATACATCATTTTTCTTTTCTATCAAAAATAAAAAAAGGAAGCTTAGTGTTCTTCGATACTTGGCTGCATTATTAGATGAGCTATAGGCCTTGCTCAAGCTTCTTTGTTCATTAGTAAAGGGGGCTGAACCAGGTGTGGACCTAGGAAGTATGGACACAGATAAGGTATCTTATCTGGTGCGAAGATATGGAAAATTTTTCAAAAATTAAGATACATGGATATGACAAATACTATATTCTTTATTTTTTTTAATGCTGTTATTTTTTAATTTCAAAGATGTCAAACCTACTAAAGAAGCACAAAGAAGGATACAGGTATTAGACACAACATGAATGCGGTTGTATGAAAATTTCCAAAACTAGAATACAAGGTTACAACCCTAAAACAATAAAATTAACGAATTTTTAGTGAACAAATTTTAGTATTTTATATAATATATAATTATAAATATATCTAATTTGGTAAATTAGTAACTTAAATATCTAAAAGTGTGTGTAAATTAGATAGAACAAGCATTTATAACAGTTGAGTTTCTTCATTCATATGTTTCCTATTCAAATAATTATAAATTATATGTATCAAATGATTGTCACAATTAATATAGGAGGGATGTCTGGGTATTAGGTCTATAGCGGAATTCAATAAAGCCCTGGTAAGGAAAAGGGTTGTGGTGGTTTTTAGTGAAGAAATGTGATTAAGACAAGTATGGTGTAGGAAGTAATAGGTGGATGACAAAAATGGCATCTTGGCCTCACAATGTGGCCCCCAGAAAAGCCGCTATAAGTGGAAGGGATACCTTTGCTTGGGAACTGTGCTTAAGTTAGGGTGCTATGCTTTTGGTGTGGGTCATTCTTCTTAAAGAACTCTTTCCAAATTTAGTTGATATTAATTGAGATGACTAGGGACAAGGGAATGATTGTTCAGTCTATGGTGATATGGAATAGGGGGAGCTGGCAGTGGAGCATTGTTTTTGTAATTGTTGTCTCACTCAAAATCTTTGAACTCTTTGAAGGAACTCTGGTGTACAAAAACAGAGGAGATGCAGGGGTAAAATCTCTATGATAAGAAGAGGTGATTTTCCTTGTAAATCAATGTGAAAAGTTGCTGCTTTTTCGAATTGGGGCTTTTTTTGGGAAGCAGCTTGCTCAAGAATCTAGACAATCTTCGAAAAATGAAGGTTTTCTCCTGCGAATAGATATGTTTCTCTAAAGGGATTTTTGAGGGTGTTGATCATATTTTACTCCATAACTCTATGACAAGACGGTTCTGGGAGATGGTTCTCTCTTTTCTGTTCAGCATTCAGGTGCCAAGTTGTGGGCTTGGTGAGGGGTTAGATGTTGTGCAACAAAGAGGAAGATTATTTGCTTAATTGTTATAGTTTTTTCTTTCACACCGGGGGGGGGGGTTTAGAATTTTTGAGGGTGTAGAAGGATCTGGGTATTAGCTTAGGTACCCGAGTCCTTGGTCCTATCATTTACAAACACAAACCCAAAACCACTTCCCAGCCTCCTTGTGTCATTCTGAAGCACAAGCCCAAAAAATACGATCTTCAAAAAATATTAACACAATTCTAATGTGTGTTCTGCATGCTCCCTA
This sequence comes from Dillenia turbinata, assembly GCA_037126225.1. Taxonomy (NCBI): domain Eukaryota; kingdom Viridiplantae; phylum Streptophyta; class Magnoliopsida; order Dilleniales; family Dilleniaceae; genus Dillenia; species Dillenia turbinata. The sequence continues at coordinate 7,573,479 of JBAMMX010000018.1, read as the reverse complement.
AAAATGCTAAGTATGCCAACTTATCATTAGATTCTTCATCATGACAATCTTGCTGATGTAGCATTTATTGCACAAACTCAACTCCTGGACAACCAGCAATTTTATGCATATATATATTTTGTTATGATGAGTTCACTTTTAATTTGTCTGTGCCTTTTTTCCCAGATGCTGCACCGGCAATTATTAAAGCTAAAAGCCTTATTTGACCATTATAGGTCATTAACTGATAAAAATTGATAGATGGCACTTTCAGTTGGTTTGGAGTGCAATAAATTGTCTTGGAGGAATAGGAGATGCTGTGCAGTGAAGAGGATGGCTTTTTGTTTGAATAATCTAGCTATCTATGGTTAATGTTGAGGGAAAGAAACAGTTGCTTAAGGAATTGAGAAATCCATTTCTAGTTTTGTAGAATTTTGTGGAGAAATTTGTATTTTTTGTTTTCTTTTCAGATTTTGGACTCGGAAGTTGATATAGCCTTCTTTCTAATGTTTTTTGGGCTTATTGAAAAACATATAAAAGTAGTTACAACCAGCACACCCCCCTTATTCCCGACATGCTATGGTGCCCCGGAGTGGGTAGGAGCGGGTCGAGTCCGTATCGCCGCGGAGGAACAGCCGCGTCCGAATAGATCATTCAATACCAGCAGCACAAAGCTGATTACTTGTAGCATTTTAAGGTTATCCCCACTTTGGTGCATTTTGATTATGGTTGTATTTATCTCAAAGAAACAAATAGTTTTCTCTGAAGGATGATGGTTGAGTTTTAGACTTGACATCCATATTCGTCCAAATATCATTGTTGCAATCTTGTCATATTTTCAGACTCTTGAAAGATGAGAACAAGAGCCTGCATCTCTAAGTTCTTAAATTTTTGGCACCCGTACAACATTCTATAATCAATTATAACTTCTTAAAGTATGAAGAAAAACTGGATTTTCTGACATGGAGCTCTGTGCTACTGTGTGACATTTATACGTTGCATTGAAAATGATTTGTAACACATATGGAGCCAAGTGCCTTACCCTGAAAAATGTAAAATAGTGCTGCAACTTTATTGGTCAAAATTTTACATTCCAACCTTACAAACCAATTTCAGTTTTGCAAGGATGTTTGGCACCATTCTTATAGATAGAAACGCGCTTTCACATCTTCTTAACCCGAAATGGCAGGGGAGAGGATAGGTTCCTGTTTTAGGGTACTCCCGGGAACAGATCTTACGGAGATGGGGCAGGGCCTGTGGCTCAAAGGATTAGAGCATATGGCCACTAACCACGGTGCTTCACACCTCTCATTCTTATTACCTTTTCATATTGAGAAAGTAAAAAAAGAAAAATAAAAAAATAAAAAAAATGACTAAAATCATTGGACTTGGAGAACTAACTTTTAGGTTATTAGTGTTTTCTATTGGGTGTCTGTTGGGATCAAGTTCGGATTAGTGGTGGTCTTGTGGACATACTTTTGGGCTTGGAAGGTGGTAAAGAGTTGCATAGGTAAAAATTTAGTTGTTTGGATCCTCTTATTTGCAATTTTTTCCTTGAGCGAGAAGGAATTGATGGATTTTATCGATGGCAAGGAGAAGTATAAAAATATACTCTTTTATTATGGTATAGGCTTTTGCAATTGTCCTCGTAGTTTCTTTTATTTATTTATTTATTTATTTCTCCCCAAGTGAAAGGGTGGAGAAGGCCCAAAGGCAAATTGCTACTCTCTTGGGTGTTGGCACGAAGGCTCCCACCTTTACAGAATGTCCTGTTTGAGTTATTACTCTCAGAGCAAGTGGTCACTTATGATGAAGAAACAGCCACAAAACCCTACATGATCCTTAGATCCTGGATGTGCTGTTGCAAGTGAATTCCTCTCAGGTTTTCTGTTAGAATAAGTAAATAATAAGCAGTGCTCAAGAAACAGGGGTCAGTAAGCAGAATTTCTGGAATGAGAACTTGAGCTTTTAAAGGCTCATTTCATTGAGAAATAGAGTTTCGGATTACAATCGAAGGATAATAACAGACCTTGCTCAAGCAAGGCTGCCTAGCTACGAAGCCGAATCAAGCTACAGAATTCGGTTCTTCTCCCTCTCTGCTACATTATCCCTTACATTTATAGACTTGCCTCTAACCACTTTGATTCTCCACTCTCTCTCTTTCTTCATAGTTATGGAATCTGTTACGTCACACATTCTTCTTATTCCTTCTTCGGTTATAAACCAGCAAAGCCTTTGGAGCCTCCTTGTGCAGCATCTTGGGATCCACCTCATCAGTCCACTTTGATGCGACTTCATCAGCCTCGTGTTCATTTGCATTCCTTGTCATAACATTACCTCCTCCTGAGAAAACGGCCTTGTCCTCAAGGCTAAAGTTAGGGAACTGCCCCTGGATATCCGCCCGGCTCATCCATGTTGGCTCATCAACCGAATTTCCTTTCCAACGGATTAAGACTTGTTGTACTGATCTTAATTTTTTCCTGGATAGTCCTCTGCTCCAGTATTTCTTCTAGTTCAAATGTAGGATTGCTGGTTTCCAGGACAGCCGGTAGATCTGTTACTACTTCATGCTCCCCAATAGCTCGTTTCATCTGGGAAACATGGAAGACCGGGTGTATTCGGGAAGTTTCAGGTAACTATAGTTTGTATGCCACTTGTCCAATCCTTTGAATAATGCGAAAAGGACTATAGTAGCGGGCTGCTAGTTTAGTGGAGATGATGTTGCGGACTGAAGTTTGTCGATGTGGCTTAAGTTTCAAGAAAACCATGTCCCCTACATTGTAATGAACTTCCCTGCGATGTGCATTTGCGGACTTGATCATCCTTTGTTGGGCTCTTCTTAAGTTATATTATAGTTGCCGCAATATCTCACCACGATCCATCAATTCCTTGGCTATTGATTCCACCTGTGTCTCACCAGGTAAGAACCTCTGAATAGTTGGAGGTGGGCGTCCATAAACAACCTGAAATGGTGTCATTTCGGCTGCGATGTGATAGCTAGTATTGTAGCTAAACTCGGCCCAAGGCAACCATTTTGCCCATCCCTTCGGTTGTTCTGAGGCGAAGCATCACAGGTAGGTCTCAAGTCCCTTATTAAGGATTTCCGTTTGACCATCCGTCTCTGGGTGATAAGCACTAATCTTTAGCTTTGTCCCTTGTAAACGAAATATTTCTGCCCAGAAGTTACTTAGGAATAGTTGGTCTCTATCACTAACTATTGACTTAGGGATGCTATGGAGACGGACAATCTCTCTTACGAAGGCTTCGGCCACCGTCTTGGCTGTGAAAGGGTGCCGAAGTCCAATAAAGTGTCCATACTTTGAGAGACGATCCATTACAACCAATATGCAGTCCATCCCTTGTGAGTATGGAAACCCGTTTATAAAGTCCATTGCTAAGTCTTCCCAAATCATGGTGGGAATAGAGAGTGGCTGCAACAAACCCAGTGGAGACCTTGCCTCGTACTTATGTTGTTGACAAACTAGGCATGCCGCCACGAATTGCAATACCGATTTCATCATGCCCCGCCAGTAGACATTGGCCGCGATTTTCCGATAGGTTCTTAGTGCCCCAACATGATCGGCCCTAGGAGTTTTATGGAATCCAGCTAGTAGTGTAGGTATCTAACTTGAAGTCTCGGGAATCACTATGCGATTTTTATGTAGCAACCGGCCATTTTTCAAGGAATAAGGTGGTTTGCTATTAGGATCCTGCATCAGTTGCTGTTTCAGCACGACGAGCTTGGGATTGTTAGCGATTTTCTCTTCAAGTTTATCCCATTTTACCCACTGCTGCCATGTTATGGTGTTGCAATTCAGCTCATCGTTCATTCTGGACAGAGCATCCGCAACTCGGTTGGCAACTCCTGGCTTGTACACCACCTCAAAATCATAGCCAAGAAGCTTAGAAATCCAATCTTGTTGTGCCGGAGTGACAATCTTCTGTTCCAGCATGTGGCGTAAACTTTTGTGGTCAGTTTTAACTTGAAATCGCCTACCAATCAAGTAGGGTCGCCAATGTTGAATGGCGAGCACAAGGGCCATTAGCTCTTTCTCATAAGCTGATTTAGACAATGATCTTTTTGAAAGAGCCTTGCTGAAATAGGCGATGGGCCTTTTCCCTTGCATAAGGACAGCTCCCACTCCTCGTCCTGATGCATCACACTCTAGTACGAATGGTTGGCTGAAGTCGGGCATTGCCTGTACTGGTGGGTTGACCATGGTTGCCTGCAGAGATTCAAAATCCCTTTGAGCCCCTTGAGACCAAGTAAAGAGCATTTTGGCTTCCTTTCTCAGTAATTCCGTCAATGGCTTAGCTATCGTGCCATAATCATGTATAAATTTCCTATAATACCCAGTCAGCCCCAAAAAATCTCGTACTTCTTTAACAGACTGCGGAACAGGCCACCTTGTGATGCACTTGATTTTCTTGGGGTCCATCCTAACTCCCTCGGCTGAGATTAGATGTCCTAAATATTCAATCACTTGGCAGCCAAAATGACACTTTTTTTGGTTCACCACAAACTTGTTCTTCACCATAACCCTTAGTGTCACCTCTAAGTGAGCCAAATGTTCCTCCCAAGATCAACTGTAAACTAGGATGTCATCGAAAAACACGATGATGAATTTTTATAGATATGGACGGAAGACATCATTCATAGTGGCTTGGAAGGTTGCGGGTGCGTTCATTATACCAAATGGCATGACAACAAATTCATAGTGTTCCGAGTGTGTGCAGAAAGCAGTTTTGGATATATCAGATTCTTTCATGTGTATTTGGTGGTACCTGGACTGTAAATCTAACTTGGAAAAATAAGTGGCTCCTAGTTCATCAAGTCGTTCATCAACAATGGGAATTGGGTACTTATTTGGAATGGTGGATTTGTTGAGCTCCCTATAGTCAATGCAGAACTTCCAGCTATCGTCTTTCTTCCGCACCAAGAGGATAGGACTAGAGAAGGGGTTGGAGCTAGGTCTGATCACTCCAGCAGCCAGCATCTCTGCAACCATCCTCTCAATTTTAGTCTTCTAGTGATGACTGTATCTATAGGGCCTCACACTCACTGGTCCCCTCTCTGGTCTTAATGGAATTTGGTGGTCGGTTGATCTTGCAGGTGGTAACAAGGCTTCTCTACCGAATACTTTTGCATATTTGCTCAACAAATGTGTTAACTCTGCCTTCTGGGATTCATTCAGCTCAGGCTTAGCTTCCTCCCTCATGTCGTCTTCTGTTGCCATCTCCCAAACCTAAGCTCCCAACACATCAGTTAATTTCCTAATGGAGTTCAGGGAGGAGGGAGCCTATGTTAAAGCCGGGTCACTTTCTGGACAGATGAGAGTGCCCTTCACCATGAATTTCATGGTCAATTTTAACCAATTTACACTCATTTCCCCCGGTGTTTCCAACCATGCCACTCCTAGAATAACATCTACACCATCAAGAGGGAAAACATGACAATCAATCTTAATTTGAAGGGTTCCCAAATCTAAAGTAAGGCCTCGACATATTCCTGAAGACCTTATTCTCCTCCCATCCCCCAGTCGAACAAAGAATGGTTTTGTGGCCTTAATAATCAGTCCCAGCTTCCTGACCGTTTCCTCAGCTACAAAATTATGGTTAGCTCCACTATCGATCATTACTACCAATTTAACACTATTCATGTTACCTGGCAGTTTCATTGTTTTTGGTTGACTGATACCCCCGACCGAAAACAGAGGGAGATCAAGTATGGTTAGTTGAGCCTCTTGTTCGAATCCAATCGCCTCAGCTACATTCCCTTCCATAGTCTTTGATTCACCGCCGAGAGCTGGTTCTTCGTCTTCCCCAAGGATCAGCGCCCTCAGTCCCTTATTTGGACAGTTGTGGAGTGGATGATAGGGTTGTCGACATTTGAAACGCAATCTTTTCGGCTTCAATTTCAGATAGTTTTGGTAAGAGAGTTGTCGAATTCCCCTGTTTTTCACTGTGGTGGTTGTTGGAAGGATGGGTTGAGGACTTCGATTGTTCAATGAGGCGAGGGAGTCGTCGTAGGGGTTCGTTTCTTTGTTTGTTGTTGTGGAAGAAGACCAGTTTTCGGTTTTAAAAACCCTCAGGTCAAGTCTCGGGTGGGTTTTAAATGTGGCCGCTTCGGACCCACCCCCGCTCCACACTCCGGGTGCTCCAGAGACCCTCGGATCGCACCCCGCCTTCAACTCTCCTGCTATGAATCTGAGCTCTTGCGCGATTTCTCGAGCTAATTTCATTGTCCGAACAAGATTCAAGGTTTCGTGAGATCGGATGCGAACCCTAATCTTTTCTTTGAGCCCGTTGAGGAACATCCCTGGGTACAATTGAGTGTTGAGCCCTCTGACCAGCGCTGCTCGAGCGACAAAATTGTTGATGTATTCATCGACGTCGTCTGTCTGTTTGGTAGAAGCTAGTCCTTCGTAAGGGTTCGCAATAAGGCTATTTCTGAATCGATCCAAGAGTTCCTCCGTTAATTCCGACCACGTGATGGTCGGATTTTGTTCATGAAGCCATCGGACCCGGTGGAGAGCAGATCCCTCCATACACACAAGGGCTAGGGTCACTTTCAGCTTCTCTTTGGTCTTGTGGATGAGGAAATACTGTTCCGCTCGGGCAATCCAAGCCGCCGGATCACCACCATCAAAGCTCTGGAGCTCCACCCTCTTGGCGGAAAGCTGGTAATCTTCTGCGGGTGCAATCTTGATCGTGCGTTGGGTTGTTTCAGTGGGCTCTAAAATTGGTATATCGCCCACCTTAATCCCTGATCCGCTGGCGATTCCACTCATTGGGGTGGTTGAAACTCCACCATCTTCTTTCTCTGCTGGTCGGCGACTCATCCAAGCCGTGATCATCTCCTCAAGCGTATCCAATTTGTCCAAGCGAGAGCGTTGGTGAAGTAGTTCATCCAAGATGCCAGTAACATTCTTCTCTACGGCTTCAATTTGAAAGTCCATCCTGGTACTAGGCATTAAAAGACTTCTCGTCCACTGCTTGATGATCCGGCAGGTCGGACCAAATGTTAGAATAAGTAAATAATAACTAGTGCTCAAGAAAGAGGGGTCAGTAAGCAGAATTTCTGGAATGAGAACTTGAGCTTTTAAAGGCTCATTTCATTGAGAAATAGAGTTTCGGATTACAATCGAAGGATAATTACAGACCTTGCTCAAGCAAGGCTGCCCTGCTACCAAGCCGAATCAAGCTACAGAATTCAGTTCTTCTCCCTCTCTGCTACACTATCCCTTACATTTATAGACTTGTCTCTAACCACTTTGATTCCCCACTCTCTCTCTTTCTTCACAGTTATGGAATCTGTTACATCACACATTCTTCTTATTCCTTCTTCGGTTATAAACCAGCAGAGCCTTTGGAGCCTCCTTGTGAAGCATCTTGGGATCCACCTCATCAGCCTTGTGGTCATTTGCATTCCTTGTCATAACATTTTCTGATGTTTGTTATGTTCTGAATCTTTTAAATTGCCTTTCTTGTACCTGATTTGAGCTTTGCTCCTCATTGAGTTTTACTTCTCCAGAAGGGATATGAAAATCAAAATTTTCTCTGATTAGCTGACTGTGGATTAGACTGGATATCTAAAGCTATGCAAATTATAGACTTATTGCTGTTCCATGTTAATTTCTCTATTGAAACAGCTTCTGGTTATATATAATTTGCCTTTTGGTTGTATACAATTTTTTCAGCCCCTTTAATATTTGCTCATGCTTGTCTGTAGATACTTTAAAGGGCCTGAACTACTTGTTGACTTGCAAGACTATGACTATTCTTTGGATTTGTGGAGCCTTGGCTGCATGTTTGCTGGAATGGTGAGAGTAATATTCAATGGACTTATTAGCTACTTGGATCATTTTTAATGATATTAAATAATTTAATGTCTATTTCAATTTGAAATACTTCTGTAACAAAATATAATCATCTTTAAAGTTTCCTAACCATGTTATAATTTTTTGTAGATCTTCCGCAAAGAGCCATTCTTCTATGGTCATGACAACCATGACCAACTTGTTAAAATTGCAAAGGTAAGAGTCTTGTTAGAATGATCTTACATTTGTTAATGACCCTCCATTGTACAGTTGATTTCTGAGTTAGAACATCCAATATCCGAATGATCATTCCTGGATGCTAATTTTAAATTCTTCTCCAAGCATTTCCTGTATGAATATTTTGATCATGTTACATACCTAACTAATATATTTCATCTTTCATTATTGAATTTGATTATCTAAAAGAAAAATGCTGTCCTAACTCTGATGCCACAGGTTGCTGTTGTCTGTGAATCTGGGACTTTATTTATTTTGTTGTTTTATTTTATTTTATTTTTTGGTTCGAAGGTGTTTGAGCCACACAATAGTCTTCCTATTCCTATCCCATGAACCTCTTAACCAGTGCACTCGAGATTTGATCCTGGATCTCTTATACCATCTCAAGAGACTAGACTGGCTGAACTAATGTACCCACAAACTTGAACATCTCTACCAAGTGCTTCCACAAGTCTAATTCTATGTTTTTACAATTCAGGTGCTTGGGACAGATGAGTTGAATGCTTATTTGAATAAATATCATTTGGAGCTTGATCCCCAACTTGATGCTCTTGTTGGAAGGTAAATTTTCTACTTAAAATCCCATTTCACTCTCTGTCTTGGGGGATAATGGCTTTGGGCTGAGCATGATTCCAACTGATTAGCAAGTCATTGGTGTTGGAAGGTAATTTATTTATTTATTTATTTTTTGGTTTGAGATTTGCTAGTTATCCGGATAAGATTCTTCATGAGTCGACAAAAGCTGAAAGTGCATTAAGTGTTCAAATTTGTTAGAATGCCATGACTAACAGCTTCCAACCTGTATATCTCACAATTATTAAACAATGGAGGGATAAATGATTAATCTGTTTCATTAATTTAATTAATCTTCTACAGGCACAGCAGGAAACCCTGGTCGAAATTCATGAATGCTGATAATCAGCATCTTGTCTCTCCTGAGGTAATTTATTTCTACACTTATTAAATTAATGTTGAAGATTATCATTTCTCTCTCTGTCTGTACCATAGGTGGTGTTTCTTATGTTCTTACATGATATGCAGGCCATTGATTTCCTTGACAAGCTCCTTCGCTATGATCATCAGGACAGGCTTACAGCAAGAGAAGCAATGGTAATTCTTATTTGGATATGTTTGTCTGGGTTTCCTTCCTTGCATCTTTTGAACAACTTTTCAGCTTGAAGTTAGTCATGTAGGATGCTAAAACTAGTGTTGGATGTCAGTGGCATGCTGTTATAGAAGTTAACGCCATTTGAGAACCTTTTTCTATGCTTTTGTCATCATACTAACCTTAAAAACGTGGCCAAAAGTTTATACAGTAGCTTCAATAAGCTACTTTAGATCTCCCCAACTGTGTACCATCATGCCTTTTGCTTTGCTACTGATTACCACATTCCTGGACCAGGATTATTTTTAATCAGCAAGGAGAAATATCTTTTCTATGTTGCTGAGAAAGCACCTCATACAAGAAATAGTACAAGTCCTCAGATGATTACATGTCCCCAATTCCTACCATATATGTCACTCCTTGGACCTTCACTGTCGACCCAGAATGTCATTTTTTTGCCTTGAAAAAATGACCTGCTGCTCTCTGAAGACCACCTCATTTCTGGGGAACCTTATGCTTTGTACAAGATTAATGATATCATTATTATTTCTAGACGAGGAAAAATATGCCTCAAAACCCATTAATAAGAGGAATTCATGTTCTAGGAAACCAACTTAGTTTAAATTGTTACCCATGCTCATTATTCTTCTAGATAATGACCATCTCATCATCAACTAGCATGCTTGCTGATTCACCTGATATTTTCTGCAGGCACATCCTTACTTCAGCCAGGTTAGGGCTGCAGAGAATAGCAGGATGCGGACACAGTAGCTTTCCACATGGTGACTCTAGGTCAATACCTGAATCTTGAATGTATAATCTGGAGCTCACACAAACCTTTGCACACCATATCCATATTAAGCGATAAGTTGTTCCAAATGCCAAGGAGCTTTAGCTCAAGAGGCACCACTCCCCCTCCCCTAGACTTGGGTTCGAGTCTCCCTATGTACCAAAAAAAAAAAAAAAGATAAGTTGTTCCAAATAAATCACTTCATTTCTTAAGATGGGGGAAGCATGTATAAAGGGTCTGATTTTGGGTGCTTCGCTTCAGTGTGTTTCTTGCACTTTACCTCAGATATGGTGCAGATGAAAGTCTGCATGCACATTTTACACTGCATATAGCATAAAACAGGAGAAGAAATGCAAAACGTAATCCCCGGAAAGAAGGATTATAAAAACCATTTTAGGTTTTAGCAAGTTTTATTTACTGAAAACTACTTAGGCCGGGGTCCCCTCCCTAATCAAATTCCAATTCATCATGTGAAATGAATGAGCATCTTCTGGCAACCATGGGAGTCAACAGCACCAAGCAAAATAATAAATTATTTAGAATAAATAATGGTTATGTCTATGCAGGAAGAGTGAACAAGCAGACCCCAAACGTTATTCCTGTGCATTCTACTTGGACATTGAGGAGTGAGCTGGGGAAAAAATTATATATGTTAGTAGATACACATATACGTCAGCCTAAAAACAATAGAATATTTAAAATTTTCAATTTACTTGAAACTAATATTATTATCACTTATATTTTAACAAAGTTACTGTGAGATCGTAATGTTTTCGCCAGCGGTAACGCGCGGGTCTTTGTTCTTCCACGAACTGGCAATACTTTCAGGCAGAAATTCTTCCAAAACTGAAGTTGAGATTCGGCTAATCATGCTTGAGTTGAGAGACCAGAGATGTGCAATGCCATTTTTTCTTGCCCGCATGGGGCATTAACACTGCCGACATGCATGTGGCCTTCATCTTGAGAGTCAACATCGTGGGTATTTAAGATGGTTTAATGGACTAAATTTGATGGAATCAAGTTTGAGGAAAAAGATGCATAAAGATTTTGTTGTTGACGGGGGCAAGGGGGGGGGGGGAGTTGGTGCATGCGGCCATTGGAATTTTAGAAATACAAAATACGACCAATTAGTTAATTATGAGTTTCTAAATATGTCACATTATTTGGGTTCATCTGTATTGTTGTGGTATTATACATAAAATTGCCTTGTAATATGGTCACATGAGCATTTGATTGTTTTTATTATTTTTTTTATACAAGAAGATAAACAGAATCGAATCAGAAAAAAGATTATGAAAATATAGAGATTTTATTGCTTGAGTTGTCACTGAGAGACGTGAACATTTGATTGTATGTGCACTAATCTCCCAACATAAGCATGATCCAAATTTTAGTTAAGCATGGTCACATGAGTATTGGGTTTGAGTCTTGGAAGCGGAAAGCAAGCGTTGAGAGAGTAAACTTCTAAAATGAGTTCTATAATATTCAAATCGGATTTAGTTAGGTAACTCAAATATCGATCAGTAATTGATACACCTACACCATATATATATATATATATATAAGTAGAAAGCTATATTCTCATTCTCCTTCCTCGGCTTGACATTGTCGGCACGAAATTGTAGCAAAACGATCATAAACCTAATTTTCAAAATTTCAACGTGAATATAATATAAGTAAATTCATTACAAGGAGCACATGTTACATGAAAAGCACTCTTTTTATTGTTCTTTCATTTTCTTCATTGAACACTCTACTCATTGCAAGGTTTTGCACGTGGAACATCTGATAAATGTCCTAACTTGTTACCTGTGATCCACCGACGCCCTCAAAAGAACCCACGTCTCTGTTGGACAAGACTTTGAAGACGCATTTTGGAAATGTCCAAATTGTTATTTTATTTTTTTAAGCTTTAGACACTAAAAATACCCTCATTCCCCCCTCCAAAACCCCCAAAACAAGTTCAAAATCACTTATGGAACACAAATTAGTAATATTTTGTTGAGAAAGATGATTATGTTCTAGAGGAAAGAGTAGAAGCAAGATCAGTGATGGAGAGCGAGAGAAAGGAGTGCAAATCATGGAATTCTTTTTAGGGATAGAACATCTGGTTATAAGCTTGTTGGAGGGGAATGCCAATGAAAGTGTGGATTTGAGTAAAAGTATGGACATTAAACATTTTTAAAGAAGGGAAAAGTTTAAGGTTTCTTCTTCTATCTAACAAGTCCTAAGTGAAGAACTTTCAAGTTTTGGGGAAAAAATTTCCTAAACCAGTGTAGAGTTTTGTCCGAGCACCTGGTTTTGGAAACCTTAATTTTTTTTTTTTAATTTGGTTTTATTTTATTTACGATAGTAATTAATTAAAATTAAGTTTTTGGGTAAAAATTAAAATTTTTTATACAGGTAATATAAATTTATCATGCCTATAATTTCTTTTTTCATTTACAAAAAAAATATTTAAGCAATTTCAACTTTTCAAAATAGAGTCACAACTACTAAATTTAACACACACACACACACACACACACGGACAGAAGCTAAACGATGTCATGTAGGATATGGGACCCCATTTTGATTAGTGATCACAAGAAAAAGCTACCATGCTTTGGCTAGCTGTTAACACTCTGGCAGAAAGATGGTGAAGTGACATTGTGACGTCTTTTATTTTCAGAGGAGGCTCCTGATCTGTGAAAAGGACACTCGACCGCAATTACCAACCAAAATTTTGCTCCACTTATTTTTTCTATCATTTCTGCATCGAGAAGACTCTTCTATTCTTCAATCTGGTTGGGTGGAGTAAAGATAAAGATGGCGACCAAGAGAGAAAATAAATGCTATTATTATTATTTTTTTCTTCTGGTTAAATGGCTCTAAATTCGATACCTTAGTTTATTAAATACTATATTATTTTTCTTTATTTTAAGTCATTCAAATGTAATTGTCACCTAACCTGTTTTGAATCCACAAAAAATAATCAATTTAATAAAATAAAATATTAAATCTCATAATTAAGTTTTAAATTTAAAATTTAGAAATAAAAAAAAATATATTAAAAGAATTATCGTTAAATAAAATTTTTATATATATTCAAATTAAATTAATCAAAACATAATTCTAAGAATCAGTGATGAAAAAACAATAACTATACAGATACATTGTTGATTAGGAATAAGGTGGGGGATCAAATTACCACCTGCCTTTCCATTGGCCTACAAAAGAATTAATAAGGTAGAAAAAAAAATGATTATTCATGTCACATTCTATTGAAAATTCAGAGCCATAAGACATTACCATGTCAGGTTGATAGACATACGAGAGCGGCAATATTGCTGAACCTACGGATCAATTTGCATGCAAAATCAAATATGCATGCAAAATCAAATATTAATGGTGTATCGTTAAATAATCAAAAATAAAATATCTACTTTATAAAATATCAGTATAGAATGAATAGGATCATCTTTACAGAGAACGGTGGATTTACTTCTTTTAAAAAAAAATAAAATAAAAATATGGAGGTTTGAAAAATTAACTAAACTAATTACCTAAAAATAAAGAACTTAAAAATAAAAGAATAAAAGTTAATGCGAAATTAATTTTTCTAGTTAAAAAATTTATATCCACCTTGATTTCATATGATTGATCATTGAATTTTTTAAAGATTTCAACACCTATAAATAAATTCATTATAGTCGTCGACAATCACCTAACAACCAATCTCTCCTTATTTCATCGATAATTAAGAGAATCTCATTAACTATTTCTCTAATCGAGAGTCAATCCTAGAGAATCTCTTAGGATTGAAAGTCTCAACAACATTAAGATTTAGAGAGATCCAATTCTAATTAACAAACATAAAACGAGTTCATTTAAATTAGATAATTTAATCTCATGACATGAATGTCATTCACATGACACGAATGTCATTCTCATGACACGAATGTCATTTACCACTTTATTAAAACTAACAAACAATTACGGATTTGTCGTTTTAATTAATTGTAGACTATTCTAAATCTATTAAATATTGACCACTATTCAATAAACTCTAAAAAATCATGATCTATGAAGTACAGGATTCAAATAAATACCTATGAAATATTGATTTAATAATCCCAATTAAATCTCACAATCATTGAAAATTAAGGTTTCACTAACCTTCAACTAAAAAAGAAATTAAAATGAAAACATATAAAAATAAAAACTCACTAAAATTTTATTGAAATTATCAAAAGTGCTACAATACTTGGAAGCAAGAAAAGGAGCCGCTGCCTGTTGTGAATGAAGAGGAAAATAAAGTGCTTCCTGTAGCCTCCTGCTTGTTCCCAACAACAACTAAAAGAGAGTATGAACTATGAATATGTGACTTTTTCTAATGAAAACTCTCCAGTCGTCGGAAAAGAGTGAATTTGAAGCAACCAAAAAAATAAAATCTAAACTAAAATTTGTTCGCTGGACATGGAGACTGTAGGAACATGGGGCGGCTGCCCCTTTTTGGGCCTCCACTATCTTCTCTTTTAATTGCACAATGTAATCCTTTATATATAGAAGTGAGTTAACCTAATTTTTAAGGAGAAAATTCTCCTAAATTTTAAGTAACTACTAAATAACAAATTACAAGGGATTTGAAATTTTCAAAATTCTTATTCCCCAAATATTTAGGAATATATAAATATTTGCAAATCTTCCATACTTCCAAATTTGTCTTCTTTTCCTTCATTTTTCTTCAAAATCCTCATCCATCATTCTTATTATATCAATTACTATAAAACACAATAATTAGTGTAATATTCATTCAAAAATAGAACAAAATAAACCATAATTATTACACCAATTTATGCCCTATTAAATTTTCTCACACTTAAATGATGCTTGTCCTCAAGCATTCCTATCTCAAATAAAACTAAAACTACTGAAATCAACCTATTTTTCTTTCGAACTACTACGCCAACATGTGTCATAAAAATTGAACCAGAAAAATAATCAAAAAAATAAGTACTTCATAGTATTTTCATACGAAAACAACTATTACAAATCCCAACAGCCTCTTATGAAATCAAAACTATAGGATTCAACATTTCTCTCTAAAGGTTCACTCAAATTCACTCAAAATGAGATAAAAAATATATCGATAATACTTAGATCAACACATTGGAATTAACATTATCATATACTTGCAAATATATCAAATATTTACCACTTAAAAATTTGAAATTTCATGCATAAATCAAAAGGTTTTTCTTTTGATTGTAACGTGGCTAGATTTAAGGATAGGATAAAAGGGATATATCAAGAGTTTAAAATATACCAAAGAAAATATACAACTAACAACACAATTTTTCTACGATAACACATTTGTCCCGCACAAATAGCATGTTAAAAATATATGATCTCGCTATCCACATGTACTCAACATAGCCAACAGTCAATAATACATAAAAATATAAGACTTTTTCTGTACGATCCATGATTGAAATGAAATTCTCAGAGATGCAATATTTTTTTCTTTTTTTCTTCTTTCTTTTTTTTGCTGCCACTTTTTTTTTCTTTTCCTCTCTTTCTTTTTTTTTTTGTTTTGTTCTTTTTTTTTCCATGAAGAACTTCTCAATACAAAAAATGAACAAAATCAAACTTTTTCATTCCTTTTTCATAGTCATGAATTCCATTTTCATATCAATGAACGTACCAACATCAATATTCTAATCAGCCTTTCCCAATGAGACAAATAAAACACAATTAAATCATACAATTAACTACATAAATTCTTGGTACAAGGGTTGAAACGCAAGCGAAAATAGGGTTATAGTATTGTATTGAAAGGTTATGAAGAAAGAAAAGGGTCTCAGGCTCAAATTGGTTCACTAAGGGATAAAAAGCAGGGTAATGATTTTTACGAAAGTCAAAATAGGGTAAAATCTAGGTGCCTTTATCATTTCAATGCATGAAAGCCTAAATGTGATCTCGAAATGTATAACATTGCAAGTTCTAAAATGTTCAATCCAAGTGTGATAATCACTAATGAAAAAAAAAAGAAATTTCGAGAATAATGAATGAATTTGCTCACTTTAGGTTTAAAACGTCACTTTTAAATGGAGTTTTTGTCAAATCTTGCATGTTTATCATTCAAAAAAAACTATTACAGATATACATAGTCATTATAAGTACAAAAACCATTGATACGTGCTATTTTTTTTATAAATTTCTAGATAACCAAATAACACATATCAATTTAGAAAGTTCAAAAATTTTTAATTCTCTTTTTTTTTGTTTTTGTTTTTTTAAAAATAAAATGAAACAAAATTTAATCGATTGTAGAAAAACAAACAAACTAAAAACAAAAATATGAAATATCACCCATACACCTAAATCATAAATTGTCCCTAATGTATGCTAAGAGAGAAAGAAAATAAAAATAAATAACTATCGTATCAAATAAAAGAAAAAATAAAAAGATAAAGTGAGAACAAGACTTCTCTATGATAGAGTGATGAATGGAGGGTCAAATCCAACAAATTTTGAAGAAAAAGTTTTAGTGACAGCAATAGACCCTTTCTTAGGGCGTGAGCACGCCCTAACTCATATGCAATTATGGTCACTTGAGAACATTAATAAAACTGGATAACAATGAAGGCTTGTTAAGGCGTAGGCACGCCTTAATGACAGAGTATTTCTGGTCACCAAACTTTTTATCATTTATTCATCTAAAAAAAATCAAAATCAAATATAAATCAAATCAAATAAATATAAAATAAAAATCATAAAACAAAATATTGAGTTGTCTCCCAACAAACGCTTTTGTTTAGTGTCGTTAGCTCGACATTGTCTCTTTGTCTCAACCTAGCTCATAACTCGGTCCTGTCCATCTCGACTTCAACTTTTTGGGCATAAATTTCAATCTTGAACAAAAGTGAGGAACTTTTTAGTTGACCATAGATCGCTTTCGGCATATGGGTTTATAATAGAGAAATTTGTCCAACTGTGCATCGTTACTTATCAAACTCTCTTGCAATATAAAATCAAATTTGTCATGCACAAAATTATCTTCAAAATTATTTTGCATAATAGAGTCGATCGTACCAACATGAAAAAAGATTCAGAATTATTTGGATACTTTATAGTGTCAAAAATATTAAAAGTTACAATTTCATCATCAAATTCAAAAGACAAAGTACCCAAATCTATATCAATTTTCATTTTAACTGTTTTCATGAATGATCTACCTAACAAAATAAGAGAAGGGTTAGGATAACATGTATCATCCACATCAATCACATAAAAATCAACAGGGAAAATGAGATCACCCACTTTCACTAAAATATCTTCAATCACACCCTCGGGATATGAATAAGACATATTAGCTAATTGAATTATCACATTTGTCTCTTTCAAATATCCTAAATTCAAATCCTTGTAGACAGACAAAGGCATAATATTTATCGCTGCTCCTAAATCAAGCATAGTCTTTTCTAAAAATTTAGTACCAATCATACAATGTATAGTAAACATACCGGGATCTTTGTATTTCGGTGGCAACTTTCTTTGAATGATTGCTGAAACATTCTCACTCACCACAACTCTTTCATCATTTTTCAACCGCAATTTCTTAATGCACAAATTCTTAAAAATCTTGGCATACTTTGGCACTCGTTGTATTGCTTCCAAGAGTGGGATATTGATCTCTACCTTTCGGAGAGTTTCTAAGATCTTTTTCTCTTCCTCCTCTTTCCTTAATTGTGCCAAGCTGCCAGGAAAAGGTGATGGAATCACTATTTAAGGTTTTGCATTATATTCACTACTTACTTTCTTAGTTGAAGCATCCAAAATTATTGAGTTTTTTTTCACTTTTGATTGCCTTTTTTGCTTCAACTTGGAATGTAGTATCTCACCTCTTTTCCACTTCTAAGGATCATAGCACTAACATTCTCCCTCGGATTGATCTCGACTTGAGAGGGTAGCTTCCCATTATTTTTCTCATTTCGACTCATGTTTGCAGCCAATTGCGAAATCTGATTTTCCAAGTTCCGAATGCTGGTTCTTGTCTCTAGCTGAAATCTTTGGCTTTCCTGTTGCATCAACTGAGTACTGTTAGCCAAACTTTTAACCTTTAAAGACGTACCTTCATTTGGAGAGGGTTGTTGAGGTTGAAATGGAAGTCGGTTTTGAGATTACTTTTGCTGGAACGGTGGTCTTGCAAAGGATTGTTGTGAAAATCCTTGAAGTCTAGTTCTATAGCTAAGATTCAGATGATCTCTCCAACCTTGGTTGTAAGTGTTAGAGTATGGATCATACTTTCTGTGGGGCTGCCCTAAAAATCCCCCTATAACATTCAAATGTTTGCTTGATTCCTCTTGAAGTATAGGACACATATAGATTGGGTGACCCCTATTCGAACAAATTCCACATACCTTCACTTGTTGCCCCTGTCCTAGAGCCAACTTTTTCACAATAGAGGCTAAAGAATCAATCTTATATTCAAGAGAAGAAATGTTTACCTCATTGACCCTTTTATGAACATCTTGCCTTCCTCCAAATTATTGTGCATTCGCTGCCATGTTGGAAATCAACGTTCGTGCCTCCTCGGGTGTTTTATTCATCAACGTACCACCACTTGCTGCATCAATCATATTCCTTTTCGACAACAAGAGGCTTTCGTAAAAATATTAGATGAGCAATTGTTCAGAGATTTGATGTTGCGGACAGCTTGCACAAAGTTGTTTAAATCTCTCCCAATATTCGTAGAGAGTCTCTCCACCGAATTATCTCATACCGCAAATTTCCTTCTGAATGTTTACTGTACGAGAAACTGAAAAAAATTTCTCTAAAAATATTTTTTGCAAATCAGTCCATTCAGCAATAGATTTAGGAGGCAAATAAAATAAACAATCTTTAGCCTTATCAACTAAAGAAAATGGAAAAACCCTCATCTTCATTTTTTCCTCGGATACAACTTGCGGTCTCATGGTGGAACATACGATATGAAACTCTTTAAGGTGCTTGTTGGGATCTTCTCATGCAAAGCCATGAAATTTAGGGAGTAAATGAATGAGTCCAGATTTTAATTCAAATGGAGTTTCAATATCAGAAAGATTAATGCAAAGAGGTTGTTGATTAACATCCGGTGCAGCTAACTCCCTTAAAGTCCTCTGTGTGGCCATGGTTTTGTCCTTGATATGTTGTTCCTTGTTGTCAATTGTTTGGTCATACAAATTCTCGTCCAATGTTAGATCAAGTAATGAAGATACTAGCTATTTTGTTTGTTTGGTTTCCTTTGTGAGTCGTCGAGCTATTTTCTCAATCTCCGAGTCAAAAACTAATTCATCTGTACGAGAAGAATGAGACATAAACCAGAAACAAGGAAACAAAATTTAAAAGAAATAAATCTTTTAACACCTTTCTCCCCAGCAACGGCGCCAAAATTTAGTGTATCGTCAAACAACCAAAAATAAAATACCTATCTCATAAAATACTAGTATAGAGTGAATATGATTATCTCCATAGGGAACGGTGAATTTACTTCTTTTAAGGAAAAAAATAAAATAAAATAAAAATATGAGAGTTTGAAAAATTAACTAAACTAATTAACCAAAAATAAAGAACTCAAAAATAAAAGAATAAAAGTTAATGTGAAATCAATTTTCTTAGTCAAATGATTTATATCCACCTTGATTTCATGTGATTGATCATTGATTTTTCTAAAGATTTCAACACCTATAAATAAATTTGTTATAGTTGTCGATAATCGCCTAACGACCAATCTCTCATTATTTCATCGATAATTAAGAGAATCTCATTAACTATTTCCCTAATTGAGAGTTAATTTTAGAAAATCTCTTAGGATTGAAAGTCTCAACAGCATTAAGATTTAGAGAGAGTCAATTCTAATTAACAAATACACAGTGGGTTCATTTAAATTAGATTATTTAATCCCATAATATGATTGTCATTCCCATGACACGAATGTCATTTATCATTTTATTAAAACTAACAAACAATTACGGATTTGTCATTTTAATTAGTTGTAGACTATTCTAGATTTATTAAATATTGATCACTATTCAATAAACTTTAGAAAATTATGATCCATGAAATGCAGGTATCAAATAAATACCTATGAGATATTGATTTAATAATTCTAATTAAATCTCACAATCATTGAAAATTAAAGTTTCACTACCCTTCAACTAAAAAAGAAATTAAAATGAAGACATATAAAAATAAAAACTCACTAAAATTTTATTGAAATTATCAAAAGTGCTACAATAATTGGAATCAAGAAAAGGAGCCGCAACCTTGTGTGAATAAAGAGGAAAATAAAGTGCCTCCTGCAGCCTCCTGCTTGTTTCCAACAGCAATCAAACGAGAGTATGAACTATGAATATGTGACTTTTTCTAATGAAAACTCTCCGGCCGTCGGAAAAGAGTGAATTTGAAGCAACCAAAAAAATAAAACCTAAACTAAAATTTATTCGCTGGACGTGGAGACTGTAGGAACATGAGCGGCTGCCCCTTTTTGGGCCTCCACTATTTTCTCTTTTAATTGCACAATGTAACCCTCTATATATAGGAGTGAGTTAACCTAATTTTTAAGGAGAAAACTCTCCTAAATTTTAGATAACTACTAAATAACAAATTACAAAGGATTTGAAATTTCTAAAATTCTTATTCCCCAAATATTTAGGAATATCTAAATATTTACAAATCTTCCATACTTCCAAATTTGTCTTCTTTTCCTTTCTTTTTCTTCAAAATCCTCATCAATCATTCCTATTATATCAATTATCACAAAATACAATAATTAGTATAATATTTATTTAAAAATAGAATAGAATAAACAATAATTATTATACTAATTTATGCCCTATCAATATGTTGATGCATGCGTGATTTAATTTGGTTAGTGAAAATTGTTTAAAACGGTATTAAAAATTTTAGAATCAAATTCTACTAATATGGTGAGAAAAGTTTGGAAATTGAACCATCCCTATCATGTGGCTTAATTAGAATTGAGCAAATAAATAAATAAATAAATGAAAATTGTAAATTTTATTTTTCTCCATTTATTTCTATTTTTTGTCATAATTTTTGTTACCTAAAATAAAAACTTATTACATTTTACAAATATAAGTCCAATTTTTCCAAAAAAAATAAAATAATTATTTTATTGTTATTTTATAAAAAAATTTTATGAAAAAATAGAATGTAACTTTACAAACATACTAAAAATAACAATTTTTTTCTTGTTATACAAAAATTCAAACCTGGAACGAAGGAAGAAGTTATAATCATTAGATTATCTATCGAGGACATACCGAAAATAACAATAAAGATATAAAACAGACCAAATGAGTTAAAAGAACTAAATATACCAAATTGAACTCCATAACATGTTTTAAATTTTTTTTTTATCTGATTCAAAGAATTTTAATAAAAAAAACTTTAATATAAATTATCATATAAAATTTAAAATTGAGGTGTAACATGACTCAAATAATAACCTTTAGAGTTTTAATAAGATATTTTTTCTTGCAATTTTTATTATATTAATATTCATGGATCGATAATTATTGGATCGTTATTTATTAATTAATAATTATTTTTAATATTTTATCTTTTAAAAAATTTATTGAATATTAATATAAACACCTACATGATATTGTATGGTATAATATCCCTTTATATCATTCCTTCTAATCAAACAAGACGAATGACTTGATGGAGAAGGGGGTTATTTCCCAAAATGGAGTGTTTTTTAACCAAAATTCTCCAAATAGTATGATTTTTTTTCGAATTCCCAAACTAGTGAAATCGCGGTTGGCAACCGCTCTTTCAGCTTTTTTTTTTTTTAGGGGGGGGGGGGGGGGGTTTTTGCCGTTTGTTTTTTTTTACTTTAAAATAAAAATAAAAATATTATTATTATTATTATTATTAAAACATATAAATATTAATAAAAAATTTTATTAATTAAAAATTTTTATTAACTTCATTTTTTATTTTTTAAAAAAATTAAAATTAATAAAATTTAATTATTAACAAATTAATTAAAAATAAAAAATTGTTAAAATATTAATATGGGGGGGGAGCGGGGGGTTGTTTTTTTTTTTTTCGCTGTTAAAAAAGAAAAGAAAGGAGGAAACGCGATTTCACTCGAAAAAATCATACTATTTGGAGAATTTTGGTTAAAAAATATTCCATTTTGAGAAATAACCTATGGAGAAGGGATGATGCATATAACCACAGCGCAACTCTCACTCTCTCTCATATACCTCCTTGGAAAGGGGGACCAAGAAGAGCCCACGGCAACCTGCAGTTGCAAAAGCTTGGAATATACTTGTCCTTCCCCGCTCCATAATCCTCTCTCTCACTCGGTCTTTCTCCCTAAACAGTGCAATACTAAGACGAAACAACAAGCAAACCCGGAAGAGGGGGAAAAAAGGCAATGGAACTTTTCCAAGAACTCCTCCTCTCAATCTCCTTTTCCCTTTTCTTTTCAATCATTCTCTTCAAGTTCGTCTCCATGGC
This sequence comes from Dillenia turbinata, assembly GCA_037126225.1. Taxonomy (NCBI): domain Eukaryota; kingdom Viridiplantae; phylum Streptophyta; class Magnoliopsida; order Dilleniales; family Dilleniaceae; genus Dillenia; species Dillenia turbinata. The sequence continues at coordinate 7,551,029 of JBAMMX010000018.1, read as the reverse complement.
CTCCTCTTTCGTCACTGAAGAACAGTCCAATGACTCCCTCGGCAAATCCGAGGTCGAAAATATTAAAATTGAACAAAGCCCAGATGGGTTCACACATATTTCCGAGCAAAAAAGCCCAGAATCTACGGCTTTTTGCGAGATTGAAATCGAGTTGGTTGAGGATGCTATGACTTTGAAGGAGGACAATGTACAAGAAAAAGAAGAAGTAGAAGAATTTGAGGAGTTGAAGATTGAGGATGTTGATGGTGATTGGGTGGGAATAGAAAGAACAGAAATGGAAAAGGTTTTCTCTGAGGCTGTTCTGTTTGTTAAGTCCAAGATTAATGAGGATTGGTTTCTGGGACTTAGTCATGATTTGAAGATGGAATTGTATGCTCTAAATAAGGTTGCTGTTGAAGGGCCTTGTAAGGGGCCACAACCAATGGCATGGAAAGTATCTGCTCGTGAAAAATGGTATTGAAATTGATTACTTTACTAAAATCTGTTTATGCTTTGTTATTATCTGGGGGCTTGTGATTTGCTGATTTTTTGCTTGGTTTTAAGTTGATGCCTAATTACTTTACCTTTTGGGGTCTAATAGTTGTTGCGTTTCAACTCAACCAAGTCTTAAAATTCTATAATGGGGACGATTTAAGTTAACTTTCTAATTAGAAGTTGTTTTGTAGCCTTTTGATGTATAAGGGCTATCTATGAAATTTAAGGGATTATATATGGTGCCAAGTTAGAGCACAAATGATGTAGTTAAGATCAAATCTAGGGGTGGGAAGGGGTTTGCTGGGGTTATGGGGAGCCCGTTAAGGGGCAGTAGTTGTGATGGACTTCTTATGGTAATGCCCAAAACGCTGATTGGGCCTCTCAACCCTTTTGGATTTGCCAAAAGCCGAAAATGAAATCTACATATACTTTTAAACTTTTCAAAGACACAGAGATTTGCCAAATTTGGTTATGCTCCGGACTTGTGCTAGACAACCTTTTCCGAGAAATGTTGAAGAAGTCAAAAAATTAATTAATTAGTGAAGTTATTAGTCATATGGGTGAAATTAGAGAGATTGGCCCTTTTCTTGTTGTTTGGGGTTGGGTTTGTTTGGGAGTAATAGTTGTTCAACATATGTTCTTCAACAAAATGTAATTTCGTGCCAAATAATGCCACCAGGTGTTTTCAGTAGACAAACCTTCTTTTAAGTTTGGTTTTCATCTCCTCTTTTCTGAGTCACCATTATTTGTTTCTCCTTTTGATGTGGACTCAGTGGGAAGTTCTAAATCAGCCAACTTCTTCGGAAGTCCTCTTGGTTTTGTTGAGACTAGATTTTGCTTCCTGAATTAGGTAGGGTTGGGAGGATGATTTTCTGAATATAGACATTTTATTAAAAAGAAAAAAAAAAGAATACAAGCTGAAACATTAAAATCAATCAACGATATCAATTTCTAGTCAGAGCCTTGTAGAAATTCATGTTATAAAACCTAAGGGCCTGCCTTCAGGAATGGGTATAGCTTGGTCCTTAGTGATATACCGGAGCTTAAAGCTTCTTCTTTCAGTGATGCTGACAAAGAAAACTATTTTCATTGTACCAGGAATGCTTGGCAACATCTTGGAAACATGAGCCCAGAGGTTGCTATGGAACAGTATATCTCTATTCTTTCAAGGAGTTATCCTGGTTGGATGGCTGATGATACTAAACTGAGTACAAGTTTGAAGTGTTGAGCGTCTGAGAGCAAATTTTCGGTATAAATTATTTGCTATGCTAGCAAACTATCTCCGACATTTAAAGGTAATCAATATTTCTGTCTTTACATTATGTCAATATTTCTCTTTTAAAATCTAGAACTACTTTTTCCTTAGTGATATCTTGGGGTGCCTTTATAATTACTTGGCAATTGACATTAACTTTTTTTCTCTCACTTTAAGTGGCTGTTGTCTACTTCATGATATTTGCCAAACAAATGTATGGTGGAACCTAGCACACATTCTTGTTTTCTATGGAATTGTTTGGTTCCCTCAACCATTTGAAAATTTAAACAAACATGTTAACTGTTGGATTGTATTTGTGAAGCCATATTAAAATCAGAAGTATTAGTTCCTTTACTTTCATTATTCTCTCCCACTTGCTTCTTGGAAGAGAAATATATGAAGTTGTGGAAGTTTTCTGTGTGAAATTCTGTAAGTCATGGCTTATCAAGGAGCTACATCTACAGTAGTATGTGTTGTTCCTCTATATCCTCAAAAGTTGCAATATAGAGATTCACACCATGCATGAACATTAGAATAATCAGAAGGATCCAACCCAGAAGTTCTTCAATAGTGAATAGCATTCATCCATACTCCATGCCCTGAAGCCCTCCCATTTGATCCATTTGTTGATTTTACCTAGCTTTCTTGTGGTTGCCTTTACTGTAGGAGCCTATAAGCTTTTAGTTTCTGCACAAACATAGTGAGTTACTGAATTGTGTGCCAAAATGCAAAGGATTTTACTTGTCATCTCCAAATTTCTGCACATAGTGAAATACTTAATTATGTGAAAAATGCAAAGGATTTTACTTGCCAACAACCTAATCCCCCCTCCCTCTGGCACCAACTTCTGTGGAGAAGCATTTATTCACCATGTACTGCCATTTAAGTAGCTTCCAAGCAAAGTTTAGGGTGCTTTTGTCTGCTAATAGCTCTTCAAGAGATAAAGCTTTTCCTCCTACCTTTTCTTGTCAAAGTAGGTTTTATAATAAGTCTCCCGTTTAAAGGTTCTTCCTTTTCCAATGCTATTAACTCCTATACTTGGTTAAGACCTCATAAGCAGCCCTCCCTGTTCCATGTGCTGTCAATGACAGTTTCGAAACTTTTTTCTCTAGACCAGCCCCCAAAGTATCACTACCACCATTACACAGAGCAATGAAAAAAGTAAGGAAAATGGGATTTGAGGTGAGGGTGAGTTGCTGTACCAAAATAAGAAGTTCCAGTCTCCCTCTTAAGCATGAAACTTGTTAAGTCTTCTCAAAGCTTCAATATATATAGTGCCATGGACAAAAACTATGAGATTTTTACTTGGAGGCCCTTCCTGTCACGTATGTTGTTTTTTACTTTCCAGTCCCTTGGAAGACCTTTACTGAGGCACTCTAGATGTCTAATTCTTCTTCATATATTAAAGAATAATTGACAACACTTAGAGCCACCAATTGAGCACGAGGACTTATATCTGCCACATTCAAAGGAAGCTTCCTCTGGATGCCTTGTGATTCTTCCTCTACAAAGCATGTTGTTGGAAAAATAGGGACAAAGTAAACATCATTAGAGCAAGTATCGTACTGTTTCATTTCCAAGAATGCTGCCCAAGAGGTAGGCAATTGGAAGGCTGAATTCTTGATCCTCCATGAGGCCATCACGTGAGAAAGACTTGACAGCTTTCCTCGCCTGTAATAGCTGATTTTGAGTTACTAATGATGTATGTTATGTGCGCTCCCGCCATGTGATATCATACATCCATGCCATAGGTTGGTTATGTAAGCATATCCTAGGATCAATTTCATAAATATGGTTTCAAACTACATTGCATTAGTTAAATTAAGTCACACTTCATTGCTTCTCTCCTTTTATTCCCTGTGCTACTCCTAGGTGCTTAATTTGAAGTGGTACCAAAATTCCATTACCTCATTTGAATTGACTCGATTATACTCAAAAATTTTCAGGAGAATCAAGGGCTTGCATTGGCGGTGGCAGCCTTTCTTTACTACTTTATGGCATTCTATTCCGTAATTGTTTGGTAGGGAGCCTACTTGGTTAGATTAGAAGAGCTAGTTTGAGTAGTGGCAATTTTTATTTTTGTAAATAAATTCAGATGTGTAAATTTCATGTACTCTCAAAAAGTGTAGTGAACATATATGGGTGTTGAAAAATTCCCCAGATCCATTCTCCAGCCTTGTGCAACTGTTAATGCAGCCAAAGAGCCTCATTTGCTCATTTGCTCTTCCTTTGTTTCATAGTCCTGCAGCAAAGTTTGCCAATGGTCTGCATCTGTATGCTTTGTATTGAGGGCACTAGGCTTACATGAGGCTTAGGGTACTGCAACTTCCTCACCACCACTACCATAAGTGTTTGCTCAGAGTAAAAGAAGAATTGCTGAGAACTTGAGCTGTACCATTTGCAAAGGTGTGGTTTCCTCTCAAAAGCCCCCCCTTTTTTTAATTGAGCTAACAAGTGAGCCATGGAGTGTTCTTTGTAGATTGAATTAAAATGAAAGGTATAGAGTATAAAAGGAGAAATTATCTGAACATACTTACCTGATAGACAGATTTCTGTTTGTGTTTCCGTTTTTATGCAAAACAGAATAACATTACCTATGATCATGCTTCGGAGAATTACAAAAAAAATTTCAAATTAACGTCCGTTTGAAACTAATTTTTTAAAAATAATATCGCCGTATCGGGATTTTAAATCTTGATATTCATTGTTTATGTAAATAGCATCATGTTAGGTTTTAAAAATCTGATATGTGAGATCGATAAACAATGTCATATAAATCCAACATGATACTATTCATGTGGATAGTCCTAAGGTTTTGAATACCTGACACGTGTTAATTTTTTTTATTATATCCGTACATATAAGTCCAGTGGCTCTTTTTGGTTTCCCCTATATCTTTTATTTATTTATTTTTTAGAGTATCCACTGTTATCTTTTACTAAATATTCACGGGCCTCTACAATTCCGTTCATTCTTAAATAAACTTTGATTAGAAAAGAAAATGCACAGAGGATATTAAAGTCTTCTCTCTTAATTTGATTCACGATTTTGAGTTTTCATTTCTCTTCCCACGCAATCATTCACTTGTGACCAAAATAATAATAATAATAATAATAATAATAATAATAGTAATAATAATAATAATGTTTAATATATTTATGATTATCAAACAAGGAAAAAAAATATAAATATACTCTCTTAAATTTTAAATCATTCTTAAATTATGAAGGATTTTTTTTTGTTACAATAGAAATCAAATCTGGATCACGGGATTGGACGAGGGAATTGTTGTTACTGAGTTGTCCCTTTGCGGACTTAAATTATGGAGTTTTAATATGTAGAGTTGATTAAAATGTTTTGGTTATATTCAAAAAATTGATATAATATTTTAGAAATAAGAAATTTAATAAAATTTAAATATGATAAAAATAAAAATCAAACAAAATATAAAAACAAAATGTTGTGTTTAATTTAATGTGTTACGTATTAATGCCGGGTCCAACCTTACTCATTGCAAGCTTAAAATTTATTTGGTCCAACCCTCGGATCTACTTTTAGTCCCATTTCCCAAACGATTGGATCATACTCGGACGGCAAAAGAGAGAAAGAACATAGAGACTTGAAACGACAGCGTTTAGGAGACCGCAACTTACCAGTGCCAGCTTTAGAAACGGAAAAAAAAGGGGGCGACGGCGAGGGGTGGGGACCAAACAAACAAATTAACAAAAACAAAAACAAAATTCAGTTTGAGATGCAGAGAGCTCAAACTGAATACCCATTTTTCCCATCAGGATCGAAGGCCAAATGAAATTGCGATCAAACTCTTACACTTAGATCTCTCTCTCTCTCTCTAGAATTTAGGGTTTAGGGTTGAAAATTGAACTGATTGTAATATGGGAGTGGTGATCGAGAGCGAAGTATGGGAACCAAATCAATCGGTTTACATTTTCATTTTCATTTCTTGCTTCTTATCTCTCTTCCTTCTTCCTTACGTTTCATCGGTTCGAACTCCCAATGTCTTCGATCTCTCTTCTTCTTTTCTCTTCCTTCGTTTCCAGAGGAATTTTCTTCTTCTCTACTCTCTTTCTGCAGGTAAGCAGCATTTCAACCCCTCTGTCTCTCTCTCTCTCTCTATCTCTCTCTCATTTTCTCTTTGTTTTGTTGATTCAGTAATGGAAGGTGTCTGGTCGGTGTTTGGAGAATTTGAGCTGGCTTTGCATGGAGTTAGTAGAGAACAGTTGGTGGCGTTTCTCTCTGTTGGATTTTTCGCTGCTTTTGTTCTTGGTCCTTTCTTAGGCATTCTTTCTGACGTAATGTAAGTGATTTTTCCATTTCCCAAGCATCTAATTTATGCAAATTCTAGTAGAAAGATTTATGGTTAATGAACGAACGGATGGATGAATGACGCTTGAATTTGGAACCAACATGGTGCGTAATGGTCATGAGATTCTACTTGACTAGTTTCGGGGAATAATCGAAGAACTGAGTTGGCATTTTATAAAATTTTGGATTAAATCGGTTATAAATTCATAAAATCATACAAGTACAATTATTTTTTTAACAACAATGGGCATGGCATTAATCAGAAGGATACAACAACTTTAGTAGAGATCTTTTGATACAGATAGTACAGATCTTTTGAGTACAACATAACACATGGGGCATACAACCAATGAAATGGGTCAAGTGATGATTGGAAGATGTGTACCAAAAGATTTCACTAAAGTGTTGCCATAATTAGAATTATAGAACCTATTCATACTAGAGTAAAGCATATGCCAAAAGATTTGAGTTTGAAGAATATACCTTAGACTCGTGCTACGACATAAGAGTTAAAGACCGTGGTTTAAAACTGAGTTAATAGAAAGGGTTGGCATATGTCGGATTTTCAGGATTAAGCTAGCTTGATTTAGCATTGGAAAACTGCTGAATACTGTAAATTTGTAATTGCAAATTGTTAATGGTCAAAAAACGTAATTTAAGCTTTTTTTGGTCGGTTCACATATTTTAAATTTTTGATACTTCAAATTTAACGCTTAGCTTTTAGTCTATCAAAAAAATCCCTTAAACTTTAAGTTGGTTTAATTACTAAGGAACTTCCTGATTTTTTTTTTTCCTGAACTGATTGGGATTTGAATACAATAGCTAATTTATAAGTTTGATTGATTTGTTTCTTGGGATGCAGCATTGTGTATCATATGCTATATGAAGAAGTTTTAGATGTTCAGGCACAAATGGAGCGAGTGCTGGTCTTGTTGATTTTATGCTCCAAAGGCATGAGAAGCTCTAATAAATTTCTGTTTCTTTATTCATAGAGGTCAGAGGAAAGCTTCTATCATCTTTTTCATGTTGCACCTATTTGTTGGTGTGTGGAAGAGGATTACCATGCAGCCAAGTGCTTGGGTAGCAAACATATGTTTGTCTCTTGCCACTTCAATATATGCATTCAGTTTTGAGACATGGATGGTTATTGAGCATGAAAAGGTTTGTTTCATGATTTTTTTATTCATTACTCCTCTATTCAAGTTTGTTCAAGTGTCTGGAACATGAATTTAACATTTCCTGATAGAAATAGTCAATGTGGATTTTACATCTGGCACTTCTAATGACACTTCTTCTATAGTAAATCACCCAGAGATTGCTCTGCTGTTTGTTAATGGCTACCATAAATAGATAGAAATTGCTGCATTGTTTGTTACTGACAGATATTTACTTTTCACAAATTTGCCAGCAAGGGCACAGGCAAGATGGATTAAGTGAAATGTTTTGGTTGATGACCTTTTTTGAGTCTGCCTCTTTGATTGGAAGCCAAGTGCTTGTAAATTGGCTGATTGGTGTTGATGCGAAAAGTATAAGTAATTCCTCAACTGCAGCAATTCTCCTGGCAATTGTGGGTGCCATATGCATCAAGAAAGGATGGACAGATAATTCACAAGCAGCATCATTCAAGGAGTACAGAGCTTCTTTCTATACATACGTTATAGGCGGTAAGAATCAGTAGGCTGAAAAGCCTGGTATCACCATGTCTTGATAATGCAACAAATCTTTTCTAGTGTACTAAAATGAAAATAAACATCAAGAATTAACACCGTCTTACTTCTTAAAAACATTGTTTGACATGTGTATCTAGTTACTCCAAGTGGTGAAAATATTTTATGTTTATCAGAAAGTTACTAGGTCTCTCCAGGTTCCAATATTTTTTATTCACCTTGTGTATTATCCTCAACTTATGTGATGTTCTTTTGCAGACTCCTTTCAGAAATGCTATTATATCATTTCTAGTTGTTGGACCTAGAACCTTGTGATATTGCCCATCTCTTTAGAGCGAGTATGTGCATTTCTGTGGTGTTGTGATGTAAATTTTGTGGTTGGACTTTGTATTGGCAATAACAAATTTATGTTTGTACACTAATACTTTTCACTCGACTATTTTTTTGAAGCTATTCTGTGCTTCTCTGGTATTGCTGAATGATTCTTTCTAGTTCTCTCTCCAGAATTGCATTGTAGAATGCATCATTATCAAACTGTATTTTTGTGCTTTTCTAGGGAGATGTTGCAGGAGAAACATTTTGCAGTGCATAAGCAAAGAAACCATAGAAAATTGTCTCTGAATTTATAACCTGTTGTACAAAACTTGAATGAAAATAGTCTTTGCTTTCACTCTGACAAAGTATAGACGTCGGTGGAGAAATGTTTATATGTTCATTTGTGAAATGCATATCTAATACCGTTGATGTTTACACTTGATAGATAGAAGAATATGGCTACTGGCATTGGCGCAATCTTGTGTTCACTTTGCAGTAACAGTCTTCTGGATTTTGTGGGCTCCAACTGTTGTGGTAAGACCTCATTAATGGTGAACATGCAATGAATTAGCTTTCATGTAGGCTTGTAATTGTCCTGCTCCACAGCCTGAAGTTCCCTTCCGTTGTTTGGAAGATCTAGCAGGTTTTGTTTGAGGTGTTCATATTCTTTCTGCCTCACATCTACACATTTGAAACACAAAACAAGTCTCAGGGGATGTCTAGGTGAAAGCTTTTGGGCCATCTGAAAGTAGTGGAAAGACTTGAGTTTCAGTTGAAAAGATGCATATAAAATCTCTGGATCTCAAAATGAATTAAAAGCCTTTTCTTTATCGGCCCTTTTCTTTTTTAGATTGAGATTGTGTTTGCCCTGGGATACTTTTGCTAGATGGTTGTGGCTTTATTCTTGTCCTCAATTTTGTGCATAAGTTCTTGCTTTAATGGTTGAAAATAAGTCGAAGGTCATTCTTAATGCAGGAGGTCATAAACCCTTATATGGCTTTTTGTAAAATCATGGTGGCTGCTGAGTTGCTCTATAGTCTAACAAATATTCATATGTAACTGATTTTTCATGTGATATAGTCAACCAACCAATATGTAATGAGCCATACCGATGACACCGTTGCTCCCTTGTTATACGTAGTGGTTGTTTATCTATATTGCATACCGGGGGTCATCAATAGAATGTATGAGGAGCATTTTTTTTTCTCTAGAAAATGGAGCAAAAAGGCACTTGTCTTGATCTATGTATTTATTAACTATTGGTGAACGTATTGAAATTGAAGTTAGAAAGTGGAGGCAATTAGTCGGGAGCTCCTTATTTTATGTCGTTATATCTCTGTTAATACACACTAGCTCTGTATATTCTTTTTTGTTTTCTCTTGCCAAATCTATGCTCCCCATTCTTCTATTAAAAAATTTACATGTTTTACTTGTTAAAAATCTTGGTATCTATTTTCAATTGAAATGCTAGTTCTCTCTCTCAAAAAGGAAAAAGGAAAAATAAGGAAGCCGACTACTAAGTTAAATCGTCTTCCGATTATAGACATCAATGTTGATGTACAATCTTTGTTGCAATTTCAGGCTGATGGGAGAGAAGTGCATCTAGGGTTAATATATCCATGCTTTTTGGGTGCAAGAATGTTAGGAAGCACAGCATTTCCGTGGTTTGCTACTGGACCAATGGCATTTCGGGCTGAGGATTGTCTTTCATGTGTTTTTGGCGTAATGGGGATTGCCTTTTCCATAGTGGCTTATGATTATCAGGTGATATATCTGCGGACTTGCATACATTCCTGAGCTGAAGCTTGAAACTTTAGAATTAGACCTACTTACCATAATCTGCAGGAAATTGGAGTCTTGGTGATGCTATTCTGCATATTCCAGATGTGCCTTGGCCTGGTTTTACCCTTGCTTGCTAGGATGAGAACCATGTATGCAACTTCATCCACCCTCCTCTGGGCTATTGATATCTAACAGAAATAGATGCAACAAGGGGCCTAATACCTCATACTTATATGATTTACAGGTATGTTCCCAATGAATTGCGTGGAGGGATGATAAGCCTGTCTCTTGTCCCTGCAAATGCAGCAACTTTCTTTTTCCTAGTGCAGGTATGTTTCTGTAGTATAACTAGCAGAAGTTTGATTTGATTGACAAGTTCTTAGTCTTACATTATGTTGGTCACATATTGCTAACAGTGAGAAGTCACATATTGCTAAAATGAGAATTTTTATAGATTTTTATTTTTCTTTTTGATCTGGTTGCATTCATGGGAAAAAGGTGGCCCCCATCTTAGATGACCTCGTGAGAGAGAGGAGAGAGGTGCAAGTAAAAGATGAAGAAAAATAGAGAACAAGAAAAGGAACCTGAGCATTTACCATGAGCTATTTGTGTTATAGGATTCCCAAAACATGTTACTCCTCTCATTCTTTAAGATGGTGAAACAGACGGATAGTCTTAAAGGGTACATTTATTGCATAACTGCAGCCTTGAAAACTTTCAATTCAGTATTCCTGTTCCTTAAAACCAGAGATAAGCTAACTCAACTTGCCTTTGTCTGGCTTGGTTCAGAAAATATTTTCCTTCTAATGTGCTTATTTCATACAATCCTTCTGTAATTGTTTTCATGATAAGCATCATGTCTCAATATGCTCCACAATCAGGGTTGTCATTGTCCTCACCCTTTGATTCATACATAGTGATGTTTCTGATTTCCCATTTTTCTGTGTTGCAACACTTGTACTACTTAACAGTTCCACTGACTGATTGAAATCAGAAAGAGAGTTTTTCATGGTTGTTTTATTTGCCACGCTGACCTGTTAATTTGATTACCATATTCCTCTTATCTCCTTTACTTGGAAATGGAATCTCTCACAAACTACTCTCTTGCATCCAATCAAGTAGATTTGGAATTGATCACTGCAGATAGACTGCATTTTCAAGTCCCATTATTGGTAGTTAGTTAGACATGAATATTGATGTTCAGAAAACAATGAAATCAAAAAGATTGTTGGCAAAAGTGAAAAACTAATAAAATATCAATGTAACAGGATGGATACTATAGGAACATTGGAAATGCAACAATTATGGGGTTCGCGGCCCTTGGGCTAATTGGAGCAGCTGGTTGCATGTACCTGTTGAAGCGGTTGGGAAAGCAACCTCATCAAAACTCTCACAAGCTATGATTAGGTATTATTATTTTTGTCCTATCTCAATTTCCACTATCTTAATAGACTTTGGCATTGTTGATTATTGGGTTTATTAATGTGATGCAAACATGGAAATTCAAGGGATCAGAGCAGGCCATAGGAACCCAACTCTTCTGTCAGGAAGATGACATGCAAGGGGAAACAAGATCAATTCCATAAAGGATGCTAAATAAGAAGTTATCCAAACCTTAACAGTATCTCAACTGAATCCCAAGACGAGTGGCAAAGAGGGACAATGCACCATCAGATTTCAAGTGTAAGTTTCAAATATTCCATCCCCAGATTCCTTAAAGAAGATGAAAAAAATGAAATCATTTTATGTAGAGACTTTCGAGTTTGTAGCGTTTAATGAGCAGTTCTTGTCTGTCATTGAAGACCTAGTCATACACGAAAGGAGTGGAAAACAAGTTACAAGGATCAATTTTGGAGGCATCATTGGAAAGGCGTATTGATTTTTGATTGGAATCCTATTGACTGAACCAGCAGGTGTCAGTGGAAAAATCAAAATATGTACATATCCATGAACATATTTTGTAGCTTAGAAAATTTTGATTTGTATTTTTTTGCATTTATGGAGTGCGCAATGGTTGTTCTTGACATCTGTAGATAAGATCTTCTCATGTGTGGCAACGTAAGACTCTTTTGTTGTTTAGACTGGCCATGGTCCCAGATGCAGCAGGGGACGGTAGGGTCACCTATATTTAACCTCTGTTCACGGAAAACTCGTTCTTCTCTAGGACAGGAAGGGGGAAAAAAAATAGCTGATCCTGTTATTCTTCTCCATAATAAAAGAAAATAATAGCAAACTATTGTTACACGAGGAAGAGAGGCTTGGATCAAACCTCCACCTATCGTTTGGAGGGAAAATTCGGTACTATTAGAGAGGGAAATCATTTGCTATTGATGTATATACACTGTTAATGGAGTGATAAGACTCACTTAGACTTACAAATTCTTTGGTTCATGTTTGGTTCAGGGCACGTTAGTTGCAGAAAAACTGGTAAGCTCAAACATGACTGCTGCTTGCAAGTATGGGCTTCTCTTGCCTTTTTTCAAGTGAAGTCAGCAGCGTCAGCACTACATGAACCTGCTTTTATTTTATATTATACAATACAAACAAAAGAAAATTTTCATTTAAAAATTCAATTATTAGTTATGTGAGTAGGTGAGGTTCCGTAGAGTTGAGATGTTTGATTTAAGTGACTTCGAGGCTCTGTGGCTCGTTGTGTACGGCATTCATCACCAAACTCTCAATGCCAACAATGCCAACCAGGGGCAAAAAAAAAAAATAAAATAAAATAAAATAAAATAAAAAAAAATTACAATCTCACAACATATTTCGACATCCGAGCATTCAATTGTTTGCTAAAATTAAATTATGTTGGGGAGACTCCAATTATCTCCAAAAATATTTTATTTTCCAATCCAATATGGCATACAAGCTATCAACAAGACAATCCTAAGCTTGAGGCAAAATTTTGAATCAATCTTTATTTTGGATCAATAAAATTCATTTTCGCGGTCTCTAATCCACTTGGTTGCCACCCATTTCTCCCCCTTAATTACTGGACAACTTCCATGCAGAGACAACTACACGAAAAAGAAAAAATAAAAAAAAATAAGAAAAAAAGACATTGTTGAATATTGGATGAGGTAGACAGGGAAACACTGGTTGCATATACTTTAAGCCTAGGAGGTCATCTCAAGCATATGGCAATTGAGGGCTAAAACCTACTATCCGAAATGCATTAGAGTTGACGCTGTTCAAGCATATCACAGAAGCTAGATGTTGTTGTGAGCACAATGCATTGTGCTTTGAAATGACCGCATGCTATGGTTAGCATATATTTTAAGTGTGTAGATTCTGATAGAACCTACGACTTGGTGACTATTGACAATGCAGAGAAATTAGATGATTTCCAAGCTTCAATTCCTTTCAATCTACCCGCTTGACACATTCTGAAGATGCACTACAAACTCCCCTTCCCAGCATGAGTTCCTTTATTTCTTTTCGGGTTTTATTCAGTGACTAGCAGATGCATAAGTTACCAATTTCTCCATAACAGCTCGTTCAATGAATAAGTGCCCATAACACAATGGGGTTCATGATGTATAGAAAGATGACAGTGATAATTGATATTATATTACCTGGTCAACTGTACCGTTTGGAAACAATGAATAGAATAGAAGCCCATCCCCTTTCCGTGGCTTCACTTTCAATCCGATACATTTTTTAAAGTCATAATTCCAATCCATATATTCACCATTCTGCAGGTCATAGAATATAACCACAGGCATTTAGACTGCAAAGATAACAAAGCTAACAGTCTGATTCTGAATAGATATGCCATGTTACCTCAAAAGGAAACACAGTTTCTCCACCTTCCTCAACGTCACTTAAATACAACAAAAATGAAGCGACCTGTGCGGACATAAATAAGGATATATACATCAATAAACATAATCCTTACTCTGAGATTGATGCAGAAAATAAAGATATATAACATAGACACAGTTTAACTCATTTCAAACCCTCTTTCTTGGTAACAAAGTCAATCAAAAAGTCAGAATGGATCTTATTTGTATCACAAAATTGGAACAAAAAATTAAGCTTGGAGCTCAAAGTTCTATTTCTGAATCAAAAAGAGAACATCAATAAGAAAGTAATCCTATTCCAGAAAATTTTCAACTTCTATGCCTTTCCCCCAAAGTTTCATGTTTTACAAATATTCAATTCCATATCAAAATCTTTCCTACACTACACTGTGATGAATATTAATTAGGAAGAACAAAGTCCACAGGGACACAGAAAACATTGAACCTGATGTAAATAATGAAAAGCCTTGAAAGTGATTTCAAATTCAGCAAATCAAAGCAGTAACTTAATAAAGGCAGTTACTTAATACTACCATTTAATAGAACTGCACTAGGAGATAACCAGCACTTCGCTCCTTTAATTAAGAATCGAAAATCTCGCCTTTTATGGTTCAAAATAACAAGAATATATATATGTAAATATATATATATATATATATATACATATATATATATTTCCTTTCAGTTCATTGTATTGCAAAGGTAGCATAATATCATTGCAAGATCAAGCAGCTCAGGTAGGATGAATGGACCTAGTGCTAATGTAGAGTGAAAGGAGTCAGATGCCTTCAAACAATCACAGCAAGCATCTACAGTTTACTGACATGAAGGTGAAGACTGATGACAGTGATGTCATGAGCATTATTATGGAAATATCAAGAATTCACTGATGGTAAAATTATAAATTTTAAGACACCTAAGTATATACCCTTTGGCTTTTTTGTGGACCATACTCTTCAGGATCAAGTGCATCATAATGAGATTGATACCTCTGCCCAATCTCATAGCGCAAGACATTGAATGCCTGAAATGAAAAACCACTAAAAGTTAAATCATAGCTTCATATGAAATTCTCCTAACTATGCCATGCCCAATTTATTAAGAAATTTTTTGTATCACAATATCCATGTCCACTTTGCCTTTTTTTTTTTTTTTGGTTCTCCTTTTTTTGCTTCATAACTTGCCAACATTCACGATGCAAGCACTTTATGGGTGTACACATACATAAAGCACATTGTCATAGTTCTACACACACAAAAATACAGTGGAGATAAATGACCTACCATTATTTGTCTGTATTTGCACATGCACAATTATGTAACTGAGCCAATACAAACTCCACCCTACAGACAAATGTTTATGCATACAGACACATGTATTTATAAATTTACTCTATAAACAAGGATTAAATTGTCAAGAAACATATTCATCATATGCATACACTGAGGGGATGAGAGGAAGAGAACGAAGAAGAGAAAAAATAATTCTTTGAAAGGCTCGAAAAGGAGAAGTGGAGGAGAATAATAATAAACCACATCAAGAACAGCAAATGAAAAAGAAACAAGGACATGGAAGAAGAGTTATCTGGTGAAGTCTATTGCAACTGATCTTGTACACATAGGAGCACAGAAAGAAAATTTTGTAGAGTTCTTAACAAGAACGTACTGAAAAATAAGTACATATTAAAAAAAAAAAATGCTACTACTAGGAACCCACAAGCTGGTCAAGGGAAACAGAGGAAAAAAATAAGAAAAATCTCCTATATCATTTTTCCCTATAATGGAAGGAAATGTACTGTGTACAGATAGTCTTAATTTTATCTATACAACTGCCAGACTGGTTATGTCCCCAAAGATGGCAAAAACAACATTTTGGAAACAGCAACCACATACTATAAGCAACAGGCCCCTCAACAAGAGATAACACATGACAAACAATAGATACCTCGCCATGATTCCTGGGTATCATAGTAACCTTCGCAATTTTTTGCTCAATTAGATCCAAAATCCCAGTTTTGTCTTCTGATGCACTAATGAACATGCCTGAACTGTTTGAAAAAGAGAAAATAGGTAAGTTACATTATCATGGGACACTGATACAGTCTACATATTAAAATCTCATTCAGTTCTTGCATAGAAAATATGTCATTATGGACATTGAAAAGCCAGATTCTTTTCCAATATGACTTCCATGGTTGCCAATCCATCCGCATAAGGAAAGGAGCATTAAAGACCCAAGAGCAACTGCTAAAGATACCGTATCCACAATACCCTGCTTGCAAATGCCAAGATTTGAACATTGATGAAGGAAGAGGGATGCATATCACCCGCCAGTCATACTGGCTGGTGAGTGTAAAGTAAAATTGTCAAACCTAAGGATGACTATGAAAGAAGCAATAGAACATAAATGGACCATAAAGAAAACCAAAATTAATAAAGTAGCACTGACCACACTTGGGAGCATAATATATTGAGAAAGTAAATAAAAACAGAGAGAATACAAATAGGAAAATGGTATTTGTCCAACTTATACTTTTCACAGACAAGCAACAAACCATGCCTTCAAGTGATGTCTTAGTACCTTTACTTCGAAGTTTTGCAGTTCAAATAATAACTTTTATTTCTCATCACAAAGAAATATACTCATTGGCATTACCCTAAGTCTAGCCATCATCCTTTTTGCTAGGACTAGCATGGCTCTTTTTTGGTTATTGAACCTATTTATTTAATATGTTATAGCCAGGTGGAAAATACAGTTGAGTGTGGATATTTATTTGTATTCTTTCTTCCCTATTGCAAGAAGAAAAGTGTTGTATATACCCCATATGCTGAATCTCTCTCTCTCTCTCTCTCTCTCTCTCTCTCTCACACACACACACACACACACACACACACCCTGTGTATGGATGTGTGAGAGTGAGCAACTGTGTGCATATGACTCTTTGCATGGGCATTGGCACATTGCAGCTGCACGTAGGTTTCAAAATTCCCAAAGCTCAGGCATCTTTATTTCTAAATTAAAGCTGAAGATGCAAAATTCAAACTTAACATGCCAAATTAACTAGCCTTTTGGCTTTTCCAGCAGTTCCAAACTCACTCATTACCTGCACAACCATTTTCAACTATTAAATAAGGACTTAACTATTACTGGTTTTGAATCGACTGAAAAAGAAAATTGGTCAGCAACAAGCTATCATTACCAACAGATAGACCCTTAGGAGCCACGTGGTTTCAATGATAATGTTTTTCATCTATGCATTGCCATAGCAACCTTTAATAAACTAATGTCATTGAAGAGACAGAAGAACATGGGTACAATCGTTCTGAAATGTGATACCTGGTTCTGACTCCCTGAGTACTCTCTACCGTTTCTCCCTTCCGTAAGGCCAAGGTTGATGGCTTTAGCTGTACTTTAGCCATATTAATTATGCTTTCACATTGTTCAGAAGTTGCAAAACTCGGGAAATATAATGCACGGGGTTTCCAACTTAGTACCTGCATATATTAAAAAGTAATTTTAGACACGAAGCATCCAATTGACAAAAAATTAATAAAACAAGATCCGGAGATAATCATCTTTGACATGTATCAAAACATTGTTCATCAGATCTTTAAGATCAATTTTAAGCTCTTGACCGAATCATTTGACTTAATTAAACAAGTAATATTTTCAGAAAAGATAAAGTTGAAATTTAAGCACTATCTTTCACCTCCCACTACCGCCCTTCTGCTACCAAGCTACACACACTCGCATTTGGCAAGTGAAACAACCAGGGCACTAGGGTTTTCTGTAGCATAGCATAACCATCGCAAGCAGGAGCACCGCATATTGGTTGTTGCAAAACACCACTCTACAACTGCTGATAGCAATGCAATCCAGTGCATTGATTGTCCATATTGGTGGAAAAATGCTAAATCCAACCCACACACTTTTAAATTTACAATGATCCCTTCCTCCCCCCTTCTTCCCCTCCTCCCTCTAAGTATTAACAGGTTTCAGACAAAGTAATGCTATGTAAATTCAGAAAAGTCACAGACCAAAATAACAAAATCCAATATGACATTTTCTAATCATTAAGAAGCACTCTAATCATTATGAAGCGGGTAAGAATCTTCTATTTTTTTTTTTTTTTAAATGAGTAACCGGAATCTCACTATCAACTAATATTCGGGTTTTGTCCCACTAATCCGATCCGAGCACTTTGGGGGCCATGAAGGGATTGGCTCTCCCAAATTCCATTTCTGCTCGAACCCGAGAGCTATGCTCGAACCCGAGAGCTATGGCACTCAATGAAACCACACCAAATAAGATTTTGTCATTTCATTGATATTTTTGGTCCAAATAACATGAGTCTGTCATTTACTCCATATTGCAATCTAACAAGTTCGTTTGGACACAACATGATAAGACAAAGACACTTGTAATTTAGCCTTTAATCCAATTTCCTTTGTATTGATCATGAGAAATAGTATAATTCAATCAACTACTTTCAGGGCTCTAATCTCAAAATTCAATTTCAGAAATTTTAGAAAAACAATTGCATTGCAGAAAACTAATTAGCAGAAGAAAAAATTTCCTAAACCTGAAACGGGATCAGGGACACCGAAGACTCTCCTGTATTTCCATGAGACAAGGAATTATTCTCTCTTTCTCTTTCTCTCTCCTCCTCAATCGATTTCAGCAATCTCGGTCTTGGCCGTACATGCGAAATATCCTGAAAAAAAAATGAACATCATCAAAATTCGATCAATTGAACTTGAAGAGAGAGAGAGAGAGAGAGAGAACCTGAGAGATGAAACCGGAGATTAAGAAACCGACGAGGAAGAAGAAGGAGCAGAAAAGAAGGACGACCGGCAAGCCTAGCTTCTTCGACCAGTAATGGTGGTGTCTTCCCTTGTTGCCTTTCATCATCTGTAGATCAAGCACCTTCCACACTCCACCTCTTCTTTATTGGCTCTGTAAAACTCTCTCTCTCTCTTCTCTCTCTAAATCTTTGAATTTGGATTTGGATTTGGATTTGGATTTGGATTTGGAATTGGAAAGTGTTAAGTGTGGGAGGGGCGGGAAGATTTTGCCGTTTCTATGATTCCAAAACTACAGACGCAACTCCTACCTGAATTTCCTTTCCTTTTACTTGCAGTGGAATTTCATAATTCAACTTCGTATTTGGGAATTCATTGAATTTAAAGGGAATTTTAATTGATTTTAACCAAACAGAGGCCGCGCCGCACCGCACCGCCCACGGGAATGGACAACACTTGACTTGGACAGTTAACTGTCTTTTTGACCCCTAAAGAAAATGACTCCTATCAACCAATTCCTCCCGTATTAAAGATTTCTTATTTATGAGAATTCTTTTTTTTTTTCTTTTAAATAAAATCGAATTAAAAAAAATAAAGATAAAAATGTGGAAGTTTTACTATTTAAACTGTCTTTAAGGACTTTATGAGAATTCTTCAATTTCATATAATAGTGTTATTACCTTTTTTTTTTTTGATATAGATAAAATTTTTGATAATTAATATGAATATTTTGTATCAAATTAGTATTAGAGGAGAAGAATGCAGTTACAGAGAACATATACGCTGGAAAATGAAAAATTGAAGTTATTTAATTGTAAAAGGGGAAAGATCTTTAATAAAGGTATGCCAATAAAATTGAGAATTCAGAGAAAATATCCAAAATGAGATGAAAGGAAAGATTTATAATATTTTTTTTAAAAAAAAAAAACGTTAGCATTAATTATATGGCAATGAAGAATTAAAGTAAATTAATTATAGCTTTGATTTTGCAACAGTTATTTTTTTTTCTTAAGTAAATATTCGGAGCCAAACGTAATCTAAACTTACCATCTCTTCTTAGGGGCATTTGGTTGATATTTGCAACACTTTATCTGACAGTGTATTTCCCGACCTAGAAATAGAGGTAAAAGAAAGAAAGAGGAAAGATAGGAAAGGAAAGGGAAAAAAAATAAAATAAAAAATCATGTATGTTTAGTTAAATGAGAAAAAAGAGGAAATATAATCAAAAAATACATAAATTTACTGTTTTATTTTTTTTACTTTTTATTAGAGTTTTAAACATATGGTATAAAAATAAATTTAGTATTTATAATTTTTTTAAAAAAAATCTCCCTCCAAAACTCACTGATTTAATAGAATTGAAAAATTAAATTTTAAGAATTTTATAGAAACCCTTCATTTCCCTTCCTTTAAATTAATTGTTTTATCAAATATGGATGAGACTTTAAAAACCCTCCATTTTTCTTCATTTCCCACCAAAACTTTCGATCCAAACGGACCCTAAATGAAATAGAATTTAAGCAATTTGTTGATCAATGTTTTAATTTCCCTTTTCTCTTTTTATACCAAACATTGGGACTATATAAAAATTTAACTTAATTTATATCTACTTGATTTTATTTTATTTATAATTTTGTAAATAACACAATTATTGTGAAAACAATCATATAAGTGAATATATGATATGAAATAAAATATAATGACGTAAAAAATATTCATATATCTAATCTCGTTCAGTGAAATAAAAATTTAGTTGTTGTTCGTATAATTTTGTTTGTAAAAATATTTTTCATCAAAAGAAATTAAAATTATCTCTATATTAATAATTTTTAATATGGAAAAATCTACATCATGTGAGTTAAATTTAGATTGCTCCAATTAGAGTAAAGGAGTGACCTCTCTCATTCAACATTAACTTCATAATTAATAAAAAGAAAACAAATTGTTCAAAGTCCATAATCGGCAAGTAAATTGCATCATCATCACATTGCAGCTATGGAGTTGACTTGCTCTGAAGCAAAGCCATTCCCTTTCCCTATAAAGCAGATACGTTTTAAATATCTAGATGGAAGTCCTAAACCAAACCGATCAAATTATTTAGGATAGACTGAAATTGGTAATCCCTTCTACGGCTGACAAGGATAAATTTAGTAAGTTTATTTCTCAATAATTAATATATTTTGATTTTTACAAATCTAATTTCTAATTAGTCACCTCAACTTCTAAATATTACCGTTTTCAATTTTCAAAACGTTTTTTATTTCTAAAACTACTCAATGTGTTCAATAATTAATATTTACACAAAAATACTAATATTTTTTTATGTATATATATATTTTTTTATATTTAACAAATTATTTACTTATTTAATTTTATAATTATATATTTAATATTTATTCTATTATTTTTATAAAATAATTAATATTTATATAAAATATTTTATAATTTTATATTTACGTATTTCCTATGTTTTTGTTTTCTATATTTTTATAAAATATTATTTTATTGTATCCTTTCGTATCCATTTTTTCATTTTACGATCTAGATTCTGATCATGTTTTAAAATTAGAAAAATTCTCGGAGGTAAAGAAGTTACGATACTGAAAAATGGATATATTGCAGGGAGGAGTTCTCATCAACCATGCCCACGGATGCAGACAGCCCGTGGAAACATGAGAAGTGCACACACAACAACGTGCCAAGACTCACCAACCACGTTGCGCAACTTGAGCCTCCCACCAGAAATAGTCCCAATTTTATGGATAATCTAATTCCTGGGGCTCACCATCATCAAATGAACGGCAGATGATGATGCCACGTGTGCAAAGTGGGAGGGGGACATGTGAAGTGGCAGTCTCGGATTGGAGCTTTAGACAGTCGACCTGGCAAATATGGACCCTGCCTTCAAATGCTTAGCTCCATGAAAAATATTGCAGGGCTCTAGTTTTAAGTACAAGGCGCTGTGGCCTATTTCCACTCTCCTTTTCTCCAGACTTCATAAAGAGCTTGCGCTGTTCTGAAGCAAACAAACAATTCCACTTCTGGGGATGCTCAGGTTAAATATTTGCTGTTCTGTAATTCCGAAACAGGTGAAATCCGGGGCTAGGTATGGATCATGGATAACACCGAATCATGGTCCTCGGAATGCCTATCTCAGAATTTCCGTTAAGGCCTTGAGTAATGAGAAGAATGGTGGTTCGAGTGGATATTCTGAGAGGAGCTGGGATCCTGGTTTGGAGATTGAAGTTCCTTTCGAACAGAGGCCGGTATGTGTTTCCCGTCTGACAAATGCTTGGTTCGTTGTCTCTGCATATATAATAAAAAAACAAATTATAAATGAAGGATTGATGCTTGCATGAAAAGGTAGATTCTTTAAAACGAGTGAATTTGAATCCACTGATAAGAAGGCTTCCTACTACCTGCAAAATTACAGTAGGAACATGTAATCCACCTTTAGTACTTGAAAGAAATCAAGGTTTTTTTTTTTAATAATTATTAGAGAGAGAGAGAGAGATTCAAACCAATGGTCTCCTTATGGAGATGCAAGAATTGAAGCCAGAAAAAATTTCTCCACTGTCCTAGGTACATGGCAAGCTTGGAAAACTCCTACCTCTAACTTCAGCCGGGTTTGAGTTAACATGAATAGTGAATCGCGTGAAAGAATGAACCTGCAGAATTCTAGTTATTTGCAACTACAGCGTCCGTTATAACTCGTGACTTGAAATGCCAATGCTGTTTAATTGTGCCTTGTATGTAATTGCACACAATTAACCAGACACAACAAGAGAAAAGAATCGAGACAGATTCTCACTGTAATCCAGTCTTTGAATAGGTGAATGAGTACTCATCCCTGAAAGACGAAACACTATACTCATGGGGTGACCTGAGTCCAAGAGACCTCTTCATACGACTTGGAGGCCTCTGGTTAGTAACATTCACTGTTTTGGGAGTACCAGTAGCAGCTGCAAGCTTCGACCCTGCAAAAGGACGCCATATATTAGACCTTTAATGCTATTACAGATTTAAATCAGGGATGGACAACAAAAAATTCATTAACACTAAGAAATACTATGCAACTCTCTCAGCAATGCTCCTGCTATAGCTCCTTGTCGCAGCATAAGCACAATTACAACTAGGACCCTCACTTTTATTTGGAAGGAATGTCATTATCACTATTTTACCCAAATAAGAGGCTGGTGTAACAAAGCACAGATCCAGGAGAAGGCTTAGCATTTAAAGAGAATTTAGGTGACATTCACATAGATCCACCATAGGTGGAACTAGAACAACACTATCTAATTCCATCAAATTGACTGGAAATTTTAGTTAAATGAGGCTCAGATGATGTTAAAGCAACTCAGCTCAAGCAGTTCAATATGTCACCATTATTGATTAAATACTCTATTACCTCAAGACTTAGTTTATATACACAATGTCTTCAGCAATCCAGAGTAACATTGCAGGCTTCAAATAGATGGGAAAAAAAAAATTATGCTGATCAAAACTCTCAAAGCACAATCTTGCACAGAAGTTAATTTGCAGTTCTCATGAGTTACTGAAAAGCATTAAAATAATAAAAACTATTTAAGATTGATTAAAATATTTTTTTCCCATAGGTTAGTAGATAAGTTCTTACCTATTTGAGTGATCCACAGAAACATCATCCAGGAGTAATGATCAGAAATCATGGTAGTAAATTAGGAAGTAAGAAAAGAAACATGTCCACTGGTGAACTGCACTACAATCAGGATAACTGATTCGATAGTTGTAACAATCTGGTTATAATAGCATGTAGCTAACTTGATTATCACTCATGGCAAAGTGTATCAGTGAAAGTTGACTTAGTGAAGGTAAGTCAGTGTGGTTTAGAGTCAGAGAAATACATGAACAATTTCATTCTTCAAAATAACACCAAATCTAGAAACAGTAAGTTGAAAGGGTGTTAGCAAAGAGATTGGAATGCAGAAGTTTATTTGCCATTTGGTCTCCTAATTCCTAAAATAAAACTTTAAAGCCTTCATTTGCAACTGAACAGCTGTAGGTTCTCTGCTCGCAAAGAAAATGGACCAAAGCAACTAGAAAACTTGTCCACACAAGCGTTAAGCTCAAAACATGTCATTTGAGCAAGAAGTGTGTAGACAAATAAACAAATAACCTAATAAAGACATATATCCATGCACTACACAAGAATTAACACTTCCATACAGCAGCTAAACATGCTTATCTCTGTCCACATTTCATTGCTCTTGCTTCTCTATTATTGCAGGAACCACTAAGGTTTGTGCTAGCTGCTGGGACAGGAACTCTTGATTGTCTTGAGGATTTATTTGGTATCAATTTTTGGCTTCCATCTCTCTTTGAATTCAATATCATTTAGGTAAGAGATAATTAATGTATATGGGAAAGTTGAGTAAATCCCACCTCTTGGGACATCCTCAATGCGTGTAAAGAGGCATTATTTATTGTTCATTTTCTCACTCAAACTGTTAAATCTCCACCCCATGTGTAGACTCCCATGAACTAAATGCCAGAAAAGCAGTTTCACGTTTTCATATGTGAATATTAGCCCGCAGTGTGACAACTGGATGAGAAAAAAATGACTCTGATTATATTTTTTTTTTCACAAAATTGTACTATGAATAATCTTGTAGTTTTAGAACCACCTTTCAGATTGTAAAGTTGATGGAGACTCGCGGCCTGTCTGGGATTTATGCATGAAGTTTATTAGTTACACTACAATTCTATAAATTTTAAAGAAACTAGCTTTCTTCAAAGGCAGAAAAGATGTTGCATATCTTGTTGTCATTAGAAAACTAGATGTGCATAATGAGCATCAGGTATTTTCAGTACAAGACACAGAGTACTCAGATATTGTAAATCCCACGGTGCATAATCAGCTATAACCTTGTATTTATTATCCCTGGCATGCTTCAAATTCATCAAACTGATCATTTTGTGATACATGTTTCAGGGATGGAGTTACGTGGGTGATAGATTGCTCTCAGCAGTGATACCTTACGAGGAAAATGGATGGTATGACGGGTAAATGTGGGTGAAACCACCAGAGGTTAGCAAGCGTCCAAGCCTCCTCTTAAGAGTTCTTATTCTGACAACAACAGAAGTCATGGGTGAACTGCTGAAAGGCAACCTTAAATTGAATTTGCAGTTTAATAACACAAAGAACCAAATAGATCTCAAGGAACTAATCTCTAGTAATTGCTAATATTATCTTTGCGATTAGATTTTATTGAACAGTAATAATGAAAAGATCTTCCTGCAGGTTCTAGCTCGTGATAGACTCTTGGGATCGTACAAGGTAAATTCGCCAGATTTATAGAAGCTTGAGGACAACAATGGACTATTTATTACAAAAGCAGTAGCATGCCTAGCAACAATAAATAAATAACAATCATACAAAAATATATCTCGAAGGTTTATGAATCAACAATAATAGTAAAACTAATGGTGTGTTTCCCTTTCTTTCCTTGGGGTGGGTTCCTTTTTTTGGGGGGGGGGGGTGTTTACCACCTAAAGTTGGTTGAACAGGAACATCCATGTCAGTGGAGTACCTTTCTTACTGATTAAAGGCATCTTAAATGAATTTAAAGTGCTGACCAAAATTTTTGTCTCTACAGGTTAAACCAGTTATCAAATTGCTCAAACAAACACTAGTCGGAACAGGGGTGCTACTGGTCACAGCAGTCTTTCTATTTTTTTTTTGCTACACCAGTGGAGGATTTCCTTCAAAACACTTTTACCACTAATGAGAAGTTGTCTGAATTTCAGATATCAAAGGGCACATCAAAATACAACAAAAGGTACATATAAATAATGATTCTACTCTCCAATTCGTATTCTTGCCTGCTCCTCTCCCAAGTCTTTCCCACATGTTTCAGAAAAGAAGAGTTGCTAAGATTACCAGTCAAGGTGATGGTTGATGATGATCTGGCAACAGCAGCAGCAGAGGCTGCAGATGGAAGGCCAGTCTAGTGCAGAGATAGGTTTTATCGTGCATTAGCAGGTGGGCAGTACAGCAAATGGGAAGATCTAATCAAGTAATCAAAGTAGTAGGCAGTTCCAATCTTTGTTCATTTAATGTGGTTTTCAATTGTATTTGGTGGAATGAAATTGAGCATACTTGAGGATATTTGAGGCCACCATTCTAATCTATTGGATGAAATTTCTGAAGTTTGAAAGGCTCAGAGATGGAACTGTTGAGATGGTATACAATATGCTCAACGTATAGGAATGAATATGTTCACCATTCAACAGCACATGAAAGCAAATAATGGGGAAGGACCCCACCGGGGGGGGGGGGAAGACCAGCTACATAGTGGTCCATAAAGTTACTGTTGAAGAATATGCATCATTGATAACAGTAGTAAAGAAACTATAGTTAGAAAAGCAATAGGTACCATCAAGTTTCTTCCACAATAATCACCAGCTGATAATATTTCTAGCTGTCTAATGCCAAAAAATGCTCCCTCTCATATCAATGTTCCCCATGCCAAATGAACTAGATACTTCATGGAGCATCATTGGCCTCCTGTTTCTAAAGCCCACCCCTGAAATCAATAAATTAATCAATAACAAAGCAAAATAGTGCAGACATTAGTAGAGTACAAATTTTAATTGATTAAAGCAGGAAAAATAACAACTCCCTGAATATCTTGGGTTACATAATCAATTATCTCCACAAGCCATGGAAGCACATACAGTGGCTTTAATTTTACTTCCATAATATGTGAACAAGGCATACTA
This sequence comes from Dillenia turbinata, assembly GCA_037126225.1. Taxonomy (NCBI): domain Eukaryota; kingdom Viridiplantae; phylum Streptophyta; class Magnoliopsida; order Dilleniales; family Dilleniaceae; genus Dillenia; species Dillenia turbinata. The sequence continues at coordinate 7,524,847 of JBAMMX010000018.1, read as the reverse complement.
AATTTTCCATGTTCAAACTGCAGCAAGTTGTTGAAAGCGCCTAGCCTAGATTCATAGATCAAGCCTGAATGCACAATAGTATCTTTTCAAATTATTATTATTATTATTATTTTTGCACCAATCAAGAATTCTAAACAGTTTTCTGTTAAGTACAACTTGGACAAGTCTGTTTCCTTCTTTTGGCATCTTCAATATCTAGAGTTCTGTATGCAAGAGCAAGCAAATACATTGCTTATTTGTTCACTTATTTATTTGAAATAAAATAAGGAAAAGGTGTGATGTAAACACACTCAAGACAAAAAATTTAAGATAAATTTTTATCTTTTAGCAGATAATTCAAGTGTCAAAACAACAATGAAAATTTCATAAATTGCGGCAAGACTTTGCAGCATATATTAGACTGGCCTTTTCTGAAGTTCCAAAAGTTCAGTAATCCTTAATGGCTAACCTAGGCAGTTTGGTTCTGTATTTCCAATCCAGTAAGACAATCAAAATGAAACATTCTCAGCCTCCCACAAAACTTCCATGATGGAACAAATTGGGTATTTGAATCTGCAGCAGAAGATCAAGATCTTACTATTCCAACACAAACTAAAGAATCTCTTGAAACAAGAAGCCATTTTATCCTCAAAAGGGTCTGACAAGTTTCAAGGTCACTCAGAGTCTGCTTCATCTTCAGGAGAAAATTCAGAATCCAATGACTTTAAGTAAGAGATATAGAAATGCTAGCCAATTGAGACAGAAAGAGCAATGAGAGTTGGATAAATGAATTTAAAAAATGTTTGATGACATGCTATTATGACACCTATGACAAATAAAAATTTTGCCAGACAATTTAAGGGGCAGACACAATGTGGGGACTTAATTGCAGGAAATGCAAAGTTTCTCGTAGGTTTGTAAACAATTTATTTCAACTTAGCATGTACACAAATATTGAGTCCATAACACAACAATCAGACACTAAGGGAACACAAAGTTGAGTTGCCTCTTCGGATTCTAATTATTTTCCTAAAATACATTTGATAACAAGCAAGAAGCCAAGACCTTAAAATTAGCCTGCCCGCTAGGAATTCCACTAGCAGTAATAGAACTTAAAAGTTTGACAGTGCAGTCTAGCCAAGTGGCATCCACTAAACAGAGGACCATAAAACAACTCTCATAGATTTTGGAATACTGTTAAAACATCTTTTTTTTTTTTGGTGGGGTTGGGGGGATGGCAATTAAAATTATACAATGAATCAAATTTTATAGATAGGAATGAGTAACATAGGAGATGATATTAGATAGAAATGAGTAGCGTAAGAGAATCCGTACAAGCTAAATCTTCTTTTTTTCTTTTGTTTTCTTTTTTTTTTTCAATATTTGTCTCTTGTGACCGATCCCAAAATTTGGGACAGAAAACCTAGATTGTCGTTGTTATTGTTGCAATGAATCAAATTTTATAGTAAGAATACCCTGCTGTGGTTCCAAGACTGTCGTGATAAACTACAGCATGTTCTGAACGAAAATTTGAAGATTCCAATCCCAAACTTCATCTTTTGATCATGTTTAGAAAGTGAAAATCCTCTCAAACAAAAAGACTACAAAATGAAATCCTGTCAAGTTGGCGGGTCATCTCTAAATCCACAATCCTATCTGTCCCAAACATCAACTTTTTTTTTTTTTTTTTTTTTTTTTTTAACAACAAAGAAACCATTTAATTATAACAGTTAGAATTCAATGACTACTCTTTGGGCATGTGCCGCTAAATCTATTGGCTTCGTAAAATAGCTCACAGACTAAAATTAGCACACATGTTCTAACCATTCAGGAAAACCTCCCGCGGTATTAATTTTAATCAAATTCAAAAAATTTCTATCTAAACTACAATACCTAGAATTCCCCAATAAGTAGGTACGAACCCTAGTCCTTAAGAAAATAGGCGCTCAGTATATCCAACCCTAGAAACCCCAAAAACCCATTTCCAACACAACAATCCATTCTCATTAAATAAGTGAAATAAATTCACGTAAACACAAAATTAACCCAAAAAAAATACAAATTCCTCCAAAACTAAATCCGTTAAAAAAATAATAATTCAAAACAATTCGAAAAGGAAGTACCTCATAAGCAGCAATATTTTTAACACCGCTACACCCACGAGAGTTTGGTGGGTTTTTTCTTTTTTTTTTGTTTAAATTTCCTCTTCTATGTAATGTAGAATGGTGGCGAAAATCAAACAGCGCCATTGCAAGTAGAAACTCTGTAATAACAAGAGGGGGATAGCTGGTTGCTCTTCGCCACTCTTTTACATAACAGACAGAGAGAGAGAGAGAGAGAGAATTTGTAATATCCATTATGACATATGACAATGTCTAATCAACCATCGTTGATGATTTTCTATCAATAATGCCGTTAAACAATCAACTTAATCGTGGGTAATAATTTCAAATTAGTTAGGTTAGAGCCCAGTTAAAAACTCATTTACGAAACAAATTAAATTTAAAAATTTATTCTGTTCATATTCAATTTTTATATTAAATCTAGTAATTCATACTAAATTCTTAAACATAAATATAATTCCAGTTTTGGGCTTGATAAAAAAGGAGGAAAAAAAAAAAAAAGTTGTTTGAGACTAACTCCTTTAATAATTGAGTCTTATGTTGATGAATGACGTTTGAGCATTCCATTACTCTGGACGGGTTTCGGTTAGTGTTGGGCTGGCTACCTTGAATCTTTCTTGGGCAGACTTTTATGGTACGTGAGTGGACAAGTTCACCTGGGTATCGAAATATATAATGGATATTTCATAGTTTTAGAGGCGGTTTAGAATTATTTAAATAATGTTATTTATAAATATTTAAAATTTATAAATAGTTTTTTAATTTATAAACTTAAAAAATAAGTTATTTATTTGAATAAATATTATTTAAAAATAATTAACTGTTTAATAAAATGAATGTTTATAAACTATATAAAATAAAAAAATATCATAGTGGATATAAGATATGATATAATTATATTTTTATTAAATACAAAAGGGTAAAAATATACTTTATTGATCAAAATAATTTATTTTAATTATATTTAAAAGTATCAAAACGAAAAAAACTAATAGTGAAAACAGCTTAGCTTTTTGGTTTATAAGTATTTTTTAGACTTATAAATATTTTTATAAATTTTAATTATTAAATGATTATAATTTCAATCATGACTTATAATCCCAAACATCCTCTTAGCTCCTCATCTATTCAAATTTTCAAAATATTTAATATTTCGACATGCTCAAAGTCAAAAACCGAAGTGCTTGAAAAATGAAGGATCGTAGAGAGACATAATTAGGGCGTCTTTGTCATAAGAAAATATCAAAGTAAAAAAATTTAATATTTCATAGGTCTTAGTTTTGCAGCAAAATGCGAAGTGCCCTTAGTTAGGGCATCTTTGACATAGGAAAAGAGTCATCATTATCGATTTAATTGGGCTATTGATTATTGATGGGACTTCAAAAGCACAAAATTGTACCATCTAAATTTGTCCCCTCAGTTGATGACACTATGGTCACGGTGGGTTGTCTAGCGGCCGATAGCCATTATATTGAAAATGAGATTTAGACAGATCAGAGCATGGTTGGCTGTCGAGATATGAACCCTAGAAATGTTTACAAAAATTGCTAATGGAGAGAGAGAGAGAGAGAATGGCTACTTTGGACGAGTGAGGGAAATATCAGCCCGTTAGTTGATCAAAACTCTCTCCATTGTCCTCAACTACTCTAATGTTTGAAAGACCTTCTAAAAATCCCCTTGTCTCAATAAATTTTATTTTATTTCATATATAATATTTTTTATTAAAGTGAAAATTTTTATAAAAAATGCATGATTTTGTATATTATAAAAATTCAAATTATCATTATTTTGATATTTTTTATCCGTAAGTAATACATCATTAATCAAGTCTAGTTTTAACCTTTTGAAATAAAGCCACATAGGTTTGTAGCCTTTAGGTTTTGTATATGTTATATATATGAGAAAGAATCAAGGGCACAAATATGTAGAATTATAGATTTAATTATATTGAAGTTGATTTTCCTAAAAATTTTTATTTATTTTTTTTGCTAAATGAGAAATGTCTAAATTATTGATAAATATGATAAATAAATTATGTGATTGGATCTAATTTTCTCACACTGAACATGCAAACGAATAGTTTAGTATCAACCTCTTGACCTGAGCCCAAGGCGAAATTCATTTTGTATATAGTTGAACAATGTTGCTGTCTATCAGAGCTAAGAGGAATTTGGTTACTCAAAGCGTAATGCATTTACATTATATACCCCATTACGAGTTATATTCAACTATTTACGATATGAATTACAGTCATAACTTAAAAAAATCACTCATGCATTCATATGCGATTTCAGAAAACTTCCGATCTATTTCAAAAGAAATGCATTGCAAAAGTATCCCTAAGATTTTAGTTTCTCTATCTAAATTATTTTTTAAATTAAAATGATTTTTATTATACCACATTAATTTTGACAATGAATGTTAAAATATATTATATATTAAAATCAAATATACTATTTATTGAATTTTGATACATAACATATAAAGCCAACCAAGTAACAAAAAATTGGGTATTCTAAAAATGTCATGACAATAATTCTTTTTTTCATATGGGTGTCAAGCAATAAAGACTCATGTGGTTTGCTCTCTAATCAGGGGCACTTGGGTATGTATGGTATACCTTTTTTTTAAGGAAACTTTTGCAAATGCTATCCTTTTTAGGGACTAAACTGGGGTGTCTCAACCCTAAAGCTATAGTAGATCATTTGTTGCTCTCTTGTTTTGATCTTTTATATATATATATATATATATATATATATATTATTGTAATTCTCTCTCTTGTAATAATTTCTAAAAGGCTTTGCTACTTTACCAGCTCCTCATCCTCTTTCATAATGATGAAAGCTCTCTTCTCCTTTTCTTCAAAGTAATAATAAGAATAATAATAATAATAACAATAATAATAACTGATTACTTTAATCAGCTCTTTCATAATAATGAAAGCTCCTCATCCAGTTCACTAATAAAAAGAAAAAATAGAATTTCCATTTTTCAAGAAACATCCTCAAGAACAAGTCATCAAAATTATACATAATTATCTAAAAAATGGATCCTGTGATTTTTTTTATTATCAATATTTAAAATTATATTTTAATTAATTTGATTTAAATATTTATAAAAATTATATTTAAATTTTCAATTTAAAATTTAATCAATTTAATATTTCATCCGAGCTGTCTGTGATCATGGCAAAAATGAACTTTCCATTTATCATCCTTGGTAATCCCACAGCCATACATAATGGATGGGTGGCCCCAACAACAAGAGTTTGACGAGATCATTAAACAAATCGACCAAAGGCACCCAATTTCCACAACAGGTCAACTCTCACCTACATTAGAAGGGCACGTTAATGACGCTGGGTCCCTGCCAAAAGGCATAACTTGTGTCAAAATCAGACCCTCGTTCTCCTTAAAGAATCACTTACAAAAGATTGTACTATAGTTATGTACGGCAATCGATTGAAAAAATAAAATATTAATTTTTTTAATTAAATTTAAAATTTAAAATTTGATAATAAATAAATTATGAATTCTTATAAATATTTAAATTAAATTAATTAAAATATAATTTTAAATATCAATAATAAATTAAAAAAATATATTACTCAAAAAAGTTGTTAAATTTTTATTTTATAACAGTAATTACAATATGCAGAGGCAAAGAGTTAAAAATGAGTGAAATTTTTAATGTTTAGGGAATTAATATTATTGCAAGGGCTTCTAGTAATTTTTTTAAATTTTGATTTTGATTTTTAAGATTTAATTTTTAATGATATCTGTCGCTAATTATAATATATATTACTTTTTCTTTTCAAAATTTCAGACGCAATCCCAAGGACACCGTAATATTATTGTTGCCTTCACTTTCGAATTTGTATTGTATAGCAATTTTGACCCCCCCCCCAAAAAATCATGTGCATCGAAAGGAAGGGTGTGCATTAGAAAATACAATTAAAATTTTTACAATTATAAAAAATAATGTTAAAAAATACGTTTTATGCTTCAATCATTTTTAGATCGGCATGATCCACATAAGCTAATAATGCAGATATTTTATCATTATTATTATTATTATTATTTTATTTTTTATTAATCGGCATTTAGAGTTATATTATGATTCGAGCATTATCCGGTCTAATTTAGAAAAAATTCTTTATTTTCTTTTATTTTCAAATTTTAAACTCAAAATTTAATTAAAAGATTTAATACATTTATTTATTAAAGTGATTATTCGTTGATGTAAATATTTTATTAAGACAACTAGAGAGACTTTCATGGTGGTTCCTGAAACAAATCCGAGACAACCTATGAATATTATTTTTATTATTTTTTTTGGTTTCTCATCCGGTATTCAGAGTTTCGTCCCGATTAATCCAGATCGACCTACTGTCGGACCCTTTTCGAGGAAGAGAGGTATCCCAACGTAATTTTTTTCGTATCTATAGAAAATCGAACTCACGATCATAATTAATAAAACTCAACTTTCTTTCACCTGAGCCAACTAACATTTGTAACCTATGAATATTATATCTCAATCCAAAACCTTACTCCAATGCTTGGAAAGGAAATTAAAAATGAAGATGCCCATTGCCAAACACATGATCGACCATAGATATCTAAGAATTTATTTGTTTCAATGGTTATGTGTTTTCTTGCCAACTTGCTATGATTTTTTTTTGGGGGGGGGGGGATTCATGATCAGATGACATGAGACCACATGGGTTTCATTAATATATATTTTTATCATGTTGAAACCTAAACGTAATAAATTTACCCTATGCGGTTGGGATTCCAAATACACTTTAAGCCAATCTTTTTAAAACGGAAACATTAATCAATTCAGTTAATTTATCGATTCATTGATTTATGGATCGAATCGATCGAATCGTTTTAAGAATCGAATGATATTACTATGATATCGTGATATTATATATATAATTTATATATTATATATTTTAAAATTAAAATAAAATTTATATATCTTTATGAAAAAAATAAATTTGTATCAACAATAGATGAACAACACTAACTGTAAAGAAAATCGGTCGAATTGATTTAAATGATTTACTAGTTTTACCAGTTTTGATCGAACTTGATTTTATCTGATTTAACAGTATAATCTGAGTCAAATTAAGAAATGATTCACGATTAGAACCGGCCAATCCGATCTGGTTATAAAAACACTGTTATTGTGGTGTTTAGAAACCTCAATTTTTTAACCTTTTTTTTAACTTATCTTTATTTGGTTTGTTTTTATTTATAATATTTTTAATTAAAACAAAAAAATTAAATAAAATTCAAATATCTCTATAAAAGGGATCAAATTATTATTATAATAATATTTTTAACATATATATATTTTTTATTTTTAATTTAATCTCAACTTTTTCAAACATAACCTTAATAATAACACATTAATAAATTATGCTTCTTGCCCCCATAGGAAATTGCATTAATCAAATTCCATGGATTGATGACCCCCCTTATCCTGGAATGTAAGGAGAGAGTATCAAGGATCATAACGACACTATCCAAAGGTCATTATTAAAAAAAGTTAAAAAAAAAGAGTAAAAGAAAATTTTAAATACCAATAAATTAGGGTCTTTTACATTTTTCTTTTTCACTTCTGCCAGGTGATTAGTGAAGGAATCTTTTTTTTTTGGGTACAAGAAGATGCCACTAAGCTGAACATATCGAATTGGTGGAGGAGGAATTATGAAAATAGAAAAGTTTTATCACTTGAGTTGTCCCGATGGAAGAAGAAATCCTTTCCGATTGCTTGCTATTGATTCATAGGATATGTGTAGTAGGAGGAAAAAAAAAAAGTAAAATATTACTCTTAAAATTTTCATTCGATTTTAAGTATGTTGGCGAAATATTCTTTTCCTTCTAAATTATAAGTACGGTAATATTTATTATTAAAGTAGTGGTATATGTAACCCAAATTGAAAGTAGGGTAAAAGGAATGAAAAATAAACCCCCCCAAAAAAAAACATAAACCATATAAAACATAAAATACATACATACATACATATGTACGTACGTACAAATATATATCTTTTTTTTTTACCTTTTCTGAATAACTTTCTCCCTTCTTTTCGTTTCTCTAAAAATAAACAAACAACAATAAGAAATTGGGATTTACTCTCAAATTTTAGAGTTGATTGTTTGAAAAACTAATACAAAAAATAAAATATATAAAAATTACTATTAAAAAAATTATAAAATATGAAAAATTTTTCATATTGAATCACACAAGGAAAGAATAAATTTTCGTGAGTTATTTGAATTGCTACAAAATTATATAAAACATAAAATACATACATAGATATATCATTTTTTATCTTCCTCGAATAACTTTCTCCCCCCTCTCTTTTTGTTTTCCTAAAAATAAATAAACAATAACAACAAACTAAGACTTATTTTCAAATTTTGAAATTGATCATTTTAAAAATTAATATAGAAAAAAATAGATAAAAATTACTTTGAAAGAAATCATAAAATATGAAAAACTTTTCAAATTGGATAACACAAGGAAAGAATAAATTTCGTGGGTAATTTAAATTGCTACAATATTAGTTGTGTTATGATTAGTGAAGCTTCTAGGGCAAATGTGCATGCATAATTTGCATATCATCATGATGATAAAGAGGGGGGAAGGGGGTTAATTATGTCAGTATCAAAATAAAGATATTTACCCTTTATTAAATTTACTTATTTTTGTTTTAATAAAAATTTTTATATTAAACAATTAATTAAATAACTCAAAATCAGCAATTAACTCAAAAACTTTAAATAAAATAAAACCTTTTGATTTTAGTTCTCCTCTTCCCTCTATGTCTGTCTAAATTATAAAAAATAAAATTTAAATTTAAAAATTAATTATATACACATCTATCTAATTATTTATATTTGGAATCATGGAGAACTTCCAGCTAACTTGGTCCATTGATTGTGGAAGATTAACGGATAGTCAGTCTAGTTAAATTGATTGTTAAATTTTTTAATTAAATTTTAGATTTAAAATTTTAAAATAAAAAAATTATAATAAAAGAATTATTTTTTAAATAAGATTATATAAATATTTAAATCAGATTCATTAAAATATAATTTTAGATATGTCCAAAGTGAGAATCAAGAGAATGAGTGAGCGCGTGCGTACGGTTTGTTTTTTGCTTGTAGAATGCTTAGTTTCAGTCCGTTCTTATTGGGATAGTAATATTCGATCCGATTCGATGAATATCCAAAAAATTTAATGTATGAATCAGGTTTTTTTCTTTAAAAATCAGATTATGATCAGATTAGGATCGGATTATAATATTAAAGTAGTCGGGTCAGTTTAAGTTCAAATTTATGTTATAAATAATCCGATCCGAAAATAATTTATAATAAAATAAAATTTTATTTTAATATAATATTATTAAATAAAATAAAAAGATTTTTATAGTTTGTTATAATTTATAAATTTCATTTTTATTATTGAAAAAATATTATTAAAAAAATATATTAGATTATAGTTTAGATCAGGTATGGGTCAAGTACAAATCGGTTTAAGATCGGATCGGATTGGTTTTTTAAAGATATGTAATAGATTGGATCAAAAAATCAGTTGAGTTGGATATGGTTTTTAATTTTTTAACTCGAATCGAATTAGGATCGAATATAAATATTATAATTAAGATTTAAAATTGAATATGATATTAATATGATACGAACCATAATCGATTCATAACCATCCTCCTCACTCTAGAGTGAATATTTTTCTTGTTTATTTTTCCCTACTCCATTAAAACAATCAAGTAAAACCTTTTCTTCCTCTTGATTTGTTTTGTAGTTCCCAAGGAGACTACACGGTTTGGTTCATAAATAATATATCTTACTTTCATTACTCGCGGCGGGAGATACAATCGGGTGGTCTTTGAAAAGTTTGGACTTATTTTAATTTAAATTATTTTATTTGTATTTAAATTAACCGAAAAATATTTATCAGAAAATACAAAATTTTAAATATAAAAATCAATTTTATTTATAAATAAATTAAAACTTTCATCATATTAATTGTTTTTCTTTAAAACATTGCATAATTTTGATTAAAACTAATCTCAAATTTTCTAAATAAAACTCATGAATAACTGCACCAAAGACTTAAAATTGAGTCAGAAAAGATTTTTTAAGAAAAATGTCTAGGGTATACATCAAAAGTAGACATGGCAAAGGTTTCGAAACAGATTGTTATGGAATTGTCGGTTCTAGTTCCGAAATTGATGGTTCTAAAATGGTGGTTTTGATTTAATTTTTATTTTTTTTACAAGAAAATACAATTAAATAAAATCGAATTAGAGAAGAGATGATGAAAATGAGAAGACTCTACCGTTTAAACTGTCCTGAGGGATACGTTCTAATTTCAATTCTAGAAGCACTGGTTTTGATTCTAAAACCATAATTTTTTTTAAAAAAAATAAAGATTAATATCAATATTTTATGTAAAAAATAAGGGATACTAAAAATACAATTAATTAATGATGAAATGAATTTAATTGGAAACTCATTCTATTTTTTTAGTTAACATGGTCTTTTAATCAATTCAAGTGTGAACATTTGAAACTCACTTGAGACCTAATTTATTTATGTCTAATAATTTTTCATAATAAATATTTATTTCTCTAATTAAATTTATAAAATAATTTAGTTAAATTAGTTTGTCTAATATAAAAATTATAAACATTTTTATATTTGAATTTTAATGACTATATTAGATTTAAGGTTAATTTAATTAAAAAAATTTCTACATTTACTTTCAAACTAATAATAAGAACTTTTTAATATTTTTAATTTCTAATATGACTTATTTTCCAGTCAATAATTAAAAATATATATTTAAAAAACTGTCAGTTTTAATTGACGAGTCTCGGAGGTTTGAACTGTCGGTTCGAGGGTATTCAAAATGAGAAATCAAAATCGAACATTTGGACATAGTTTCAGTTCTTGAATTGCTGACTACAATTTGGTTCTTCCGATTCCACAATTCTGTTCGATATACATCAAACATTTCCTAGTTTATTTCTTAGATTTGTGATAAGTAATTTCAAATTTATTTTTGAGATTAAAGTCTTGACGTTTGGCATTATTAGAAAAACATGAGTGTGTTGGGGAGATTTTATGTTACACATAGCGTTACTCAATTTAATTAAGAACTAAGGATTTAGAACCTACGTGATGATATTCTATTTTTCCTTGCAATCATCGATCAAGAAATTGCCACATCCTCCAGGGTGAGGAACAAAAAAAGTGCTAATGCTCAGGTTAAGTAATTTCCCTCAAATATGAAAAGAAGAAAGACATTAATAGGAGATTTAAGAGAAACCAATACCATGTGAAGAAAGCTAGCCAGCCGGGGACCGTCCTAACCCCCCTCCCCCAAAAAACCAATCCTCAAATGCTTACACTTAGTCTAACCTACTTATATAGTTCGTCGACCTCAAGACTTTCACTGAGTCTAACCTAAAATTATGGTTTTTGATTAATTTTACGTTTTTTATAAAAGTTTTATGTCATTGTTATTCGACACTATAACTAGAATTAAACAAAGCATTAAAACAATACTCTACTACAGCAAATAGACAATTGGTTACAAGAATTAGAGGAAAAGTAATAATGTTTAAAAGAGAAAAAGTAAGGGTATGAACAAAAGAGTAATGAGTTCGACCCTCCCAATGTATTTAAAAAAAAATGAATAGACTAGCAATAAAATTTGTAGTCAATTAAATCTTGAATTTTTCGATTTGCAATGCATCATTTGTCACGATGCTTTTCTCAATCAAATATTTATAAATTAATATATTAAAATAACACTAAAATATTATAATACCTATGTTTGAAAATAGAAAAAGGAAAGAGAAGAGGCAATTGTCTTAACTCTCAAATGGGTGATAGAATAAAAGCTCCTTACCATATTAGTTATAGAATTTAATGAGATAGGAACTTATAGAATTGGTCAATTAAACCCACTTCAAAATTAAATCATTTTCCACAATACTTCTCTCAACTGCACGGTTATAAAATATTACAATTAAAATAAAAATAAATTATCAACTTTCAAAGGAAAAAAAAAAAAAAGGAATAGCCTTGTCTCAAAGGGACCTGAAACAAAGGCGACTTCTTATTGTATCATAAAATTTTGTATACTATTGATGTTTAGTTGGTTTAGTGACTGAAAATTGGTATTCTTTAAATAAAATCTTCTGTTCGAGTCTATAGACACAGAATAGTTTTGCCTCTTAAGAATTCAATCCGAATCGAACCGAATTTGATCGAATTTAATATGATTATCAGATATCTAAAGTTTATAAAGAAATAAAATTTAATATGCTATAAAAACATATAAAAATTATTTATTTTAGTCTTTCAGTTATCAAGAGTATTAATATTTATGAGATTTGTAGTCATTAAATCACCTCTCAATAATAAAATAATATACTAATATTGAATAATAATTAAAAAACTATAAATTTTATCAATAATGAAAATTTCTTTTTTCTATTTTATTCAAACACCATTATGCTTTCCAACTGCAGCAGACATCACAGCCTTGACAACTTATGCCTGGCATTGCACTGTGGTTGAAACAGAAACAACTTGCTCTTTATGGGCATAACTCGTGACATAACTTTCTCCTTTTAAATATTCACCACCTCAGAGGCTTCCCCTTCAAGTCTCTCTATGGTTTCTGTTTCTGCACCACCAAAGCACTCGCAGACTCCATAAAGATATGCATACCTTTCTCGGCTTTTTGACTAAGATCAAGTGTAGACTCCATAAAGATATTCTCGTCTCAAAAAACATAAAATAATAATAGTCAGTTTGACAAAAAGTACTCAGATCAGACGCTTTGCGTGCTATTATAAATACCCAATCTCACCGTCCAATGCCATGCACGTGATCTTTAGACCAGCCCCGCTTTGATGACAACAGGTTTGTCTTTTACAATACTACAAATTAGATATTTATGTTGATATTGTATTGTACAAATGTTTTGATTAAAAATATAAAATAAATTTCATGCTCAAGCATATAGAAACTAATAATTAGAAATTTCAGAGTTCGGATTTTTTTCTTTCTTTTTTTTTGGTAAGGAGTTGAGATGTGGGTTGTGTCTAGTGACTAAAAAAATGACATTAAAAATATGTCCAAGCTCGAAATTACGAGTTAATATGGAATTTTTCTCTTAATTTTGATCTCTCAACAATTATTTTGCAAGATATTGTTTTCACTAAGTATCACAATTTAATTCAAAAATTTTGCTCAATGGAACATTTTGAGAGGAAAGACCTGCATGAGCAGGTGTGGACGAAGTGGAAGCAAAAATGTTGGCTTGAATAACACAAACATCGGTGAGAATCCAATACCCTTCATATTTTGATTTATATAGAGTTTCATTCTTTTATTCTTTGCTACGGTCGTTGTTTTGAATGATACATAATTGATAATTCAAAATATGGAATTCTGATTTTAAAATCCTAATTCACGAAAAAAAGTTAATTGCTAAGAAAAAAATAAGCTCTATTTTGATTTTGATTATGATTATTCTATCTTCATGCACAGATTAAATTCTAAATCTAACATTATTAATTGTTGAAAAAAATTACCATTGACCTTTGTGAAAAACTAAAATTTCTTTTTTTTTTATTATTATTATTTGAAAGAATAGATAACCGTTATAGTAGCTACGCAATGTTCATGTTATCTCGTCTATTGAAAAAATTTACTTTCTTAATCAGAAATCTCGAGTTCGAATCTTAAGAATAGAGAAAAATGATTTGTAAGAGTCAATCTTCTAATAGATTCCGTAATATTTAAATCGAATTAATTAGGTAAAACTCAAATGCCAATTGGTTCAGTACCAAAAAAATCTATCGAAAAAATTGCAAATATTATTCATATTTCAAGCAAATTTATGACCACAACCAGACTTAAATATAAGAAAACGTGTAAACATTTTTTTTTTAACTAAATGCATTGGATAACCTTTTTTAGAATAAAAATTCTTATTTTTTGTGTATAAATTAGTGTGAAGAATAAGAGATTTAAAATTTAAGTGAAAAATTATTTGTCAATTTTATTTTAAAAATACTCTTTCCTTAAACAAATTGTTTGGCAAAATAAATTATGTCAGTTTCAATAGTCTATGAAATTATAATAAAGGGCAATTGATATTAATATTTTCTAAATAATTATAAAATATCCATAAATTAATAAATATTTTAAATTCATAAATATTTAAAAGCTGATAAATTTTTAAAATATAATATCATAATTATAAATTAAATATATATGTGACAAAATATTTTTTTGGTTTATTTAAATATTTTTTATATATTCAATAACATTTAAATATTTTTGGGTTTATATATATTTATATGAAAAAAAATTTAATATCTGAAATAATTAATGTTAATTTTGTTATCCCATATTTTCTTTAAAAGAAAGTTGGAGAGTAGATAAGCAAAAGCTCTTTTTAAAAACTTCTATTTTCCTGTTTTCTAGAAAAAAAAAAAAGGCTAGTTTCTTTAAAAATCTTTTAAAAAATTATTTTGCTTGACTTTTATCTTTAAACTAATTTTATGTTAAGAAAAATTTAAATTCAACCGACACTAAATAGCAAAGACCCATTTTATATATGATGGGACGTGATCCTAGGCTCAGCAGGAGAGGTCAGTTCTTGAAAGGCTAACACGAAAGGCCCACAAAAGACGGCTATTAATCGATGTTCAAATATGATTATCTACCGAATGGTTTCAATCGTTCAGATCTCCTAAACGATAGGATCTTAATCGCCTCGCCAGCCGAATATGATTCGTCAAACAAAAGTAACCGCCCCAATCGGGCATTCAACCGTTGGTCCTTCAAGCGAACAAATTTTAAAGACCCTTCATCGGTCGAACGACTGATCGATAGATAACGGCTCTAACGACTCTAAGAGAAGGTCAAAGTATCCTAACGACTTCTACTTTCTATTTGAGAGCAGCCTCTTTAGGATCTTTCAATTAAGAAAAAAATCCTACTAGAAAATAAAAGTTTCCCAAAAGATGAGAATTACAATCAATTCGAAAAATTAAATATCTGAGATTTTCAGATCGACTCGATAAGGAAAGTAGGGTTGAAACACTTCAGTGGCGCACAACTCTCACAGGTATAAGGTATCTCAAAAGCCTGCAAACCAGGTACGTTCTCTTGGCCTCACACATTGGACACTCGAATCACAGGGAATCACTCCCTTAAACTCTTAGTCTGTTTCTATCTCATTCGAAAATCACTCTTTCAGACTTGAACGTTGGAGTCTCACCGTTGGAGCACCGTTCGACGGTTTCTGCAGGTACTACACCCTCTTAATGGCAACTGTTCAAGTCTACAAGGAGTCAGTATCTGTGGAGTCAAAATCCACCTCCAACAGATTGACGCCGTCTGTGGGAAATATATTGACTTTTTGAAAACTCGTGACGATGTCTACTATGATCACCCTTAGCGCAGCGCCAGTCAAGAGAAGAAAACCAATCATAGGTTTTGATGATGATGATTTGTCAGGGATGGATAAATCTCCATCGTGACGACCCCATAGTCATTACTCTCAAGATAGAATCTCATACCGTGAAGAGAGTTCTTGTTAATTAAGGGGCTAACTGCGATCTTCTTAATTGGAATTCATTCTGCTGAATGAGTCTTGACCCGTCTCGACTCTTACCACTTACCTGGTCCCTTAGAGGACTCTCAGATGAGCCCACATATCCCGAAGGTATTATCTACATTTCCGTGACTCTTGAAAAACCCCCAATCAAGCGACCGCCCAGATCTTGCTCCATGTGGTAAAATTCCACTCTCCCTACAATGCCATCCTCGGAAAGCCCAGTCTAGACGAATTAGAAGCATTGCCAAGTACAAGACACATGAAGGTGAAGTTCAGAATATCGCAAGTGATAGCCACCATACGTAGCGATCCTGATCCTTATATCCTCTTTGCGGCTCAAGACGCACAAGAAGTTTTTCCAATCGATGCCCTAGAAACCTAAGGAAGGCACCGAGCCAAAATCAAAAGCCGAGCCAGATGAAAAAACGACTAAGATCTCTTTAACAAGCAACCCCAGTCAAACCGTCTGGATAGGGACCAACCTATCACTTTCCTTGCGAGAGGCCTTAGTCGTCTGTCTACAACGACATTCCAAAGTTTTCGCCTGGACCCCAGAAGACATGCCAGATATAAATCCATCCGTCAAAACTCATAGGCTAAGAGTCAATCTTAATTTCAAACCAGTGAGACAGAAGAAGAGGGTATTCACTCTCGAATGCCAAAGCACCATACAAGAAGAGGTTCAAAAGCTGCTAACGGTTGGATTCATTCAGGAAGTCAAATATCCCGAGTGGTTAGCTAACGTGATTTTGGTGAAAAAGGTCAATGGCAAATGGAGGATATGCGTAGATTTCACCGATCTCAATAAAGTATACCCGAAAGATAGTTATCCACTCCCCAATATCGACAAGCTCGTAGACAACTCTTCGGAACACCGGCTCTTGAGTTTCATGGACGTCTATTTCGGTTACAATTAGATCAGAATGACACTCGAGAATGAAGAAAATATCAACTTCATCACCGAGTTCGGCACGTATTGTTACCAGGTCATGCCATTTGGTTTAAAAAATGCTGGAGCCACTTTCCAACGGCTGGTCAATAAGGTTTTCAAAGACCAGCTAGGTAAAAACATTGAAACCTATGTGGATGACATGATAGTCAAGAGTGTCACTGCAGAAGCCTATGTAGCATATCTTGAAGAAACATTCCAGACATTTGAACGGTACAACATGCGGTTGAACATGGCGAAGTGTACCTTTGGGATCTCCTCCGAGAAGTTCCTAGATTTCATGATCACAGATCGAGGGATAGAGGCGAGGTTTCGACGGTTCGAATTGATATCTAAATGTCAAGTAGCCTTCGAGCGACTGAAAGAATACCTGACGAAGCCACCATTACTTTCGCGGCCTATCCTTGGGGAAGAACTTTATCTATACCTAGCTATCTCCGAACGAGCACTCTGCTCTGTGATGGTAAGACAGGAATCCACCGTCCAGAAGCCAGTCTACTATATTAGTAGGATACTAAAGGAGTCCGAGGTCAACTACAGACTGATTGAGAAGATAGCCTAAGCCTTAGTCATTTCAGCAAGACGCCTGAACCATCGTGGTGCTCACTGATCAACCTCTGAAACAAATCCCCCAAAAGAGAGACACTTCCGGTTGGCTTATCAAGTGGAGTGTGGAACTGGACGAATTCGATATCCAATACCGACCGTGACCAGCGATAAAGGGTTAAACACTGGCCGATTTCATCCTCAAATGTACTTTGCTTATGATATCCGAAGACCAACCACCCGACCCTTAAGAAGAATGGATGACCCCAGAGTGGACCATTCATATTGACGGATCATCAAATTCCTCAAGAAGTGGTGTTGGACTTATACTAATAGAACCAAACGATTTCAAGACAGAATACGCCATCCGATTTGATTTCCTGGCCACCAACAACCAAGCAAAGTACGAAACCTTGCTAACAGGTCTTCGAATTGCCATTGACATGGGGGCATGGGATGTTAGGGTATTCACGAATAACCAATTGGTTATGAAACAAATTGAGAGGGCTATAAAACCAAAGACCCAGTTATGGCTAAATATTTGAGCAAATTATGTGAGACGGTGGAATAATTGGGCAAAGTTGACGTCCAGCAAATCCCTCGGTCGAAGAATGCACGGGCTGATACTCTATCGAAGTTGGCTAGTTTCGATTTAGTTGCTTCTAGCCGAACGGTGTACATTGAAAGCCTGTCGTTTCCCAGCATCGACGAGCCCAAGAGGGCTCTCTCTATCGATCAGTCTCATAGTTTGAAAGATCTCATAGAAGAATATCTAAGGCATGACCGCCTGCCAGAGTCCCTGAAGGAGGCAACGAAACTGAAGCGAAAGACAGCACACTACACCGTAATCGATGAAATTCTTTACCGAAAGTCATTTACTCACTCATATCTGCGGTGCTTAACTCCTGAAGAGGGAAACTATGTCTTCCGGGAGAACCATGAGGGGATCTGCGGTAATCACCTGGATGCTCGAAATATAGTTTATAAAGCCCTTCGTCAGGGGTACTACTGGCCAACCATGAAGGTCGATTCTGACAACTACGTAAAACGATATGACAAGTGCTAATGCTTCTCTTCAGTGCCTCGACTGCCTTCTACTGAGCTCAACCCTATATCTAGTCCCTGGCCTTTCGCTCAATGGGGCATGGATATCCTCAGGCCGTTTCTCCAGCCACAGGGTAGCGAAAATTCCTCATAGTAGCAATCGACTACTTCACCAAGTCGGTGGAAGCCGAGCCTTTAGCTCAGATCACAGTAGCTAAGGTTCAATCATTCGTATGGGCTCATATTGTCACCCAGTTCGGTGTACCGCGTGTCCTCATTATAGACAATGGGAAATAATTTGATAACAAGCACTTCCAGGAGTTTTGCGAAAAACTCGAGATTCAACATCGATTCTCATCGGTCGCTCACCCACAAACCAATGGATTGTCTGAGATAACCAACCGAACGATCCTACAAGGATTAAAGATGATGCTAGATGACGTTAAGGGACAGTGGGCCGAAGAGTTTTATGGTATCCTCTGGTCGTATCGCACTACACCCTGAAGGGCAACGGGAGAAACACCATTTAGCATAACTTATGAAAGCGAGGCAGTCATACCCGTGGAGATAGGTATTCACTCACTTCGGGTAACTCAATACGACGCTGGGCAAAACGAACGTATCCTGCATAAAAGACTGGATTTGCTCCTAGAGTTACGAGAATCCGCATCGGCTCGAATGGTGGCCTACCAGCAACAGATGACGCGGTATCACAATCATAGAGTCAAGAACCGAACGTTCAGACCCATCAAATTGGTACTAAGGAAGGTGAAAGCTACTGGTCAACCCTAGCTCGGGGGTAAACTCGCTCCTAACTAGGAAGGTCCATATTGAGTATGTTCCTTGATCTGATCGGGAACTTATCGCCTTGACAATCTAGACGGATCAACAGTGTCTAGGACCTGGAACTTAGAAAACCTATGCATATACTGCCAGTAAACTTCAGAACTATCGAACAATCATAGGATTCAGTCCAGAGAGAATCAAGCGATTTTTCCTATCGCTCGGAGGGTTTAAGTCGCCCAACTCCTATCGTTCGTACGCGTCGTCAATATGGGATGGAACTCCCCGAATGAGTGGACGACGCGCCCCCCGATCTAAAGATTTCCTATCGCTCGAAGAGTCTAAGTCGCCCAACTCCTATTGTTCGTACACGTCGTCAATTTGGGATAGAATTCCCCGAACGGGTGAACGTGGTTCCCTATCTAAAGATTTCCTATTGCTCGAAAGGTCTAAATTGTCCAACTCCTATAGTTTATACGGCGTCGTCAATATAAGATGAAACTTTCCAAACGGGTGGACGTGGTCCCCTGTCTGAAGATTTCCTATCATTCTTAGGGTCAAAGTCGTTCAGATCCTATCGTTCGTATGCGTCATCAATATGGGATGAAACTTCTCGAACGGATAGACGCGACCCCCCTATCTAAAGATTTCCTATCGTTCGGAGGGTCTAAGTTACCCAGTTCCTATTGATCGTATGCGTCGTCAATATGGGATAAACATCCCCGAATGGGTGGACGCGGCCTTCCTATTTAAAGGTTTGCTATTGCTCGGAGGGTCTAAATCGTCCAACTCCTATCGTTCGTACGTCGTCAATATGGGATGAAACTCCCCGAACGGGTAGACGCGGTCTCCCTATCTAAAGATTTTCTATCGTTCGGACGACCAAAGTCACCCAGTCCCTATCGGTCAAACATATAAGAGACGGAGTTTTCTAAACGAATGAGCACGATTCCTCAACTTAACTACTGAACGACTGGTGGCTCAAAAGGCCGGTATTACTCAATATCTCAGTATGGAATCTGAAATCAGAAGCGGATCTACTATGACGAGAATTGAAAAGAAGCGTATCACCAGAAAAGAGAACAAAGTCGAAATTCAAGTAAGTAAAGCATGACTTTTTATTCATCCTTACGTAAGAGATACACTCGGTTACATGAGTATGCATACAAGTCTTTAGGCCAGACCAACTACGCCTAAAAGTACATAACAAGGTCACTCAAAAATACAAAAACCCCTAGTCTTTACGCCGGAGAGTACAAAAATAAATGTAGTGCTAGGGATAGAAGAAGGCGAGCTCGAGTTTTGCCACCCCCAAACAGCCTGAACCCGACCTACCAATCCAAAAAACAGTATGAGAGATATCCCCACCGCATTTGGATGATGGAGATGAACCCGGACAGATCATCCAAGGCAATACAAGATGCTCCCCCATCGGTGATAGATGATCTCAGCATGTCAACTGAATAATGGCCGACATAATGAGATCTTATTTCAGTGATCTCCTCCCTTAATGAGATCTCATTTTAGTAGAAGTTACTCGAGCCCTAAGGCTTCGCATACAAAAATCCCACACAAGATAACTCTCAAAGAGGAGCCACTCTCGGTAAAGCTCTCAAAGAGGAAGAAAAACCCCCAATTCTTTATAAAAGAGAACAAGTACCCGACGTAGCTATTTATAGCAGTGGAGAAGCAATCCCTAATTAACTCAGCGAAGGTGAAGCGAATTAGCAGGAATAGTCTGTCATAAATGGAGAAATAAGTTGTCTTCAATTTCTCATGAAGAAGTCATTTCCGATAAGACACACGTACGTTCATGGCAAAAAGGTGGAATGGATTAGGATGAATCTGGCATTCCTACGTTTCTGTAGCGTATGAAACACGCTTCACCCTAGTAGGTTTCTACTCATGGCGTGCCTCTATCAAGAAGTCTATGAGTCGAGGGAAAATGATGAGACGTGGTCCTAGACCCAGCCGGAGGGGTCAGCTCTTGAAAGGCCCACAAAGGACGGCTATTGATCGATGTTCAAATATGATTATCTACCGAAGGGTCTCAGTCGCCCAAATCTCCCGAACGATAAGGTTTCAGTCGCCCTACCAGCCGAACATAATTCGTTAAGCAAAGGTAACCACCCCGATCAGTCATTCAACCGTCGGTCCTTCAAGCGAGCGAGTTTTAAAAACCCATCATCGATCAAACGACCGATCAATAGATAACAACCATAACGACTCTAAAGGAAGGTCAAAGTATTCTAATGACTCATACTTCCTATTTGAGAGCAGTCTCTTTAGGATTTTTTAATTAAGGAAAGGATCTCACCAGAAAATAAAAGTTTCCCAAAAGATGAGAATCACAATCAATTCAAAATATTGAATTATCAAGATTTCTGGATCAGCTCGATAAGGAAAGTAGGGTTGAAACACTTCAGCGGCGCATGACTCTTACAGATATAGGGTATCTCAAAACCCTATAAACCAGGTATGCTTTCTTGGTCTCACACATTGGGCATTCGAGTCACAGAGAATCACTTCCTTGAACTCTCAGTCTATTTCTATCTCATTCGAAAACCGCTCTTTCTGACTTGAGTTTTGGAGTCTCTCTTCGAAGTACCCTCCTGCGGTTTTTACAGGTACTACGTCCTCTCAACGGCAACTGTTCAAATCTATAAGGAACCGGTATCTGTGAAAACATAACCCACCTCCAACATTATAATTGATTTCATTCTATTAAACTTGATTTTAATTTTTATTGTGAAATATGTAGTAGTTAATTTGAATTACAATGTTATATGATTTATGAAAATTATTATTATTATTATTATTATTATTATTATTTTACTTTAAAACAAAGAAAACAAAAAAATCCAATTCAGAAACTTTTATACAAAGAAAGTTTTTAAATTATAAAATTATTTAAATCCAATCCCTTAATTAAAAAAAAAATACTTCATCCAACTTCCTTTTTACTTTTATGGTTAAGTTTCAAATTTATTTTTTTTAATTTTTAAAATGAATCATATAGTAAATAGAACAGATTTAACCAGTATGGATAATTCTTAACATAAATTATATAAATATTTTGATTAATTTAAATAATTTTTTAATAAAAAATTAACCAATACATATTAGTGGAAATTATCATTTAAAATTTGTTGTTGATTTAATATTATTATTTATGTTTTTTAAGAAAATCTTGTGACATATACATGTCCGCCGTTAATTTGGAGTGAAAAACAGTGCGAATTTGGTTGGGTTGGTGAAACCTCCATATCTCTCTCTCTCCACGCACATTCTCACCTGCTCTGTAGACTGTGCACACGCATACTCAACGCCCGTGATCTCGCCGAGTAGACGTCAAGATTCAAGTGCTCGTCTTTGTCGTTTCTCCTTTTAAGAGCACGCCATAACTGCTGGAAATCAGAATGAGTTGATCAGAACTTGAAATTTGGAAAGTCATCTGATTTGGATAATTTTAAAAAATATATATCCCGCAACAATTTCCAACTTCCCTTAATTGTCGATCAAGGAATTGTCCTCCCTTGTTGGTCCCACTTCGTATGGGTTCTCCAACATTATTTTACTAATTCTAAGGTAAACTGTGAAAACTAATGATCTTGATCACAAAAATTTAACAAATTCAATTTAGAGATCGATTCCCTCTCTCAAACTTAATACGATCATTGTCCTACCAAGTCACGAGGTAACGTGTGTCTTATGATGGTTGAATTCATGGTTGGGTGTTCTAATTCTAATATTTCTAATATGAGATTGGTATTGGTGCTTAGGCATTTGTTATTATTCTAACAATCATTAATTATTTTATAATTATCATCTAATCTCGTTAAAAAAGAAAATCTAATTTGTATTAATACTGGCCGGAAAATTCCTTCAATACTGTAAAGGAAAATAGGAGGAAAAGGGTGTAGAGAAGAGAGATACATGGATAAAAGGAGGGGGAGAGAGAGAGAGGTACACCCGTGATGAAAGCTAGGTTTTGTCCCACCTCTATTGTCCTCATATTTGTATTAACGCAATCATTCACCGAAGGCGGACACTCCACACCCTCATTCCCACCTCTCTCCCTCTCTCTCTCTCGTCTCTTGCATTAGGCCCCTCTAAATCCATTTTCCTCTACTCTCTCTCCTCTTTCAACTCCCATGAAAATGAAGATATTCTCTCTTCTCGTTGTCTTCATACTAGTGAACTTTTGCAATGCATTCATTACGAAGAAAACATTCATCGTTCATATGGAGAGATCGAAAATGCCAACGACATTCACCAAGCACACTCACTGGTTCGATTCATCCCTCAAATCTGTCTCCAAATCAGCCGAGATGATCTACACTTACACCAATGCAATCCACGGTTTTTCGACACAATTAACAGAAGACGAAGCGAAAGCTCTTCAATCCCTACCTGGGATTTTGTCTGTATTGCCCGAAATTAAATACGAGCTTCACACGACTCGCACTCCTGAATTCCTCGGACTTGACAAAAGCGCGGGATTTTTTCCAGCATCGGACATACAAAGCGAAGTCATCGTCGGAGTTCTAGACACGGGTGTTTGGCCGGAGAGCAAGAGCTTCGACAACAGCGGACTCGGTCCAGTGCCGAGCACGTGGAAAGGCGCTTGTGAGGAGGGAACTAATTTTAACAAAACCAACTGCAACCGAAAATTGATTGGAGCAAGGTTTTTCTCCAAAGGTTACGAGGCGACACTAGGTCCTGTCAACGAACCCAGGGAATCTAAATCTCCCCGCGACGACGACGGCCACGGAACTCACACGGCCACCACTGCGGCTGGATCTGTGGTGGAAAACGCCAGCCTATTAGGCTACGCGTCGGGCACAGCGCGTGGAATGGCTCCTCTAGCGCGTGTTGCGGTGTACAAGGTTTGCTGGATTGGAGGTTGTTTTAGCTCGGACATATTGGCGGCACTGGATAGCGCAATAGCAGACAATGTGAATGTTCTCTCTCTTTCTCTCGGAGGAGGAATGTCGGATTATTATCGGGATAGTGTTGCTATTGGTGCATTTGCTGCTATTGAGAAGGGTATATTTGTTTCCTGCTCCGCAGGTAATGCCGGTCCAGCATCGTACAGTTTGTCCAACGTGGCACCGTGGATTACTACTGTCGGTGCCGGAACTCTAGACCGGGATTTTCCGGCCTTTGTTAGTCTCAGCAATGGCAAGAACTACTCAGGTGTTTCGCTTTACAAAGGACAGTCACTTCCTTCCACCCTTTTGCCTTTTATTTACGCCGGTAATGCTAGTAATGCCACAAATGGGAATTTGTGTATGATGGGTTCTTTAATACCCGAAAAGGTTTCGGGTAAGATTGTGCTGTGTGACAGAGGAGTCAACGCTAGAGTCCAAAAAGGTGCGGTTGTCAAAGCTGCAGGAGGAGCCGGGATGGTGTTGGCGAACACGGCGGCTAACGGGGAGGAGCTGGTGGCTGATGCCCACTTGCTTCCGGCGACATTGGTGGGTGAGAAAAATGGGGATGAGATAAAGAATTACTTGTTCTCGGATCCGAACCCAACTGTGACCATTTTGCTTGACGGAACAAAAGTTGGGGTGGAACCATCACCTGTGGTAGCGGCTTTTAGCTCACGCGGGCCTAACTCTATCACTCCCGAGATCCTGAAGCCTGATTTGATTGCACCAGGAGTCAACATCCTAGCGGGTTGGTCTGGAGCTGTGGGACCCACTGGTTTAGCGGTAGATGCAAGACGGGTCGGGTTTAACATCATTTCGGGTACTTCAATGTCTTGTCCACATGTTAGCGGCTTAGCTGCACTTATCAAAGCGGCTCATCCTGAATGGAGCCCAGCCGCGATTCGCTCGGCTTTGATGACTACGGCTTACACGGCTTACAAAAATGGGAAAATTATTGAAGATATCTCAACTGGGAAGGCAGCTACGCCGTTCGATTTCGGAGCTGGACACGTGGACCCCTTATCAGCCCTCAATCCAGGTCTGCTATATGACATCACGACCGACGACTATCTCAACTTCCTGTGTTCCTTGAACTACACCGCGTCGCAGATAAGCACTGTCTCCAGAAAAAACTTCACATGTGATGACGGTAAGAAATACAGTGTCACCGAACTCAACTACCCATCTTTTGCTGTCCCGCTGCAATCAGCCGAGGGAGGGTTCACCGTAGTGAAATACACTCGTACTCTCACCAACGTCGGATCTGTAGGGACGTACAAGGTCACGATTTCTTCACCGTCAGAGTCGGTCAAGATCTCGGTCAACCCAGAATCATTGACCTTCTCGGAAAAGAATGAGAAGCAATCGTACACGGTGACGTTCACGGCGAGCTCGATGGCGCCCAATACGAATATCTTTGGGAGAATCGAGTGGTCTGATGGGACACACGTGGTTGGGAGCCCAGTCGCTTTTGGTTGGACCTAGAAAAATGGAAAATTAACCGTGGGATTTGAAAAATAGGAGAGGACAAAAAGTGGGTTCCCGAAAACAATTGATTAAGTTCAAGAACTTTAATGATATTTTTTTTTAATTCGAATCTCGGATCATGAATGAATTTAAGGATATGGCTATTAGACTTTACTTTAATGATGCTATGAAATTTGATTGTCCCATATTCTGTGAGTTCCATGAAATTTCTTATCTGAAAATATTTTAACACAAATTTTGAAAATTCCAGAAAAAAAATGGTGGGTCGTCGATCATCGTGTTAGTTGAGCAATGGCCTTCAAATATTGTACACTTTTATGATTTGGAGCTAATTATGTTGGCGAAGCAGATAAGAGCAATCAAAATGGCATTCACGAGAAATTATGGAAACATGTGATGGGGGGCTTCTAGTTTTTACTTTTGCTGCTTGTCAATTTATTGAACAAACCCTTTTTATTGGTATTAGATGCAACAATTATTGTTGGAAAATGTGTATTGACAGATTGCCTTTGTACTTTTCTCGTGTTGCTTCGAGCGGATACAATGTATCATCGAGTGAGTCAGAGATAATCTCGTAGAAGTAAGGAAAAAATATTTAAAATAATATAAAATTAAAATTTAAAAACAAAATAAATTAAATTAAATTTAAAATAAATAATAATAATTAATTTATTTGAATTCTCGCCTGATTCATTTCTATTTAAAATTATATTTTTAATTAAATTCTTAACACTCATATCTTTATTAATAATTATATCTATATTTTCAATAACTTATCCTCATAATTGGTATGTTTTTTTATTTTTGTTATACATATATAAACCATACCAGGTGATACTCTCCTATTTTATCTATAATTGAATTCTATTTTCATTTATAATCGTATCTTTTTTAGTTTTATCATATATCCATTTGAATATTTACATTTCATTTTATACTTTTATTATTCTTTAATGACTTAACATTCGATACCATATTATAATACAGATTTTATTATAATTCTATAAACTTTCTCTTTCAACTGCAATATGGTATTGTGCGATTCGTAAAGAATTTTAAATACACTTCTTCATTTCATCAAATCCGTTTAGATTTTATAATTAAACTCAAAATATTAAAAATGTAATTTTTTTTTCGGTCATCTCCTTTTAATTTAATCTTTTTTTTCATCATTTTACATTTCTTATATATTTAATTTTTAACTGATTCAATCTAATTTTTTTAAATTTTTGTGTGATTTTCTATAATTCCAATTTAGGATTAATATCTTTTCTAATTTTATCGATCAAAATTTTATCATTTGTAAAAAGTATATAATATAATATTTAATTTTGAATATTTTTTATTATTTCAACTATTAATATTGTAAAAAATTTCGATCAAATTCAATATCCTAATAAGTTATCACTTAAATCTCGCAGATTCTGTCCCTCCATATATATCTTTGCTGAGTAAGGTGATTGGTGAACCACGAAGGATCTAGCTCCTCCTTGAAAATTCCCTGGATGAGCAAATCTAGGCCATTCTGCGCTGATCTAAAAGAAGGCTTTAGTTTTGACAGGACCACACATTATGCCAAAGCAATCTCATTCATCCTGTTGAGCCAATTTTGAAATCAAATCACAAGTATGACTAGGAATTTGTAAGGCCTATAATTCTTGTGACTAGTTTTTGGGCTCGAATACCCTATAATTCTAATGCCACCACGTCAGTAAAAGATTCAATCTGCTGATTAGATTCTCAGCATGTTCAAGAAAACTCTTTACAATATGGCCTATAAGGCTATAATAAAACAAGGGTGTAAATAAATGAAAATGCTATCTTTATTAAAAGTAATTTGAAACTTGTAATACAGTAATCGAAATTGAAAAATTAAATTTGCCTTTTAAAAAAGAACCTACGACATCTTAAATAGGAAGAAAAGCAAAAGTGAAAAGAAAAACTGCATAAAGAAAATTTGGGTATAATGAAGAGTGATAAAAGCTTGTCTGTCCATCGAGATCCAACCCTAATTGCAAATGATCTTTATCTCATCCTCCCTTTAAATTGATTTGAATTGATCTTTATCATGTCAATTTTCCAGTGGAATTAGGGTTCCTATCATGTTTATCCAACTGGGGTCTAATCCCCATCCCCATAGATAGATCATTGCCGATCAGCTCCCATGATATTTTTTACCTACCAATTAGTTAGGGCATATTCAATCGAATTCCTTGGGGTCAACACCTCCGTAGCCAAACCCTTTTTCCAGATTCTCACCTTCAGTTCTCCATTGTTCCAACATACATTCAGTTGAACAGAAAACAGCAGTTTTAATCACATTATATAAACAAATGTTCAACTGTTGCATAAATGGCTTAATCCATTAGGATTATCAATTCCTCCCTCATTGAACCTACAAAAAAAAGAGAGGGATTTTGTAGAACTTCCAAAATTTTCCATAACTTATACTTCATACCTGAATAAGAGGATCTTGGAGTAATGCTGCAGCCTCCTTCACATTTTACACTCCTTATTTTCCCCAACTTACATAAATTCATGTTTCTTTTTTCCTTTTCATACTTTTTTTTTTTTTTTTAGTCGCTTATTTGGGCCTTGGAGCTAGGTAGCCTACACCATGGTTTCCAACAGGAGTTGGTGTTCTGGTTCTATGGTTAGAGAAACCGAGATGGACCAACAACTTGTGGGTCTAGTGATAGGGCCCCTAAACTTCCTTAATCACTGTCTTGATTTCGAGTTTTGAAAATTTTTTTCCAGATGCTCTGCTAGTCGGTTACCCAAAAGAAAAAAAAAAAGAGAAACCGAGATGGTTCAGCTCTGGATCTCGATCTATCAAGGCCCAATCTGGAAATCTGGGCCGGGGGGAGGGTTTGTGTCTTCATTGGGTTGAGATTTGAGAGGTTAAGGATTCATGACAGTCCTAATTCCTCATCTGTTGCCCCATCTCAGTTTCACCCTAAACTTGTACCAAAATTTCACCTAAGATAATACGACGATCACTAATAACTTTTACAGTCAATACCCATTATTAAACATGCTTTTAGCAATTCCTCTTTTCTATTTGTTTTGTTAATTAAAACAATTATGAAATCATGTTCAGCATCTCAGATATCTCACTGGAATTTGTCGCTAGAAGCTAAAACTCTATTATCTGTTCACGACTTGTTAAATTTATGAACGGATTCTGCAAATTAACTCGGAACACATAATCTTATAAATACGTATGGTATTAGTATAGCACAAATACATATAATTTGTTGCAACTATAGGACAAAAAAATAGTATTAGCATACTTGGTTAATACATATGTAACGCACTTAGCCTAGCTAGCTGAAAAATTAATTAATTATTAAACTTTTGAGGATTAAATTCTGAGTATTTGGGATCGTGTTTTAGAAGATTTGAGTGTGTTCCTCAGCTAGTGTCTAATTCTTATTAATGGACGTGGATGCTCTAACCAGATTTTAATCGTATTTGATTTTCATTTCCGGGGTTATTTCTCCAAATATTAGATTTATTTTTTGATAGACAATCTAGCGGACATTCCCTTAAAAAGCGTCTTGGTGAAAGGTAAAAAATTTAACTTGCCAGCAACATGGATATCAGCCATGCGGGTTAAGATTGGAAGAACTTCAATTATGAATTACTTTCAACATGACTGATAAGAGATGCACATGCTGGGCAGTGGGATCATGAGGCCCCAATAATTCAATGTGGAAGACAAGAGCCACATGAACGCCAACCCTTGCGACAGATTGATGTAGCACAGAAACGAGGACATAAAATTTCACAATCTTGATCATGTTGACATCTTCCCTTAATTGGGAGCGGCCCCATGCAATAGCGAATAGCGTAGTATTTTTCTACGCACGCTCTTTTGCACGTTTCTTCATTAAAAGTTAGTTTAATTTTAGAGAGAGGGCATTAACAAGATATAATGAGTTTCACTGTTGTCTTCATTTAAAATATTTGACATGTATTATCATGAAATTCTGAAAATGTATTATTTTATGCATTAATTCAATA
Organism: Dillenia turbinata; assembly: GCA_037126225.1. Lineage (NCBI taxonomy): Eukaryota > Viridiplantae > Streptophyta > Magnoliopsida > Dilleniales > Dilleniaceae > Dillenia > Dillenia turbinata. The sequence continues at coordinate 7,495,292 of JBAMMX010000018.1, read as the reverse complement.
TGTCTCTTAGGGATAGCTTAAGTGGTAGAATTTTCTTACTTTCATTCTCCTCTCTACAGTTCGATTCCGTTTGGTTGCATCTCCTTATATAAAAAAAATAAAAAAGAAAGGAGAAGCAGATATCTTTTGAACCACCCTCTCTCTCTCTCTCTCTCTCTCTCTCTCTCTCTCTCTCTCTCTCTCTGATATAATGAGTTTCAAAAAGAAGAAATTCATGATCCTTATTCCTATTTGACCCAAAATTTATGGGATAAAATTACATTTTTCTCCAAAATCTAATTAGATGTCACTTATAAGATATAAAATAAAAAATTACAAAAAAAAAAAGTTCTCAAGAAAAAAAGGCATTGAATAATGAAAAACTATTTCCATTATTTTATTATATATATAAAGTTCAAGAGGAGGAAAGTACACAGATTCCGTGCCTTTTTCTTCAACACAAATGAGAGGCTGAATAACTCAATGCCATATGCTACAATCAACACAATCACACACACCCGCACCCACATCACACCTTATAGATTTATAATTATGACAATGAGCATAACAATCACTGGTTCTTCGACAGCTTATCTCATTTGGTGACACCACTTGAGAACCAATGCCATATGCTACTTCCCTCGATGCTTCAGCTATGCCCGTTCTGTTATCCATTGAAAGTTTGTTTAATGGGAGAGAGAGACTTACATGAGATAAAAACCAAAAGGAGGACCAAAAAGAAAATTTCAACGTGGCTTTCTCCTATTAATTCAAAAATAGTGGAAGTTATTTTCTGTACTGTAATGTGTAGTTTACCTGCAATGTTTTGCCCAATGAAACAAAGCAAAAGAACTGCACACAGGATGTTGGTGATGGACGCCATTGCCTTAAAAAAATACAAATGTGTTGTTGTTGCCTTTGTTTGCTCTTTTCTTTTCTTTCTGTTTTGCTTTTGCTCTCTCTTGCAAACAATTGTACTATTTATAAAGATTTTTTCATGATTACATTAAATGAAAAGAGTATGAAATTAAAGTCTACAGTTTTCCTTTTTTCTCTGATTTAGGTCAGCTGGATTAAGGAAGCTTTTATGGAAGAAATATCTTTCTTCTAATAGCAGTTATACATATTATATAGTATATTTATAAATATAATATATATTTATATATTTATATAGATATTTAACTTTTTATTATAAAAATCTTAAACAGAGATCAAGCATGAAACTGATATTTTTAAAGCATTAACTTAATTTGTATGGTTTAAAATGCAAGATGACACCAAAAATAGATGAAGTCGTATACCCATGATAGACAGCTAGCCGATTATTTTTGTTGTTGATTTTGTTAATCCAACGGGTTAATAATTGTGAGATTAGATTTTTGTATTATATTCATATTTTTCAATAAATGAAAATGCACTATCGCGCCAACTTTGGGGGAGAAAAAAAAAAAAAACACATTACCAATGTATTTTTGAGATTCTTATTACAATTTTAGTGAGGAAAATGATAAATACCTTTGAACAATTATTATTTATTTCGATTCAAAATTTACTAGTTTTGTTACACCTATTTTTTCACAAAATATGTTTCACCAACTAAATATAGGAAAAATCTTAAAAAAAAAAAAAACACTGAGCCAAAAGAATAAAATTCTTTTTATATTTTCTACTTGAAATAAAATGATAAATTTTAATGGGAGAAAAGAATTATTCAAAAATTTTCACTCAAAATATATTATATAATTCTTCTAACTTTATTAAAATGGAAGCATATTATTCTGGTGAATTTCTATAATCATAACATCATGACAATGAATTTTGTCCCTTGAACCATCCAACTACAAACCTTCGGTTTTTACAAGAGTAAGGAAATGTTCAGTGGGATGGGGAAGGGGAGAAAATTTACCACTGGATTATAAAGAAAAACTATATATAGCTGGGTAAAGAAATTTTGTTGCCCCAACCCTTCCTTTTTATTTTTTTGTTCAATTAAAAAAGGATATAACTATTTAAAAAATCTGAAACCCTTTACCCATTTTTTGATTTAGTTGTAAATTTTTCATTTTTCCTATGAAGTCCTAAAATTTTAGATTTATTACAATTCTAATCATACAATAGAAATTACAAAATATTAGTACACTTTGTTGTCAAAAAAACCCAACAACTATATGAATTAACACCCAATTATCCCAAAAAATTAACGAAGTGCCTTAATTTAAGCACTATGTATCGATATTATCTTACAATTCAATATAAAGATATCAATATTGGAGATACGTCCATTCTAGTTAAGATGTCATGTGCTTTATTTAATAGCAAAAATTTGCTGTTTGTTAGTAATTTCATTATAGGATTGCAATTATAATCAAAATTAAACTCGCAGCACTCGAGAGGAAACTAAAAGGTCATAAGGTTTAAAACTTAGAAAATTATGAAAGGTTCTTTAATAAGTAAAAATGATAAACTCTGACGCTCATACCCAAAAGAGCAATAATAAAAGAAAGAGAAAAAGACTGAGTAGAGTAGTAAAATAACTTTGTATAGCCTCTATTTGATAAATGTAGAGTTAAGTGTGTTGTATACCTTTCATAGGTTGTCTCCGTTTAGCATATATAGTATGTGTATTCATGGTAAGTCTCTGTTGAAGGGTGTAAAAACTCTAATTTTTAGAGATCGTTAGGTATCTTTTGAAATTATTGGGATTGTAATAAAAAACTTTTAAGAGATATAAAATTCTATGATTAAAGAAAATTTAAGTTGCTACAAAGGCTCCCTACCTTATCGGGAGAGACTACATAAATTTTTTTCTCTATTGGGAAAGATTATCCCTGAGATTAGGAAATGTTCAAATCTTGAGTAATCATGATTTAGATTTATCAAGCAGGAGCATTATTTACCAGAAGGTTAGTAATAGTCGAGAGAATGTTTAGAGGGTTAAACCAAGGTGGTTGAGACACTGAAGCAAGAGTGTTCGATCGAGGACATCTATGTTTTGAGTGTTTATCAAAAGATCCCCATGATAGTCTATGGTCTTTATCTTTATGGCCTATGGTCATTATCTTTATGGCCCTGCTTACGTGGTAGTTTCTGGTCTTTATGGTAATGAACTGTTTGACAATATATCATCAGTTGGCTACTCTTGTATATAAGCCCAAAAGGAAAACTTTATCATGTAACTCTATTATCACTTTTGCTTAGAAACCTTTTTTGTAGTGACAGCCTCCGCTATGAGGCCTTTGATATTGATATAACACTTTGTTGATTTATGCATTGAATTTCATGCTCTTATGGACTGAGTTGTTACTTATTCACTTTTCAGAATTATGATTTAAAAAAAAAAAAAAACTTTAATTTTTAATATTAGTTCAAGATTTTTTTTTTTTTGGGGGCTAAATAACAAGTATTGTAGATAAAACTTAAATCTCTTGTATGTTCTCTCCTTCCCCGCAGGTTCCTCTCCCCTCTCTCTCTCCTCTCTCCTCTCCCTTCTTTGTCCAGTCTCTCGGATCTCTCCTCTCTTGTCTCTTTTCCCAAAAAAAAATCCAATATTATTTTCTATTGAAAGTGGAGAAGAAAAGGGGCAAATGAGTTTCTGGAAAAAAAAAAAAAGAGGATGCCGATGTCTAAAAAATTAAAAATAGTACATTTTCAAAATTAATAATCTTACTTTTTAACATTTTTAATTCTGATAATTAATTATATATCTTCAAACATAAAATATTTAAAGTTTAAATAATATTTTCTTTCCGTTCGAATTATTAATTTTGTCGATACTATCCACCCAAAAAATAGGATTATGTTAAGCCCCACCAAAAACGAAAATGCCTATTCACAACTTTCACGAAAAATTTCATTGAGTCATGCATCGATTGTTACTGTCTTTTCTTTTTTCTAAAAAGAATACTTGATTTCGAGCTTTTTTTATGTAAAATAATAATAATAATAATAAATAAGGTTTCACGAAAAATACATTTATACGAAAATACTTTTCTTTTGCCCAAGTGGAACTACATGTCTGTCAGTGCAAGCAACATTGAAAAATGTGTTTTTATGTACGAGTTGTTTACTTGAGGATCAAATGGCCACGAAAAGCACAAGTTAAATTTTTTTTTTTGGGGGCGGGGGGTGGGGGAGGGACAATCGAAGGGGAGATTTATTTTATGGAAGTGAATAGATATTTTTTTTTTATTTAATGGGAATGAAAGAAAAAAAAAATAGTATTTTTTATTTGATTGAAATAAAAAATAAAAAAATATATCATTTTATTTTTTAATTTGATTATTATATTTTAATAAAATAATATTTTTAATATTTTTCATTATCTAATTTTTTTTTATTTTTTTAATTTAAAATACTTTTCTAAAAATAGCTATTTAATATGTTTTTTTTTATTTTTACAAATTATTTTTCTAATTTAAATTTTTTTTCTAAAAATATATTTTTTTTTATAAAAAATAGATACTTAATATATTTTTCTTATTTTTTTACAAATTATTTTTGTTATTATTTTACATTAAATAAAATTGGAATAGTAATACAAAAAAAGTAAAACCTTTATCATTAATGAAAAATAATTTTTTTCAATAAAATTGATTAACAAAATTAAATTTTATTATTTTATATTAAATAAAATTAAAATAGGAAAAAAATTAATGAAGAATTTCATAAATATTAAAAAAGAATAAAGACAAATTTGTCCAAAAATTTTATTTTCTTCTCCATTCATTCATTTTGAGATGAAAATAATTTCTTAAGGGAGAATTGAGATAATATCTCACTTTTACTTTCTCTCCATATTTTATTCCTTACCAAACGAATGAAAAATATCATTTTACTCCACTTTTACTTTCCCTCCTATTTTTTCTTTCACTTTTCACTCCATCCAAACTTATCCTTAATCTAAGTAGAAGATGTGTTTTTACATTCGAGTTTTTATATACGAGTTGTGGCTGAGTAGGAGATGGTAATTTATTAATATGAAAAATATGTCTGGCCTTTAAAAAGTATCTTAACATGTAATATATAATTATCAAAATTTTCTCTACCTTAATATTTAATTTTTAAAATAAAATTTAAATTTTCATCTAATATGATATCAAAATCATTAAAATCCCAATCTTTTTTTATTTTGTTGAATTCAATTGAAATTAATTAAAATCTATTCTATAGAGTTATGTCCGAAATAATCATCTATGAGGGGAGAATATTAAATTATATATCGATTAACTCAATTTTTCGAATTTGATATATAAACAATATAAATTTCAATTGTATTAGTTAATTGAATATATTTTTACCTCTTAAATTCTATTATAAAATCTTTGTTAGTTCCAAAAACAATCAAGAATGGGGGTTGGATTGGTTGTCTAAATTTTGACTTTTTAAAAATTTATCTAACCCCACTTAGATTTGATAAAACCTATAGTCAATCTATAGTATATATATAGCAAAAATTAAAAGAGAAAGTAACGAGACAAATCTGATTTATAGTGGTTCAGTTTTGTGCCTACATCCACTCTTCCAGCCAAGCAAGCCAGGATCTAGTAACGTACTAGTTTCCACTATGATCTCAAACAACAATGTACAACCATTTGTTGACTTCTGATTTTCATACCATGAAAATTATTTCGTCCAACAATGGAAGACTCAACACATACACTAACTCACTTACAAAACACACTCTTACAACTCAAACCAATGCTAAAACAAATAAGTATAGGTGCAGAAAATCAAAATACAGTAACAAAATTTCTTTTGTTCAGAATGTTGAATTTTTTTTTTATCACACTTTTTCTTCTAAAAATTGCTGTTGTATATTCCAATCTCTTGTCAACTTCGAAACTCCTTTGATGCTGTAAAATCTGCTATTTCAAAATTCAAATCCCTGCAGTAAAAAAATCTCAAAGTTACTAGCAACAACCTAAATAACTTCTCTGATTACTTCCTAAAAAATAGGCTGCAAATTCTCCTTGAATGGTGATCTTTACTAGCAGTAAAAATTTGTTTCTGAAGTTTAAACATCCCTCCATTATCCTCTCAAACTGATTTGTTTATATCAAGATAGTAGCCCTTTCAAAAAATTCAAAAATCACTTCAAGAATTCAGCTCTAGATCAGAAATTTTTAGAACTTGCTAATTTCGTCCATTTATTTCTCCACCAAAATTTCGAGATACTTATGTCATGAATCTTTATATCTGTTATCCAACTATAATATTATAATGCTGAATAAATAAATTCATAAGTTCTTGACCAATGGTGAAGTTATCGAGATTCAAATACCCCTTGAGACCAAACTTCTGAAAACCAATTCTGCTGTAAAAAATGGGTGACCAACCAAGTAGTAGCAGATTTTTCTCCAACATACCAGTAAGATACTTGTACTGTAAATCCATGAAATTGAAGTTCCACATACCCTCTTTAAAACATAAGTTTCAGTTTTAAAAGTACTTAAGCACATAAGAAGATATTTATATCCAAACATGCCTAAATGATCATACTTTCAACACTTAGAAAAATTTCAAAGTGTTAGAATTCCAAATATCCTTTTGTTATGAGATCTTTTATACATATCAAGACTCAAATGTAGGTTAAGTATAGTACCCAACCTACACTTACTTTGCTTTAGATCTTCACAAAATATAAAAAAAAAAATTGCTTCTATGGTCCAAATAAGCCTTGCTTTCATGACTGGTTCCATGACTGATTTTATGACTTTTCTTTAATAAAACTCATCTATTAAATTTGACATCTGTACGCTAAATAAAATTGTTAGAATACCATGAAAGATTTTGTTATCATTAAAACTATGGAGATAATAATTTTCAACATTCTCTCCCTTTTTGATGACAACAAAATCTTTAAAAAAAAAATTAATGCCCAAAAAAATGTTCCATAGTACACATTCAAATATCATGTATCTCAAATATCATGTATAAATATAAATGTTCACGTCACATAAGCACAATTTCAAATGACACAAGCAAATACATATTCAATACTCATTCATAAAGTTTCATATGTAAAGTTCACCCTCAATATGTGCATTTTAAATTTTCTCTCCCTTAATGTATGCATTTTTTTTATATTATTCTCCCACTTTTTGTTTCATAAAAAAGAAAATATAGCAAATATCACACAAAAAAATTAGAGAATAAGCATATAAGTCTTAATTTTTTTATTTTAGCATAAGGTTTGAGGACAACAATTTCCAATTAAGATATATTTTGACTTAATTATTGACAAAATGACTTAATTTTTCCTTTTAAACATCCAACTCACAATCTAATTTTCTAAATAATTTAAACGCATCATTTTATTATTATTTTTTGAAAAATAAAATTTAGAAAAATCATATGTTTTTTGGAACCCAAACAAATTTGGGTCCTTTTGAAAACAAGTTTACATTTGAATTAAATTTGTCTTGATATGAACTAAACTTGTTCAAGAAACAACTCTTAGCTAAGTGACCTAATTTATGACATATATAACATGAAATATTATTTTTCTTTCTTACATAACTAAATCTATAAGACAAATAATTCTGCATATTACTAAATTTATTATATCTAGATCCAGAATTAAATTTTTTATAAAAATATAGTTTTTCACCAAACCTTCTATGGGTGTTTCCATGAGTGCTTCTATGGGTACTTTTGTATGCTTTTGTGTGAATCTTCGTGATATTTTTAGGTTTGTGATAACTTTCGTGTCTATTTTGTACAGATTAAGTATGTTTTCTACATGTTTTGTGTGGTTTGTTGGACAATTTTTGGAACATGAATCTTATTTTTCTCTGCAATCTTTTGTAACACTGTGAATATTTACTGCAAGCTAAAAAGTGTTTATTTTTGTGTTTCGCGTTTTGACAAAGACATTTGTGTTAAAACTTGGAAAGCATGTCATGATCATGAACATAACCTAAACCTGTTTTGGAAAAATTCATTCTTTGTATGGAAAGTAACTTAGTAAATTTCTCATCACTCTCATGAAACTTTTGGAATGTATTATTTATTAATTTTGATAATTTAGAAATTCTATTTTTCAGAATATGTATTTCATTTTTCAGGTATTATTTTTTGTTTTTAATACTTCATTTTCAGCTCTAATGGTATCAAGTTCAGAGTTTAACAAATACTTAGTTTGCCTAAACATCTCCTTTTCATTTTCTAGTGTGACAACCTTATTTTTCAGTTTTGAAATTATATTCAATATGTTGTCAAATTCAGCAATATTTTCTAAATGATAATCAAATGAGTTTTCAGAAATTATCTCATTATTTGCCATGAGACAAAAGTTTACTTTTTCTGCACTTTCTGAACTTTCTGATTGTGAATTGGACTCGTCTAAATCATTCCAAGTTGTCATCTTAACCTTTTCCTTCTTTTAAAATTTCTAGAATTTTTAGTAGAATAGGACACTCTGTTTTATGTGACCCGAATTCTTACACTCGTAGCAAATTATTTCCTCCTTCCGCTTTTTTTCTTTCCTGTTTTTCCTGCACTAAGTTTAAAATTTCATGAGTTCTTAGAATTTTTAAATTTAAAAAATTCCTTACTCTTATTTTTAAGAACACGGTTGAATCTTCTTGCTAGCATTTACAACTCTTGATCATTGTCTTCTTCATCCTCGAAACTTTCATCTTCATTTGTTGCGAAGGCAATTATTTTTCTCTTGTTTTCAGATTCAACAGTATGAAATATCTCAACTTTATAAGACATCAACGTCCCTCTTAATTCATTAAGGGATAGCTTATTCAAGTCTTGGGCTTTCTCAATAGCAGTCTTCTTAGCATCCCAAATTCTCAGCAATACTCGAATAACCTTCCTCACTTGATCTGAATCAAATCTTTTTTCCAAGTGAATTAAGATTATTAGTAATTATTGAAAATCTATTAAACATGTCTTTTACATTCTCTCCTTGCTAGAAAACTGAAAAGCTCATATTCTTGCATCAACAAATTAATTCTTGTTTCCTCCACGTTGCTAGTTCATTGATGCGTAATGCAAAGTTTATTCCAAATTTCTTTATCTATACAACATGAAGAAAAAAGATTAAATTCGGTGGGAGAAATAGCACAAATAAGCAAATGTTTGACCCTAAAATTTATAAAAAATCATTTTCTTATCATCATCACTTATTATTGAGCCTTTTACGTCTAGATCTCCAAAGTGAAAACCTCCCAAACCTCATATGTCTGACTTTAATAAATGTCTCCATCCTACATTTCAATGGGAAAATTTTCTCCATCAAAATATGGGAGTTCTATTTATAGATTGACCTAATGTATAAGAAGAAACCATGGATCTTGCTCTAGAGATCTCCTCTAGTAGAGTGAGGACCACGTGCCCGATACCAATTGTTAGTCTCAAAGACAACCAAGCATGAGAGGTTGAATTGATTGTCAAAATTTTGACTTTTCAAAAATTTATCTACCTTCACTTAAATCTAATAGAACCCATAGTCAATCTATAGCATATATAGCAAAAATTAAAAGAGCAAGTAAGGAGACAAATCTAGTTTATAATGGTTTGGCTTTGTACCTACATCCACTCTTCCAGCCAAGTAAGCCGGGATCTAGCAACGTGCTAGTTTTCACTAAGATCTCAAACAACAATGTACAATCACTTATCGATTTGATTTTCATATCATGAATATTATTTTGTCCAACAATGAAAAACTCAACACATATACTAACTCACTCACAAAATACACTCATACAACTCAAACCAATACTAAAAAACAAATAAGTATAGGTGTAGGAAATCAAAATGCAACAAAGAGAAATTTTTTGTTCAATGTTGAATTTTTTTTATCACACTTTTTCTTCTAAAAAATTGCTGTTGTATATTCCAATCTCTTGTCAACGTTGAAGCTCCTTTTGATGTTGTAAAATCTGCTATTTTAAAATTCAAATCCCTGCAGAAAAAAAATCCCGCAAATTACTAGCAACAACTTAAATAACTCTATGATTACCGAAAAATAGGTCGAAATTCTCTTTGAATGGTGATCTTTACCAGTAGTAAAAATTTGTTTCTGAAGTTTAAACATCCCTTCATTATCCCTCTCAAATTGATTTATTTATATCAAGATAGTAGCCCTTTCAAAAAATTTAAAAATCACTTTAAGAATTCAACTCCAGATCAGAAATTTTCAGAACAACTTGCTAATTTCATTCGTTTATTTCTCCACCAAAATCTCGAGATCCTTATGCCTTGAATCCTTATATCTATTGTCTAACTATAGTATTACAATGCTGAACAAATAAATTCATAAGTTCTTGATCAGTGGTGAAATTATCGAGATCCAAATACCCTTGAGAACAAACTTCTGAAAACCAATTCTACTATAAAAAATGGATGACCAATTAACTTGTAGCAGATTTTTCTCCAATATACTAACAAAGATACTTGTATTGTAAATCCATGAAATTGAAATTCCACACACTCTCTTTGAAATATAAGTTTCGATTTTAAAAGGACTTAAGCATATAAGAAGATATAACTGTCCAAATATACCCAAATGATCATGTTTCAACACTTAGAAAAATTTCAAAGTGTTGGAATTTTTAAATATCCTCTTGTTGTGAGATCTTTTATACATATCAAGACTCAAATATAGGTTAAGTGTAGTACCCAAGCTACACTTACTTTACTAGTTGGCTCTTCACAAAATATAAAAAAAAAAAAAAAAAATTGTTTCTATGGTCCAAATAAGCCTTGCTTCCACAACTAATTTTATGACTTTTCTTTAAAAAAAAATCTATCTATTAAATTTGATATCTGTATACTAAATAAAATTATTAAAAATGTGATGATGGATTTTATTATCATCAAAACTAAAGAAACAATAATTTATAACAATCTTTTCACGATAAAAAGAGCAGACATTTTTCTTATCTTGTCATATAAAAGCAAGTGAAATGGAATAACGCTATGGGTGCCTTAATCCTTATCCCTTCCTTTGCAAATCGGCAAAGAACAAAAAGCAAAGGCAAAATGCCATTCGAATGAAAAAGAAAGAGACACCTTTAGTAGTTACATTTTGGTGTCTGATTCACGAATTGTCCATCACACAAACACACAGACACACGGACACACACATACAAAAATCAAAATCCGCAAAAAAAATATCCACGTAAAAATCACATGCTTCCCTATGTTTCAAGACCCACCTTCCCAAATCACAAAATAAAAAAAGAATACATATATATATATATATATATATAAATTTTTGTATAACAAACAAATATGGAAATATGTTTCCAAAATCAATCCTTCTTAGAGCTCAGTAGCCTCTTTACCGTGTCCATTCTTAGAAGAGCAAAAGCTGCGAAAAGTTTCAAACCACAATTTGGAGGTGCACTATTGTGCTTCACAGAATTGAGGTCAGGGTGATGTGTAGTGGAGTGGAGGTGGAGGTCAATTTCCAATTAGCCAAATTTGCCCCCACCAGAGTCAATAATTTTGAAAGTGAGATGAGAGAAAGACAACTATGAATTATTCGCATGCATGTTGGCCGACCTTGTCATAAAAATGTTTTTTTTTTTTTTCCTTTTTCCTCCTTTTTATGTATTAAATAATGTCATTCCCAATAATAAAATAGGATATAATTTTTTTTTTTTTGATGCAATGATTTTAAAGATTTTAGTTATTTAATTATAAATGCATGAATAATTATGTCTATGCAATTGCGATATTTTGACTTTCTTTTATTTAAACAACGTTATATTCTCGTATTTTCCAATAATTACACTTGCAACATTACTATAAAATCCTTCTTTGCGTCGCCTGCACTTTACCTCTTCCAACTACTCTCTCTCTCTCTCTCTCTCGGTTCTTTTTATAACAGTAACTTTAATTGATTCGTCACCATTTGTCTCCCCTCTCTCCTTCCTTTCAAAATTTCCTTTATTCCCTCTCTCTCTCCCCCCTCTCTCAAATCTTATTCTACTGTACTCTTTCTCTTAGAGATCCAAAAAAATGGGAAAAAGCAGTAGAGATTTCAAATGGGTCACAGTAGATGAAGAAGAAGCACTTTCTCTTTTGCGATCTTCCAGACTGCATGTTAAATCAAGACGACAACACAAATGCAGAAAAGGAAGACCAACAACAACAAAAGGCAAAAGAAACAGGAGATTTCGAATTCGGTTCATGGATCGGGTCCCATTTCGCAGAATCCGAGCATGTGTGCAGCCGATGAAGTCTTCTTCCAAGGCCAAATCCTCCCTCTCCGCCTCCGTCAGCTCCGACAGTGGCTTAACCCGGTACAGGGTCGGACACATTACCCGGACCCTATCGAGATCCGAATCAATGGATCTTGGATCCACAGGTGGCTTCACCAGTAGCAGGAGTAGTAGTAGTAGAAGTTACTATTCACTTGGCAGTGGTTCTAGTTCAACAAATGTCTCAACCCTCAAGCCCAAATTGAGGGACCCGTTTCGTTCGACCCACCCGAGCCCGAAACCCAACATTCGAATTCCGAAATCCCGCTTAGGAAGAGATTTGGGTACCAAAATTCTAAGTCAGAAATCCACATTTTGGGAATTTCTCAAAGTGGGTTTGGTTCGTGCACCTGAAATTGAAATGCAAAATTTGAATACTCGAGTCAATAGCAACAACAATTTTGGTAGTCGCAATAGTACCGGTAGGAGAAGTCAAAGTCCTGTTAATGTTACTAGTGACACCAAAATTGGGAAAAAGAGCATACCTGATTTGATTAGCAGGGAAAAGGAAAAAGACCCAAAATTTTTGGGCAAGAGAAGTGGGCTTTTAAGTGGGTGCAATTGCTCAATTGGTGCAGTTGGTACAATTTCTTCAAAAATTGTGATCAATAAAAGCGGAAGAAGTTACAAGAAGAAGAGTTTGGAGAGAGATGAAGAAGCAAAGCATATTTTGAAGGAAGAAAATGTGAAAAGACAAGAATTCCAACATGGGAGGCAGTCAATATCGAGACATAGAACCTTTGAATGGCTAAAAGAGCTTTCACTTGCAGGCGAACCCGAGGAAGTTTAGGCTTTTTTTTCAAGATTAGATTAGAAAAATTGTTCTTTTGGATCGCATGCCTGCCCTTTTTATTTTTTAATTAAGAGTTATAGACAATTTCATTTGAAATCTAAGGATTCATATTTAGTCTAACATGTTTCTATATTATTTTTTCCTTTTCTGATTTAAAGGATGAAGAGTGTAGCAGGTTCCTTGGATATTATTCAATCAGATATTCTCACTCTTAATGAGTCTTACAATACTCGAGTTGGATTAATCGGATGAAAACCGGATAACGATTGATGGTAAGTAATCCATTTAAAAGAAGGAAAAAAAAAAAAAAGATATTCTCACTCTCATAAAAATGTATGATTCAAAAAAATCTTCTAATGTTGCTTTCTCTTTCTATGTATGCCTTCATGCTTTCCTTTAATTTGAACTGGGGCATTAATTATGATTTTCAAGGTGGAAGTAGGGGCACTGTTATTGATAAAGGTTTCTTTTGGGTGGTTTGTATTACAAAAAGGGCTAATGGGGATGAGGTTGTCTACATATAGTACGTACTTTTATACTTTTAGCATATGTACAACTCTTAAAAAAGAGTAATACTACATAGAACAATAATTAATATCTGGGAACAAATCTAACTTGCAAGACAATATTAAGTAAAAATAAATAAAATTAAGTAATTTAAATTAATTAAAATACATTTCAAATTAAGTAAAAAAAATAAAAATATTTTGACGTACATAATTACTTAGAATTTTTTTCATAAATTACTTTAAAAAGATTTTATGGATGATGCATTTTGAGGTGTTTGGTAATTAAAAAAAAAAAAATTATTTAGATTAAAAATCATGACTCAAAATGCTTCTATTTTAAACAAACGACTAGGAGAAAAGAGAGGAGAAAAAAATCTACTCTATATATACGATGATCCCTGATTTTATTGGACATGTGATAAGTGGATGCTGCATCATGTTAACGTGTGACGGAGGTGGCGGGGAGGTGAAGAGTGATCGCTGTCATGATTAAAGTGTGAATGTCTCCGCTGCTTTTATTGTGGGGGTCGTGTGACTGCCTCAAATGCCCGAGTAGAGAGGGAATCTAACCATCATTTGAGTTGAGAGAATCGTGTTAACGTTTTATACACACTGTCGCGTACAAAATTTAATAATCAAATCTCATATTTAAAATTTAAAATAAAAAAATTAATTTAAAAAAAGTCATCTTAAATTAAACTTAATAATATTAAAATCAAATTAATTAAAATATAATTTTAAATATTAAATAGTTTTTTCTATTAAAAAAAGAAAAAAAAAAAAAGTTAGGAAGAAAACCTAAATAGAAAGGGCCCCGGGCGGTCAGGCCTCACTTTTGGGACCCCCAATTATAACATGGGGGGCGATATTGATGATATGGGCCCAACCCTGACTTTGGTTGGCCTCCAATAGGACCTGTCCCATTTTAAGTACAGTTGCTGGAAATCTTGGGAAAACCTACCTCAGCAAGGTAAGGTACTTGATCTCAGGCACAATGGCTGAGAAGGGTATCAGCAGGGTAAGGTACTGCCTCAGCTATTGTCCCTTCACACTGCTTTAATTAATAAAATTATGTTCTCCTCAATTCCAGCGGATTCGGGTGATTTGCCAATTAAGATGACCAGGCCGAATGATGAGAAGAACTAACCGATCGATTTTTGGAAAGTTCTTGCTCATCAAGATACTCGTTCCAAAAATCAATAGGCTGGCTTTTCTCATCCTTCAATCGGCCGATTTTAGTCATAAAATTACTCGGATCAATTTTTTATTTTACATCATATAATATAAATAGACACATTAATATTAGAATTGAAAGAATTTATCCATAAAAGAAAAGCCGATCAAAGTATAAACCTTGAAAAAATTTTAAAACTTGTTAAATTAAATTGAGTTTAAATACCATTTATACACAATATTAAGAAGGTTTGGACTTCACTTGTCCAAATAGCAACGAGATCAAATTGTTGGAAAAATAACTGATATAATAAATATATCAAATATCGTATTAATTATCAGAATTATAAATTTAATAATCTGTAATTGAAAATTTAAATTGGATCGAAAATATACTTGATTCTATAGTCTGAAACTGAATAGAATAAAATATTGATTCGACTTTCGTCTTGACAAAATCTAGACTCGCTCTTCCAAATCAAAAGTATTCTCACAGAATCTCTCTATATGATGGGGGTATTAGAGAAAAGAATGATATTTTGACCCGAAAATCATAACTCTATTTATAGTTATAATGATAACTTTACTTCCAAATTCATAATAGAATTTGTCTATTTAGTTTATTCTAATTACCTTACTGAATTCATATGAATTTAAGTAACTTTCCAACTATCTTAAGTTATTTTCGACATTCTCTATTTAACCCATCATAAATAACAAATGTCAATTGACATCTACACATTTATTTATTTTCATATCCTTTAAAATATTTAAATCCAAATTATCAAATTTTTTAAATTTACCAGATCACTTTTATATGAGCTTAATTTATAGGTTTAATAATATGCAATACATAATTATTTGAACATATAAACTCAATATTGGATTAATGATCCAACAGTCTTCCACTTAGACTATATGTGAAATCTTATAATTATATAATTGCGAAACAACCGAATGAGTTTAACTTTTCTATCAATATTGAAATGTATTTGCAACCGATTCGATACATCAATCATACCAACTTAGAATTAAGACGGCTTCTGTTACATTTTTTTCATAATTCAAACCCCAATGGTCATGTAAATTGATATAACCGAATGATATGGATCATGATATGGGTGTGTAGCATGGAAATATCATGCAATGTGATCTTTAACATAACTATTTTCAATTGTTCCTCTTTAGTGAGATCGTATCAATTCAGAGTGTGAATAAAAAAAAACTGAATCTTTATTTCTACAGAACTTAACTGTAATAACTGAATGTTTACATCAATAGAGTATTAATAATTACAAAACTCCTACTAAAACTGTACTTTCTTAAATGACATTACGCCTATACAAGCAACGTGCCCAAATAATACTTTGGGTGGTAAACCCTTTGTAAGTGGATTCGATCATAGAGTCTGTTGTTATGTGTTCTATAGATATTTGACCACTCTGTACTCTTTCTTTAACAACCAAGAACTTGATGTCTATGTGCTTGGACTTTGTCGAACTCCTGTTATTATTGGAATAGAGAGGACTGCCGATTTATTGTCACAAAATAATTTGAATGGCTTATGAATATTATCCACTATCCATAACCCCATGACAAAATTTCATAGTCATATTTCATGATTAGATGCCTCATAACATGTTATGAACTCTACGGCCATTGTGGAAGATGCTATAAGAGACTGCTGAGCACTCTTCCAAGAAATGGTTCCTCCCGCTAGCATGTTGTAGACTTCATGCTATCTTGACATCCCGCAAAATCGGAGTCAGTATATCCAGTGATCTCAAGTCGTTCCAACCTCCAATACATGAGCATATATTCATTCGTTCATTATAGATACCGCAAGACCCATTTGATGGCTTTCTAATGGCCATTCCTGCATTGCTTAAATATCATCCAACATTCTTATAATGTACGCAACATCATATGACATACCTACTGGAACTCTACATCAAACTTCCTCTTTCCGACGGATGCGGAATCTTTTGTATTTCTCGTTCCACAATATCATTTTAGGGGCACTATTTGAGACTAAATTTGTCTTCTTTAGCCATAGGGATATAACCTGATTTACAGTCTTGCATGTCATATTTTTTAAGACCTTTTCAATATATCTTTTTTGGGACAATTGTAGAATACCCTAAGAACGATCTCAGTATATCTGAATGTCCAATACGAAAGAACTTTCCCCAAGATCTTTCATCTCAAATTTTTTAATGAGAAAAATCTTAATTTCCATGCAAGCAGATTTTTATCATTATCGCAAATAATATATCACCGGGAATATGCAAAATACACGTAAAAAATAACTTATTCCGCAGAACCCACGGTATATACATTCATCAACCCAAATTCAACTCAAAATCAAATGAGATTAGTCACTTGATAAAATTTAAAATACCATTGTCCGAGATGCTTCCTCCAGTCCATAGAATTGGATTCTTGGTGTTTGCAAGCCATATTGTTTGGATCTCTAACACACACAAGTTTTTTCCGTTGCTAACATATAGATCGTTTCATCAATGTCACCATTTAGAAAAGTTGTCTTTACACTTCTATCCGATATAACTCAAGATCAAATGTCCCTTACTTCCAGTGTCATTATAATCCCAAAAGAGAGTTTTTCGAATAAACTAGAGATAATGTTTTTATAATCAATGTTTCAACTACGTAATGCAAACCTTTTGTAACAAGATGAGTTTTATATCTCTCCACATTGCCCTTCGGATCCCTTTCGCCTTTCAAATATCCATTTGCAATCAATGAATTTTACACTCTTCAGTAACGACAAGATCTCAAACCTGTCATTGTCCTTCATGGACTTATTATCTCATTCACTTGATTTGATCCACTTTTGAGAGTTACAACATTCCATGACTAGCAGAACTTGATTGGATCATCTTTCATCCTTCCAAATGTTAACCTCATATTCTTCTGAAAATATACATAATCCTCTAAAATTCCACTTTCTTGCTCTGATGGATTTAAAATGACAGCATAGGTTCTTGTGGTGATGAAGTTTGTTCTTCCTGATTGGAGGGTTAACTCAACATTATCTGATTCGATGTGTTTTGAACAAAGTGAGAGATAAAACACGATCAAGTCATCGCCTTCCAGAATATCAATATATTCTTTTGAAAGACAATATCTTTAACCATATCTCCCCTCCTGAAACTCAATATTTCTTAAAATTGTACGTTTCCGACTCCAAAAGACCTTGTTGTGGAATTATAAAATTTGTACCCCTTAGACTTTTTGAGTATCCTGCAAAATGCCCTGTGTCGTCTTAAGCATCCAGGCACAACCTGTTGGACAACTAAACATCCAGATGTTTGAGACTAAGAACGTCAGTGCAATCCAAAAGTTAGCAAGGGTTTTGATAGTTGGCTTAATAAGAACTCTATTAGAATTATGCTGCGGTCTTTAATGCCTTTCTCCCGAGTGACTCCGGTAAGGTAGATAGGCTATCATGCCTTCGCTAATATATTCTGAAGTCTTTGTTTATCTTTGATAAACACCATTCATGGTAGAATGGAGTTAGACCTGTGGGGCGATAAAACTACATCACAAAGAAAGTGACCAACGAATTGCGTTATTCTGATTCATCATTTAACGTAATATTCTCCACCAGCAAATCAGATCGACTTTCTTAATTCTTTTATTGAGTTGGTTTTCAACCCGAGCCTTCATAAATTTGAACATAAATGAGAGATGATGAGATTTTTACGTAGGAGACCAATGTATCCATATGTTGAATAATGAAATACCTGAGCGTAATAAAATATAGTTGACCATTCAAGAAATCGAAGGAAATGATCACAGATATCCACATGAATCGATTAAGGCGTTTAAAATCCTCTTAATCCTCCCAGCTCCTTTTATTGGTTTTGGTTTTTCCTTTATACAATTTACACAAATATCAAAATGTGAAATCAATAGGAATCAAAATTTCTTTTGACATGAGATTTTTCTCATTCTTAGTATGAGAATGTGACCCAATCTCTTATTGCCATAGCAGGAAAATTCTCATTGGATTTAATTTTTAGTTTTACACTTGAAATCTTGGCTTGTAGGAATTCAGCCAAAACTAATCCCGGTATCAAATGCAATAAAGATTATTGAATCCTAATAAGAGACAAAACAACTAATAATTTTGAATCAGAAAACAAACCTTTTCCATTTTCGAAAGAATAGTAAAACAAATTTGTCCAAATACAAAATAGAAAATCAAATTCAAATCTGAAGAACGTCTGATAAATATTTCGTATAAATTCAAAGGAATCGGTTGTTAATAATAATTTCCGTCTTCCGATGACTTCAAGGCTGGAACCTTATTGTGCATCGCCCGTTGATGCTATCTTTCACCATCGTTAGTTGGTTGGTAATTTGAGCAACCACCATGAGCACGACAGTGTGAGTGGTTGCAGTAGGAATCTAGCCACCAAGTGTGTTTCCAGTGCGAAGTTAAATTAACCTCAGAACAAATAAGAGATATAAGCATACCTTTTGTTTTGCCCCTCGGCCTGGTAATTGGTCCACTCATTCTTTTTATACCCCTCGACACCCCAAAACATCCTTTTTTTTCGGTTCCGCAGGCTATCTTTTGTTGCTTCTTTTGATTTGTCCTGCTTCCGGCATCCTTAGTGGGCTTCTTTTTCCAGCTTTTGGTCCACAGACCGGATGAGCATTTTCTATACGATCTCCAACAGCCTTTTTCTCTTCTTGGACCCGGTTAGAGATAAGCTCATTGAGGGCCAAGTCTCTTTTTAATAATTATAGTTCACTTTTAAATTGGTTAAGAAATTATCACGAAAGAGATATTAAAACCTAATACACTATGAGAATATATAAAATTCAAGTTTGAGTGTTCTTAGCTTTGAAGTGAGACCAAAGACATCTATTGATATATTCCACTAGCTCCTTGTGTGACCCTAATATTGTCTTGACCTTTTATACTTCATTGAAAGCAAGATTTTTTAAAGTGTACAAATTTTTGACTTTTCATTTTGACAAACATTTTTCCAATAATGCTCCAGCCAAAGAGGTCATAAGCATGTGTGCCTTATCAAGGATACTTATTCTCACAGAAACTTTCACGAGATGGTTTTCTTCCTCGTCATGAGATTTTATGCGGTTAAGCCTCTCTCGCCTTTCAAACTCTCTGGCACCCCCAAATTAGAGGTAACTGCTGCATCACGTAATTGGTGGGGAATGATGGAGTTCTTGGTGCAAAGTCGATATCCCATAACCAAAAACAATCAAGAATTTTTTTATACATGGTTGGAAGTTTGAGCCCATTTAAAATGGGAATGAAATTGGGATTGGACATTGATATTGGTAGGAATAACATTATGCCAATCATGAACAATGATCAACATATGCTCAAGTGAACTTTCAAACCGATAAATTCAAATATGAAAATTCCATCATCACGAGATACCGATACTCCATTAATATTTTTGTCTTTAGTCAAAATATTCTTTCTCATCCATTTATCTTGAAATAGTAAATCAAACACAACAATAATAGCATGTGCGACGACTATTATCTTCTTTTAGGAATACATTAATGGTTATATATAAAAAACAGAAGAGATTATCTAAAAGTAATTTGTACACAAAAATGTATATGCAAATTCCACCAAATCTGAGATATTACTTTAAAGATTTGATCAAATTATCACATGAATTACATTTACCTGACCTTTTATATAAAAATTAAATTGGTGCTGCAGGAGAATATATCTTTAGGTGACATGTTGAACATTAATTAAATCTCAAAAAATATATGCAAGACCATGCTCATATTTGAAAAATATCAGTAAATTGAAAAAATTTCAATTTTTATTAGATGGACTCAATTTCTTGAAAAGTCATTTATTTAAATCTAATTTTATAAATTTTAAATTGAGCCTATAAAGATCCGTTTTTGTTGATGTTTTTCCTTTGCATCTTTCTTTTTTGTCCATTATATTTTTTTTGTTGTCAATAAAATTAAAGTTTTCGTCTTTAAGCCAATAAGCTGATCCAAAAATTGGGTAAATCTCTACCATTGAAGGCATTAGGAAAAGTTTGAAATTGGTGGTGAGTTCAAATTAGTACTTAAAAATCAAACAATTTTACAGACTTATATAAATCTTTTTAATGAGAAATTTTTAAGCCTCCTTAAAGTATCCAGTCACCCATGCTAAAGGTAGATCAACCTTGAATTTAAAATGACGACATTGAAGAATGATAAGGGATAAATGGGTTCAAGTGACTCCCAATAAGTTCCAAAAATATTTATGCCAATTGGAGTCTGTTTGGTTCCAAAATGGCCCAAAATCTTTTTTTAAAAATTTGTATTCATCACTTTTGTTAATGGATTTTTTTAAAAAAATTTATTTTGTTGAAACCGGAAAAGTTTAAGTCAAACCTTTAAAAGAAAGAAAATTGAAATTTACTTGGTTTCTCTACTTTTTCATTTTAAATATCGAGAAATTACACTTGGTGAAAACAAATTTTGCGAAATTCTTTAAAATTGGAAACTCTCAAAATTTTACCATTTGAAATGGTTCCAAAAAAAATCTTTTGATTTTCTTTCTTTTTATTCAGTAGAAAAGTCTATAAAGCTCCATGAAGCATTGATTTTAAAAATAAATCAAAATTTCTTTTTTTTTTAGAAGTTAATAAGATTCTTAATCAAAAGAAGTCAACTTGCCAATATATATATGTATGTTGGAATTA